>CAUYUJ010009413.1:50000-260000 GCA_963575745.1 Prorocentrum cordatum | reverse complement strand
CGATTCGCATGTCGCAGCGCTGCGCAGCAATACCCTCTTACGCAGCAAACTTACATAATTGGATGTCGCGATGGCGGGGCGACCGCGCAACCAGAGACTGATGGCACACTGGGGCAAGCTCAGCTGTATCTTGGGACAGTGCGGGAGGCGGTGGATGCCACTCGCCGACGCAGCATGCTCATATAACATGGGTGACTCGAGAGCAGGGTGCCCGCGCCACCGAAGGCCGAATTGCACACGTGGAGGACACCCCACGAAAGCACTACAGGGATACGCCCTGCTGTGCTGGACGCGCGCCTCTCCTTGTCACTCACCCCTCCCGGAGGATTGAGCAGGGACAGACCGTCCCGGCATTCCTATAGTCCTACCACGAAATGTTCTTAGAACCCAAAAATGTTCTAAGAACAAAAACAATGGTCTTAGAACATAAACCCGATGTGTTAAAACAAGACGGTCCCAGCCAGGAATGTTCTAAGACCAGTGCGCGCATACCACAAAAGGTTCTTGGAACATTGTTTGGTGGGCCCAATAGGCGAGCCAGGACGCTTCGCCACTGCTTGAGAAGGAGCTCCCGATGGGTGGCGGCGGGCGGGCGGGCCGCGCACGCACGGCGAGGTGGCCCTGGGCCTGCCGCGATGGCCACCCCGACGGCGCCACGCTCAGCGCGCGTCCGTCGACTGCCTCGCGGATCCCCGGCGGCCGCCGCGGCGCCGCCACCGCCGCGGCCGCGCGGCGGCGCTCGCCAGACACGGCCAGCCCCTGCCACGCGGTGGGGTCGCGGCCGCGGCGGCGCGCTGGTGCCGGGGTCGACCACCGGCCCCGCGCGGCCCTCCCGAGTGGCTCGAGGCCCTCGGCGCCCGTGGCGCGCCTCCACTCTGGCCTCTCGTGCTCGCGCTCCGTCCTGCACTGCGCCTGCTCGCGCTTGCCCCCCGCTCTGGACTCGTCCGCGGCGTCGCCGTCGCTCGGCTCCCCCTCGTCAGAGGAGGAGAAGCCACCCCGACGGCCGAACGTCTTCCATCCCTGCAGCTGCATGTACGACCGGCCGGCCCCATGACGTGTTCGCGAACGTAACCCTCTCGGAGTTCACGTCGGCGGAGGAGCTGAGCAACTGCGAGCGGCCCTGGCATCCTGAAAGCATCGGCGTCGAAAATCTTCTGGAAGCGAAAATTGGCGCAACAGGGTACTGAAGGCCGAAGGCTTCGAGCGGCAGGCCGAGCAAAAATGGCTGTGAATGTCATTCAATGGTAACGTTTGGTGGTGAAGCCTGAGAGACATAATTTGAAAAGCATCGCCCCCCCACCCTTGTACTTGTTGAACAGTCTGAGACACCTGAACGCAATGAGCAAAAACATGACAATCGACAACTTATGTTTTGAACTCCACCTTGAAAACTAATCGCCCTCCATCCGTGTAGCTGTCCTGCACCTCTAAGACGAACGTGCGCCGCGCTATGGCGACGACCACACTATAGAAAAACAACGCCCTCCATTGTGAAAATCACCCCCGATCGACCCGTGTCGCTGGTGGGAGCGTCTGAAGCGAGTGTTCGCTCGCCTGGGCAAGAACCGCATTTGAAATCGAACTCCCCCACCATCCATGTACCTCTTGGACACTTCAAGACGAATGTGCGCGGCTCGAGGACGAGACCTACACACATGAAGCATGCCCCTCCAGCCGTAGCTGGTGCAAACTTGTAAGTTGGGGGTCATAAGTTAAGAAGGGTTCTCAAGCTAAACGCCCGGACCTTCTTGACAGACGAGGAGGAGGAGGAGGAGTTTCTCCAAAAGGGCCAGCGATTGCCAATAATGACAATTGACGAACACTTTAGATGCCGATGGACGTGACAGGGGCAGCGGAATGAACTGCGTAAGGCGGGCCGGGCAAGAAAAAAACACAGGACAGCGCGTTGGCCCCCTAACTGCTGGGGGGGGGAAGACGAAGAGGAATGATCCACGAAATTTCAAATAAAGGAGGCAGCGCCCTCCGGTATGTGTCGAACGGCACCAATACTGTGAGAGCGCACGATCTGAAAACTTGCTATACGAAATCTTCGTCCTCTGTGAACTTCGCAAGGTGTTCCAGGGCCTTGCGGCCCCATGGAGAGATACGATATCATCGCGGTGCCCGTTAGGAGGACACCTTCTTTTGGCTTCAAGGCGACGGGTCCTCAGGAAAGCGAATCGTGGACCAAGGAGCCTTCCCCCAGGACCAATTCTGCATCCTGTACAAAATTCTCTCTGTCCCAGGGCCCATGGAGGGACCTGGGGAGAAGAAACTGCGAAACCGGAGCAATGAACATCGCCACCAACATATTTTCCAGAAGTCGGCGCAGATTTACTGGATCGGCGCTTGACCCCCCTCCCTGGCGCGCGCAGCGCGCCTGGGGCGGCGCAGGAGGCGTTGCCAAGGGGAGCGCAGCGCCGATCCAGACAATTGGCGCGGGCCTAACGGAGCTCAAACTTTTGTACGCTGCGCTTTTGCTCGTCGCGAAAAACCTCAAGATCCGCTTACCTCAGCACCCGTTTCTGAGCGGGCCCTGGGACACACAAATAAATAGACACAAATAACCGGATTCCCCATAGTTCCCCATATGTTCTGGGTGTTTGCCTTCCCCCCACTTCCCATATTTTCTTATATTTTCTGGGGAATCGACGATTGGTTGTGTTTGTGTGTTTTTCCCCTCAAGACCCGCTTACCAGGGCTGAACCTAAACGGTGTTATTCGTTTTCGTGTTGTTTTCGTCTTCCCTCGGTTTGTCTTCAATCCGCCTCTACCGCATGACGAAGTCGACACGAAAACGGCCCACGAAATCGCCAAAACACCGTTTAGGTCCAGCCCTGCCGCTTATCTCAGCACCCGTTTCCTCCATGGCAGGAGAGCCCAGAATCGAATCGACAAGTCGGGTCGGAAGTCGACACGAGTCGGATCGGCGGAAATCGGCAGCCGAGTCGGGAAAAGTCGGATCGGCAGAAATCGGCAGGCCAGTAATGCATCCAACAAGAAAGCGGAACCCAAATCGGAAGCCCAGGTCGAATCGAATCGGAATCGGAAGCCATCGAAATCGAATCGAATCGAATCGGAGGAGTCGAAACGAGCTCTGCCATGGCGATTCTTGCCGCTCTGGCGCGCCGACGCGGCCGCCGAACGGGCCCCTCGCTTCGGGCGCGGGCCCGCTCGGCCGCCGCGCGCGGGCCAGACTCCCGCGCGGCCCCGGCCCGAGTATAGAGCCCGCCCGGCGGCCCGCGCTCGGCGCCCGAGCGGGCTCCGACTGGCCAGCGCTCGGACGTCCATTCCCTGTGTTGTTTTCGCTTTCGTGCGTGGATTTCTTTCGCCAAATGATCAAGGATGCTCCTCGAGGGTCCTCGCCAAAGGAAAAATACACACGTCCGAGCGATGCCAAGCCGATGGGGAGCTCTGGGAGGCTGCCGCGGGCCCCTGCAGATCGGGAGGGGAACAGAGATAGGGAAGCGAGCTCTATACACCGACGCTTTTCCCGCCCCGGCGCTGGAGTTCGCGCAGGAACACGGATCCTGGTGTGTACGGGATCCTGGTGTACATTGTTCGCTGTTTCCCTTGGAAAACGGGGGAAAAGTATACACCACACCACCCCGACGTCGCCCCTGGTGATGTAGATGTTCCAGTTAGCGAATCGAGCCGCATGCCGCGATCCTCCCCTCGTCACCGCGGCCGGATGCGCCTGGCAGTCCTCGTCAGAAGCGGCCCCGGGAGGGGTCCGTGGGGCAGCCGGCATGGCTGCCTCGCGGCTTCCCCCTGCAGAGGCCCGGAAAAAGGGCAGGCGCGCAACAAGTCCCCGATCCTCGAGCGAGGGCGCGCGCGGGCACACACCCCGCTTGTCCAGCCCCGGACCCCTCGATAATCCTCACAACGTTTGTCAGCGCCGAGAAGCCGCCTGCCTTCTTCGAAGCCCTCCGCCTTTGCAGAAGAGAGCCCCTCCTTTTCGCGGCACCCCCACGTGCGCACCGCCAGTTTGTTCCTCAATGCCGGCCTCTGGCTTGCGGGGGCTGAGTTCGCGACCCGGTTCTATCAGATTGTGAATCCGGGAAAAGGCCGAGGCAACGGGGGCCAGCCGACTGTAAAAAAAATGGCGTCGGATGCCTGGGGCCTCCTCTTGTTCCTCCTCTCCCATGACGTCTTCGCTGCAGGCAGGCAGGAACTCCTCCTGCTCATCCACCCATCCTGTTGCCTCATGGAAGTTTCGCTCGGGCAAGGTCCGAGCGCACCACGCGGTAATACGTGACTCACGACTACAAACCTCAAGTCATCAACGCTTTTGCTGGGTCGGCCGAGCATGACAACTCGTGAGAAACGGACGAATAACAATATGGTTTCGACACCAAAACGACAGCGATCCAGACGTCAGCCGGATGCACTCATGGACGCAGAGGAAGAGTAATCAGAGTTGATGTCCGGTGTCGACGCGATCAATGATGATGACGTTCCTCCGTGGTTGAGTGCCTGCGAGGGGAGACGGCGCCACAAACTCAAGGATAACCTTGCGCCCCCGATAGCACTCCCCGGGGGGTGATAAAGTACGGGAGGTACCCAGAGGGTCTTGACACTCCGGAAATGCTTAAGCCTTAAGCATTGGGTCAACCCTTAAGCATTTTATCCGGGAGACTACAAAAACCACTCCGGGAGAGTCCCCACATGCTTAAGAAAACGCATCCCGCGCGCGCTATTTTCTGATTTATTTTCACGCGCGAGCGTTATTTTTTCAATGCGCGCGCGCGTTTCTTTGCCATTTTCGCGGGCGCGGCGCGGCTTTGCGACGCGCGCGCGCCTTTGTTTTGCATTTTTCACGCGCGCGCGCTTTTTTGTTAGTCCGCGCGCCCAAGTCGCAATGCATGTTTAATGCTCAGCGCGAGTTTTCACGCGACCAGGGGATAAACCAGCGCGCGCATCGCTGCGTTTCAACGCAAACATGTTGTTTTTTTTGTCCGCGCGCCGTATTCGCGCAAATTTTCGCGCGTGCAATCTGATATTCCAATGCGCGCGCGCTGTTGGTGTTTCTGTGTGCGCGCGCGCATCGCGGCTTCGCAACGCAAGCGCGTTTGTTCTTGCCCGCGCGTCGCATTCGCGCGAATTTCTGGCGCGCACAATTGGATATTCCGCAAATGCGGTCGCGTTGTTTGCATTTCATTTTTCACGCGCGCGCGCGCTTCGCAACGCAAGCGCGCCGTGGTTGTGGCTCGCGCGCCGTATTCTCGCGACGTTTCGAGCGCGCAACTGGACATTTCACTGCGCGCGCTGTTCGCGTTCAGATTTTCGCATGGGCAAGAAGCGGCTTACGCTAACTTACGCTATCTAACGCCTGTTTGGCGCCACCCGCCCGGAGGTCAAACGTTAAGTCTGGACGGTCCAAACGCATTCGGAGAGCGCCGCGGCTGGATTCGATGTGAGATTCTGGTCAGAACACGCCTCGTGGGTTTTTGCCCTGGGTTTTCAATTTTCTGGAATGAGCGGAGCTCGGCGGCGTTTGTTTCCTCCCGAGAGGGCAGCCCAAGGTATAATATTATATTTTGTTGTGTCAAAGCGACGGTGCCAGGGTTGTTTTTGTTGCGCGTGTGCAAACAGCCCCACCGATGCCCATGCACTCGCGAGCGTAGGCGCTGACACAACCGAGGTTTTCTCAAGGGGCGGGGGGGCCTCATTTCTGAGGGCGGGGAGCCTCGAGGATTTGTCAAGTTTCTCGGGGTGGAGGCTTCCCGTTTCTGGGGGGTGGCCTCGCGAGAAGTCGGTGGCGGCTTTGACGCGAACAGTGGACAGCTAAAAGTCGGCGAAGCATCGCTGCTGCCACGCGCGCGCCTTGGGATTGAAAATTCACAATTGACGGTTTTCATTTTTTCAGCTTCGCATTTTTTGGGGGGCGTTCTGGGTCTCCATTTTTTTTGGGCGGTGGCCTCTCGTTTCTGGGGGCGGGGTTCTCGCGTTTTTTTTTTGTTATATATATATATAATATTCTTCTTTTCCTCGACGACATGCGTGCGGAAATTGCAGCAGCTGCGGCTGCTGCGCGGCGCAGTTGCAGGACGCACAGCAACCTGCGGTTGCGGCTGTATGTTGGAGACTCGGGCTTTTCAAGCCTGAGTTCCCAATCCTCGTGCGTCGGCGGTGGACACACCTCACTGTAGTAAACCTCTCCTTAGTGAAAACGGCCTGGGACCGAAACCGACGGACCTGGACCCGCAAAAATGACGGCCTCGACGCCCTCTCGCGAACCGAAAACGGCCAATTCCTCAATCGACGTGTCATGGTAGGAGGTCTATCCACTCCCGAGTGCAAGGGGAAAACGCGAGTCGCACGTATAGCTGCAGTAAGCTATGCGCGACCGCGACCGGATAATATTTGGGAGAGGGGAGGCTCGGAGCAAGGCGGTTTGAGACATTGGGAGTTCGAAGTCAGCTCAAAATCTGCCCCGGGCCCTTTCCAGGCTCCAAACGCACCAGTTTGTCGCGCTGCTTTCGGCCGTAACGACGAGGGGCCCCTCCGCAGGCCAATTGTAGAGGCCACCTAGATGGGGTCGGAGTAGATGGGGTCGAAGTATCGCGCCGCATCGCCAATGCATCGCCGATGCATCGGCGATGCATCGGCGATGCACTGGCGATGCACCTGCGATGTCGGCGATGCTTTGGCGCCATTGACGCGGCGAAAGTCGGGCTCCGAATTGAGCGGCATCGCCGACGCATCGGCGATGCGGCGCGATTCTTCGACCACAGCTGCTCCGACCCCATCTGGGAGGCCTAGAAATTGTCAGTGTCTCCCTCCGCTGAGAGGCGGAATGCGAGTCGGCGGCTGTCCGTGTCGGCGGCCGCGTCGGCCAGCCGCGTCGGCGCGCATTCGGAGCGCCCGCTTCGGGGCTCTCCTCGGACTCGTTGGACTCGAGGGCCCCAGTGCGCAGGAGCGGGAGGCGGAGGCTCGAGGAGGAGCGGAAGCCGAGGTTTTCCATAGCAGTAGGCTCGGCCCTCGAGCTCAAACAAAAACACGCACACAAACGCTTGCAGGTCCGGACTCGTCGGACTCGAGGGCCCCAGCGTGCAGGAGCGGGAAGCGGAGGCTCGAGGAGGAGCGGAAGCAGAGGTTTTCCATAGCAGTAGGCTCGGCCCTCGAGCTCAAACAAAAACACGCGCACAAACGCTTGCAGGTCCGAGCAGGCTGGCCCGATCTTCCCTGGCCGATATCACACGTTCGGCTGAGCCGACGTCTCGGTCGGCGGGAGGTCGCCGTCTATCTCGGCGAAGATCCGTTCCACCAACGAGGAAGTCGAGGGGGAGGCGAGCGAGGGGAGGAAGGGGCGAGGAGGGATGACGAGGATGAGGAGGAGGAAGAGGCGAAGGCCTCCTCGACCAAGTCAGCAGTAACCTGGGCGATATCGCGCACCGCCCGCTCGATCTCTCGCACCGCCTCCTCGAAGGAAAACGTGTTTTAGGTCCGTTTACTCCTCTTCCTCTTTTTCCCTCCCCTTCCGCTCCAACTTACGGTATCTCACGGTATCTCACGGCCTCGCCCTCGGGGGGTCCTCATCTTTTGGATCGCGTTCCTGGGACAGGACCTTCCCCTGGCCCCTGGAACTCGACGTCGCCGCGACATTCTGAGTCTGCACGGCACCAGTGGGAAGACCAAAAGGTACCGATACCGCTGACCCTCTGACCTCTCCAGGGGTGCGTTCTGACCAGAATTTCGAAGCGAATCCAGCCGAGGCAACGAGGAATCTCCAGGAGGCCCGAGAAGGACAAAAGGGCGCCGTGGTAGCGGCATCGGTACCCTTTCCTCGTAATCCACGTCGGTCATCGAGGGCGAGTCATATATGACGGTCACGACGTTGTGCACATCATCAGGGAGAATCTGCTGACTCATCGGCCCAGGGCTTCTGCTTCGCCCGCGGTCCATATGGGCCGAGTCCCCCACCCTGCCGCCTCAACATAGGCTCGAACCAGAAGGAGAGGGGGAAGGCGGGCGGAGGGGAAAGGACGAAAGAGGGAGGGAGGCAGGGAGGAGGAGCAGGAGGAGGAGGAGGAGGAGGAGGAGGAGGAGCAGGAGGAGGAGGAGGGGGAGGAGGGAATGGAACGGACACTTCAGCGGACAAGACAGTACAAATCAGCATGGGCGCGCCACGGGATACGACCCAGCCCTCGAACCCCAAGGTGGACCCGAGGGCCCAGAAAGGGGACATAAGGGAAGAGCAGGATCCGCGGGCATAACCACGCCAACCTGCGAGCCGTAGGATTTAAACTCATTGGCGTTGGTTCCTGACACCGCGGGAATCGTTCAACCTTGAATGATCGCCTGTTTCCCGGGCCACCGGCGGCGTTCAACCTTGAACGCCCTTGCGTTGCTTTCTGCTTGCATGCCCTCTCTCTCTCTGTCATTGTCTCTCCCTTCCCTTCCGTTATCCCTTCCCCCCCTCTTCTCCATTCCCTCAACATCCTCTTTTTTTCGCGTTCCCCCCCCCTCTCGTTTACCCTTGCCTTTCATCCCCTCCCTCCCCTTTCCTCCCATTCCCTTTCCCTGAGATCCTGACGTCTCACTCTTTGCCAGGTTTCAGGCCCCAGGACCATCGCAGATCGATCTGGCTCGAGAAATGACGCAGAAAGATGGGGTCTAGGGCTCCGGCTGAGATTTTTCAGGATGTTGCATTTTTTTGCGACGTCGGAGCTCTGGGCCCCTTTCCTCCCGCGGGGCGGGCAAGCACGCGCGGGGGGCGGGCAAGCACGCGCGGGGGGCGGGCAAGCACGCGCGGGGGGCGGGCAAGAAAGCAGTGCACGGGCAAGCGCGTGCGGGGGGCGGGCAAGAAAGCAGCGACTTGACGACCTTACGCTATCTTATGCTATCTCACGCTAGCTGTCGAGCCTGTCAGGCGGTCCGCCAGACCCTAAACAGCTTCTGCACCGGCGTTCGAAGCGCTCGAAGCGGACCCGAATCTCGCTGTTCAGGGATCCCCTGCCAAAGCTTACCTCCCCCTTCTCTTCATCTTCTTCATCCTCCTCAAGGGCACCCAGCTTCGCGCTCTCGCGTCACCCCCAGGGGCGAAGAAACGAATGACGAAGAGGCGTAGCCGAGCCGCGAAGCGCGAATAACTTGCCCCCCCTCCTCGGCCCCCTCTTTCGAGTCGGAAGAACTACAAAAACATTAACTTTCGGAGGTCGCCGCGGATTTCTTGCGTCGGCGCCAGGCTCCGTTGGCGGCGCCTTTGACGCCACCATTGACGCCGATCCAAGAAATCTGCGCGGGCCTCCGAAAGGTATGTTCATGTAGTTGTTGTTGTTATTCAATTTTCTGATGGCCGAGATCAGTCTGCCATCCAGTGCGCGCAATCGTGGATGCGCGTTACTAGACCAATGGCGTACTTGCGCACGCAACTGTCAACTACAGTCAGGGAGTGGCACGACCTCGCTGTTCTCAACATTATGCCCACCATGTCCTCATCTCCGAAGCAGTGAAAACAACGGGGATTGTTGCGATCGTCGAGCGCATCAAGTATTAGGTGGTGAAACTGGTGCATCTTTGGGATGTGGGACCACATTAGAAGATCGTCGCTATCCCTGCTCATTTCACTGAACATGTACAAGAACGTGTGTGATGCATGATACAATCGAGGCAACTCGGCATCCGTGAAAAAACGGTCAGCTGATTTGATCACGTGAAAATACTCTGCAAGACCCCAAAGACACGAGCTCAACACTCCAGCTTGCCGCTTATCATCATTGTGGCATTTTCTGGAGAATTCTAGAGACACATCCGCTAGCCATGCAATCAACACTGGGCTCTGGGCTGCTTTCGTCCTGAAATGCACGGGGGCACCTCTCTTATCACGCTGAAGGGCTGCTTTTGTAAACTTTCTGCACGAACACGTCAACTTGTGGTTCGAACACCATTTCTTGAACCTTAAAAACAAATCGAACAATACCGCGGACATTGGGGCGTCATTGGGCAGCGCAGTGGCGCCCTCCACAGGCCCTAACTTGTCATATGCCCGGTGTTCCGCCAGAAACCATAAAGCGCATCCGATCACCACCCAAGCAATTCCAAGGTTCACGATGTGCATGGAATCTCCGCGCGTCCTCTCCAGTCTCCACCCTGGGATTTTTGTCAGCACGGACTTCTTATCACATAACTTGTCGCACGCTTCGTGGGACAGGGTGGTCGTGCGCCAGGGAGCGTTTGGGCCCCAATCCCAGTGCGCAAATGTCTCCAAGGTTTTGCTTGCCCAATCCCGGCGGCAACAGAAATTATTGCGGTAACCCCTGGGAAGGCGCGCCCGCGAATGCAATGCCCCCTTACGCTATCTTACGCTATCTCACGCCACCGCGTCGGTTGACGACGGTGGCCGAGCGTGAGATACCGCGAGAAGGCATGGCGCACAGGCGCGCCGTTTGAATCATCCTGTAAATGCAAAGCTGCAGCTGCAACCCATGATGCGCGTTTTCTTTCCTCCCTACCTTCTCCTCCTCTCCCTCCTCCTCCCTCCCTCCTTCCCCACGGCTTCGTGCCCCCCTTGAGGGGGGGCGGCGGCGCGGGCGCGGCCCAACTCACGCTATCTTACGGCATCTTACGGCCTCGCCCTCAGGAGGGCAACGACGAGGAGGGCGGGGAGGGCAAGAAGGTGGTGGAGGTGGAGGAAGAAGATGAGAGGGAGGGGGAGGATGGGGGCCATGCCTTCCCACCCTGGGTTGCCTGCTGGCGTTGCATTGCAGGCCTGGCGCGGGCCTCCACATAAAAGTTTCGGTGGACCATTCCCAGTCCCCCCGATACTCACTGAACAGTCCCACATAGCCTCCAGCTATATGCTGGTTCTTGGCAAGCTCTGCGCGGCGGCTGCGACTCGGCCACGGCTTGCCCGTGTGATCTGTGGGAGGGTATCGCCCTGCGGTAAGCCATGACAGTGACCACACAAGTACAGCGTATAATTCTTCATCAGTTTTTCCTTTTATGAGGTATTCGTCCGGCACGATCGTGAACAAGAACTTGGAAAACAATGTGTCTGACCTGCTCGTTGTGCTACCCCAGGCAATATTCAAAATTTTGCCCCTGGAAATGTGTTGGCCCTTGTCTGCGTGGACCCCGAGTGGGATGCATTTTTTCGGGTCGTGATGGTGCGTTTTGAATCCAGGATGTTCTTTTACCCAGGGCTTGTCCCATTCATGCTTCCAGAACTCCTCCAGAGAATCGGTGTCGCCACCAACGAGCATATATTCGAAAGCCTCGGGACCTGCATCATATATAGCTCCAAAGACTTCATGTGGATATAGGATGGTGTGCTTCCGCACACACTCACCATGATCCTTGTCCTTCTTAAACGTAATATCAACATCAATAGGATCTAAAGAAATTGCCCGAGTTTCACACCATTTGATGAGGTCCCGTTGGCAGTTTGAAGGGTGCTCGCCATGCGCACCCAAAGAGGCCCATCTCGAAGTGGCGTCTTGGTGATCGCCGTAATCGCTTAAAACATCTTGGGCAATTGCTTGGGCCTCCGCAGCCGACAGTCGCCCGCTGCAGTATTTATCCAGCAGGCGGCGCCCAATCTTGGTGCCCTGATTGAAAATCCAAAAACTGTTCGGGTTCGGGGGGAAGGGTAATTGAATTTTTCTGACAACCGCGATTCCCCCAGGCCCTCCCAGGCCCCTAACTTCGCGCCCTCGATAGGCCGCCCTGGGGAAGTGGGGCTATCTTCGCGCCCCAGGCGGTGACCGCGCTAACCCCCCTCCCTCAGTTTTCAATCGGGCGATCCTCCGGGAACACTCTCGCGGGCGGATGCAGCGCAGCAGCGGGGGCAGCCGAATCGCGGCGTCGCGCCGCTTCTTGCCGGAGGGCTGCTAGCCTCTGGACCGACTTGAGCATGTCGGCTGCTGGAGACCCCGAATTTAACTTAACTCAAGGACAAAGCCAAAAGGGCGGGCGAGCGGAATGCGAGAGAGAAAGGAAACCGTGGAGGGGGGAAGAGAGGAGGAGAGAAAGGGAGGGAGGATGGGGGGGAAGGGATGGGGAGGGAGGAGAGGACGGGAGGAGGAGGGGGAGGTAGAAAGGACGATTCACGTTCGGAGCAGCAACAAAAATGTAAATTCAATTCGGCCCCTGCCATGCACATGCCAGCTTCGCCGGCCTCTGATATAGCTTTCCAGCTATATACATCGCTATCGCAAGCCGACGCGTCCCGACGTGGATGCGGAACAGGAAGGGGCGAGGGTGATGATACACATCGGTCGCAAGATGTAGGTATAATAATTAAGTAGGAAGGCACTTGAAATAGATTGCGGTCTGGAAATCCAGAAACACTTGCTTTCAACGACCAGCGAGTAAGGGGTCGGAATAATAATAACAATAATAATAATATGGATGAGGATAGAGAGAAGGCAGAGGAGGAGAGGTGACGCTATCTTACGCTATCTGACGCGCCCTCGCGGAGGTAGAGGCGGATGTAGAACGGGAGGAGAGAAGGATGAGGATGAGGAATAAGAGGAAGAAGAGAGGGATGAGGGCGAGGAGGAGGCAGAGGAGGATAATTTACGCTATCTTACGCTATCTGACGCGCCCTCGTGGAGGTAGAGGCGGATGCGGAACGGGAGGAGAGAAGGATGAGGATGAGGAATAAGAGGAAGAAGAGAGGGATGAGGGCGAGGAGGAAGCAGTGGAGGAGAGCTGACGCTATCTTACGCTAGCTGACGCGCTCCCCTCGAGGTAGAGGTAGATTTGGAACAGGGGGAGAGAAGGAGGATGAGGATGATGAATATGAGGAGGACGAGAGGGATGAGGGAGGGGAGGAATCAGAGGAGGAGAGATGACGCTATCTTACGCTATCTGACGCGCCCACCCTTCATGTAGAGGTGGATGCGAAACAGGAGGAGAGGGTGGACAGACGAGGATGAGGATGAATAGGAGGAAGACATGGATGATGGCGAGGAGGAGGCAGAGGAGGAGGAGGAGTTGATGACGAGGACGAAGAGGAGGTCTGGGGCAGGAAACGCGACAGGAGCCTGAACAGCGACGAGCCAGCTCCCAAAGCAGAGCATAAAATTCAGGACGATCAAAAAACTACATAAACATAACCTTCGAACACGTGTTTCTCGAGAAGCCTCTAGAGGCTAATTTCGGGCCGCGGGGCCATCAAACATTGAGCTACGAAAGTTATGTTTCTGCAGTTGTTGGCGTTCTTCGCCGTCCGAGCTTGTGCCTACGTCGCCACCGCGACCGCAGCCTGCTCCTGGCCCGCGCCCGCGGCGGTCTCCGCGGCGGGCTGCGCGGCGGGCTGCTCGGACGGCGCCTCGCTCTTCGTCGGGTCCTGGACCGAGCGCGGGAATCGGGCGTTGCTAGAAGTACCCTTGGTCCAAGGTGCCCCCCAGGGTTCTCGGGGTGGCACAGGCGGCATCCAGGGCACCCCTCACGAGGCCCAGAGGGCCCCAGGGGCTCCAAAATGCTGCGACGAGCTGGGGGAATCTTGGGCCAGGGGCGCTTCTAGCAACACCCGAGGGAAGGAGGGGGGGGAGGGAGGTCCTCCTCCTCCTCCTCCTCCTCCTCCTGCTCCTCTCATTCCTCTCGTCCTCCTCCTCCCCTCGTCCCTCCTCCACGCTCCTCCTCCTCCTCCTTCACCTCTTCCTCCCAGTTTCCTTCGGTGGCTCAGGCTCTGATGGCAGCTTGCGCTTCTTGATCCTCAGCATGTCGTCGGCCGTCGCAATGTGGTCGACCGCCCTCTTGGCCCGCTCCCGGAAGGTCTCGATCGTCGAGTTGAGCAGCTTCGCATTGCTGGCGTCGCTGACGAGGCCCATGAAGCTCTCCTTCGACGCCGATAGGTCAGTCTGCAGCATCTGCAGCTGCTCGCAGAACGCGTCCTGGAACGGCTTCGCCTTGATCTTGAAGGTCACCTCAGAAATGATGTCCGTGTATGTCTTCGTCAGCGCCCCCCATTTCTGAACGTAATCTTCAGGCGTCGTAGAGACGTTCCCCACGCTGGTGCGCGAGGCGCGGCCGCGGCCTTTGCCGCTGCGGCCAGGCTGTCCACGCCTGCTGCCACGGCCGCATGCTGCCGCGCCTGCAGCATCCGGCAACGCTGGCGCACCTAGAGTTGCCATCCCTGTCGTGGTCTGGTCGAAGAGGGACTCCAAGTTGCGCGCCATCTCCAGTGCCACTTGGCCACTCAAGGCCCCGGTCCAGTGGATCGTCTGCGTGTGTTCCTTGATATATGTATATGTCTCCTTCGTGCTGAGATGCCGCTTGTACTCAACCATCGTCAGGTCGTCAGGGAAATCTGGATGGTAGCGGGCCCTTCCATTGGCGAAGCTGCTGCGCTTTACGAGCTCCTCCACTTTCTCGGCAGGTAGCTCCTGGAGCAGCTGTGTACGTGTGGCCCACCCTTTGACGTCCTCGTGTTGTTCCGCTTTGCGTTTCACTACAGTTTCGGTTGCTTCCATCTTGCCTACGTCGCCTCCGCACGCCAAGAAGAGTTTGAAGATCTCTGATTTGTGGCTCTTCGAGTCGCCAGCCTCTCGAGATGGTTTCGCACGCAAAAAACTCTTGCTCCACGTACGCCTCCTCCTCCTGCTTCCTCCCCCATCATCCTCCTTTTCCCCTTCCTTCTCCTCCCCATTCTCCCCCGAATCATCATCCGTCAGAGGCTGACGCCATCTTACGGTTTCTCACGGTATCTTACTGAACACCCATATGCATGATGTGTACGCATACATATAATGTTAGGTTTGTAGTGTGGGAGCAGCACGCATACACATATATATATATATATATATATATGTACACCATCGTGAGGTATAGTGCGTATGTCTGTTGGAGGTCAGCACTACAGTTCAGCAGACATGCTTTGTACATCGTATAAGTAAATATATTTGTGTGTGCACGTGTCAGTAGGGGTTGCAAAAGATGTGTCTTACGCTATCTTACGGTATCTAACGGTAGCGCGTGCAGTTTGGCGGACGTATATGCCATTGTGTTTACATATGTACACAATGACGCATGCATATATTTGCATAGGTATGTGTGTCTATACACATACATCGATACACGCAGGTATACTATTTACGATATCTTACGATGTATATTGCAAGCGTTTGAAGTTTCACATAAGGCTTTGCACATACATGAATCTGTGCATGCACTTGCACACAGTCGTGTACATGTACACAAGTATGCATTCATACACACGTACGCATATACAGACACATATGAATATTAATGTATCGCATGTGTATAGGTGTACAATGGTGGAACATGCGTCTTACGCTATCTTACGGTATCTAATGATAGCGCGTACATGTCCATAGAAACGTAGTACATACACATCTATAACGACATGTATATATGTATAGTTAATGTGTGTGCGTGTGCATGCACATATTCTTACGTATATCACAGAAAGTGTAATTTACGCTATCTTACGGTATCTGATGCTAGAGTGTGTTGTGGAATTGGGTTCGGACGTGGCATTGATCGAACCAGCTGCCTGCTTCCATTTCTCCGCTAGCAACGGAGGGCACTCCTTGGACTCCGTCTTGCGCTTCATGCGCGCGTACAACATGGCCCGATGGGCTTTGTCGAGGCCGTCGTGGGCGCTCACGATTGCTTTCTGCAGGTCGGCGCTGCACACGGTGCCATCGGGCTGCCTCGGAACTACAAGCTTGAAGGTACCCGCACCCACAGCTTCGGCATCACCAGCACGCGGCTCACTGCTGTTGTCAGGCTGCGGCGTGCGGTCTTGGGAAGGGCTGGCCCCCGGGCTCGGCGACTGCAAATCCAACAAGTGAACGCCTTTACCTCTGCCCGGGCGACGGTCGATCTTCGCGCTGTCCTTGCCCTCGTTGCTGTTGCCCTTGCCGAGCTGGGCGCCCTTGCCAGGCGCGGTGCCGTCGTTGCCATTGCCGAGCTGGGGGCCCTTGGCAAGCGTGGTGTTGTCGTTGCCCTTGCCGAGCTGGGCGCCCTTCCCAGGCGCGGTGTTGTCGTTGCCCTTGCCGAGCTGGGCCTGGCAGCTGCTGGAGGTCGCCGTGTCCGAGGCGGCCGCGCAGGTGGCGGCGCCTGCGGCCGTGGCGGCGCTGCCCGCGGCGGCCTGCTCCGTCTTGCAGCCCTCCTCCTTCTTCACCTTCAGCATGAGCTGCACGCGCCGCCTCAGCTCAGCCAGCTTACTCTCGACGCTGTCCTGACTCATGTCCCTGCCGCCCTGAGGTCCACCCTGTGGCTGCGCAGCCTGATCAGGCGGAGCAACGCCAGGCTCTGGTTTCACTGCAACTGCAGCTGGGGTCATCATGATCTTGCCGCGGTAGTCCACCATCACCTAGAAGCTCATCGTCATCATCATCGCCGCCATCATACAGTCGAGGCGTTGACCTAAGGAACCCTAAATAAGGAACGAGGCCCCTTCTTCCCAATAAGTTCAACCTCGATTTCCCATGGGAAACCGGAGGAAAACCCGAGGCAAACTTTGACACAATCAAGGAACACCGAACCACTCCCCAACGAAAAGGGTTCCTTCTTCAGCGCCCCGACTGCAATCATCATCAGCATCACCATCATCGTCAACACCATCGTCATCATTATCATCATTGCCGCCACCACCGCCATCATCATCAGCATCAGCATCATCGCCAACAGCATCGTCATCATTATCGCCATCGCCACAACCATCACCACCATCATTCACCTTCCCCTCGGCGTCCCTGCAGAAGACCATCCGGGCCCGCCCTGGAGCCGCCATGGCCAACTTCTTTGAAGAAGGAGGTTGCTGGGCTTGACAACCTCTCGAGCACAAAGGCTGAAATGCACGTGCTATCATCAGATAGTACCCCGCAATTTCGGATACGAGTGAGGGGGCGTTTAGGTGGGTCGCGGGGCGGGTCGAAGGGGCGGGTCGAAGGTCGCGGGGCCGGTCGGCGATAAGCCACTCACCCAGGGATGGCGTATAGACCGTTCGGGCACCCTCACTCTGATCTTCAGCTTGAGATTCAGAACTCACGGTAACTCACGGTAACTTACGGCCATTCTGCAAGTCAGAACCCACGGCTAACGGCCTCCAGTGTTCCACAAGTCAGAACATATAGGGCAATTCACAGTAAATCACGGCCTCTTTTGCTCAAGCACCTGCAATCCATGGCAGTCGAGCGTGGGAAATCTGCAACTCACGGTAACTCACGGTAACTCACGGCCTCATTTGCCCCTCATTGGGAGCACCATACGTCGACATGCAACGTTCGAGCGCGGAAGACTTGCAACGCATGGCAATCCAGCGTGGGAAGCCTGCAACTCACGGTAGCTTACGGTAACTTACGGCGAGAGCCTTGGAAGGATCAAACTGGAAAATTGCAAATCACCCTTTCTCACATGCGTTCATGCCTGGGGTAGACGCAACTTACGGCAACTTACGCTAACTTACGGCACCTAGGGTGTTTGACCAAATTGCGGTGGCGTTTAATCTGCGCCAAATTTAGAATTGCCAAACACTGTATTACACTACATTATGCTAGCTTACGCTATCTTACGCTATCTTACGCTTGATTACGCTATCTTGCGCTATCTTACGCTATCTTACGCCGGGGGCGGGCCCTCCTCACGCCATCTGACGCTAACTTACGCTAACTTACGCTATCTTACGCCGGGGAGGGGGGGGGTACACCACTTTTACTCCTCTCCCCCATCATCGCCGTTCTCCTCCGGTTGCGTTTCTCGCCCTCCCAGGCCCGCGAGCGGCCGGGAGAAGGGCAGCGGGAGACCCGGGGGCCCGGGCATCGATGTTGAGGAACACGGAAGGCGCAGGCATTTTGCCAGGCCCGATCTCCCCTCGTAGTTTTCGGCTGGGCGCAGCTCGAAAAAACTTGGCCAAGGCGACCCTTGGGGGAGCTGTCCCAGCTGGACAGGCGGTGTGGAGCGCCACCGGGGAGCAAGCCTTTAAATTCTAGCGCGCCCTCGAGCGGCCAGCGAACTGCATCCTAGAAACAACATAACATTGAACGTTCGGATGTTGTTTGCGCGGGTTTCATGCGTCGGCAGTGCCCGCCCCTAGCACATGGCACGCTTCGCGCGTCATGCGAGCTCGGGGCGGCCCAGCGCCGAACGCAGGGCAACCCGCGCGGACAACATCCGATCATTCATGTTTATGTGGTTTCTTTCTGAAAAAACTGCGCGCAGCACAGGAGTCTCTCGACAATGCCGATTGCCTGGAGGCGGAAGGTGGGAGGAGGACATTATCTGCTCTACCATCTCCCTCCTCGCTCCATCCCTCTTCATTCTACCTCTCATCCTGGTCGGGGATTGACAACTCACGGTAACTCACGGTATCTTACGCCCGCGTAGGCGGAGAGGGGAAGGTGAGGATGATGAAAAGATGAGGGGGAAGGTGAATGAGAGAGGAGGGTGTGCAGTTTAACGACATTTGTTGACATTGAATATTCATATATATATACATCTATATATACACATCTAGATATTTTTATGCAAATGCACATTCGCACCTGAATGCATGTATCTATATACACAGGTGTATATATTTGCGTATTTATATGCATACGTATACAGTGCAGAAATCCAACCTTACGATATCTTACGGCATCTAACGTAAGCGCGTGCAGTGTCTCAGACATGTCGATGCTATTTTTTGTATATGTATACATGTATACATCTATAGGTAAGTCGGTGTATGTGTATGTAAGTTACATACAGCCAGTATTACGCGATCTTCCAGTATATAAGGGTAGCGCGTGCAGTTGTTCAGAAAGGTCAATTGTGTACACAAGTCTACGCATACATACTTACATACATACATGTGCGCATGTGTTTATACATGTAATGTATTGATTACACACCTTACGCTATCTTACGGTATCTAATGGTAGCGCGTGCTGTTTCCCAGCAAGGTTTTGAACATACACCCATCGATATGTACATACGTGCATGGGACTACTCATATGTTACATACACACATACACATGCATACATATGCGGATGTACATGTAAGTTACAGACAGCTCATCTTACGCTATCTTACGGTATCTAATGGTAGCGCGTGCAGTTTCTCATAAAGATGGTGCACATACACACGCATTCATGTACATATATATATATATATATACGTGTATGTAATTCTGAATGTGTATACATACATATGCATACGCATGTGCACATACATAGATGCGTACATTTACATGCACATGTAAGTTACATCATACTTATCTTACGTTATCTTACGGTATCTAATGGCAGTGCATGTTTTTTCCACAAGAGAATATTGTACACATGCGTGTGTTTGCATGTATGTATGTATGTGCAAACCATTGCTTGTATATACATATCGATATCTAAATTTCACACATGTGTATCTATGTGTTGGCGTGTGCATGCGCATGTACATATATAACAAGTGTATCTTACGCTATCTTACGGTATCTAATGCTGGAGTGTGCGTTGGAGTTGGGGTTGAGCGGACCACCCTCCATCATTGTCATGGATTGACAACTTGCGGCAAGTCGAGATGAGGCCAGGCTTATATAAAGCACCCCTGCATGCTCGCATGCAAAGTGCGGCCGAACTTCCCGGGCAGTTCGGCATTCAGAGCCTGGCCTCCTTGAAAATACGATTGCTACGCGGTTGGCCAAGTGAGTCAGGATTGGGAACTGGGGGGGGAAAGGGAGGGGGAGGAAGAGTGGAGGAGGAGGAGGAGGAGGCGAAGAGGAGGCGGCCAGAAGAGCGCGGCCCGATCAAGACAGGCGACCGAGGGGCAGGGGGTTGGGAGGAGGAAGGAGGAGGAGCGGGGGGGGGAGAGCAGAGGGAGGAGGAGGAGGAGGAGAAGGACAATAATCACAACTGGCCAACCACGATGCTACAGCACTACTGGCTCTGCTGAGCCTTGAGCGCCTGAAGCTCCGAGAGAACCTGAGGCAGGCCCGCGTCCTCCCACGGGTCCTGGCTGCAATCGTTCGAGACCAGTTCGTTCAGCGGGATGCCATCGTCGTGGCAGCGATGGTTCACGAACAGATTTCCCACAGCTTCACCGAACCCGATCGGGTATGCTTCCGTTCCCTTCAGAGCCGGCGCTCCCCAAACTTGCACCGTCCCATCGCTCTTCTCGGTGTAGGTGACTGTTTCGATGGTTGACGGCTGGCTGGTGTCCCGGGCCTTCCAAAGACTACTGATACTCAAAGTGTTTGCATAGAGGATGGTGGCCTTCGGACTCTCAGCTCCATACGGTTGCATCCACATGCGAAGCACATTCATCGAGTCTCCTAGAATATGGCAGAGCTGTTCCCATCTAGGGTGACGCTCGAAAATCGATGAGCTCGGCTGCTCCGCAATCACCATTGCGTTGTGGAGCAGCACAGCCAAGGCCACTAACAGAACAACACGGCTTACTTGCATGTTGGCTCTCTGAACGAAGGGCTGATGATTTCCCAGCGGATGGCGTTGTCGACCTGTTTGGAAGCGGCCCACCCAGACCCACGTGCTGCGCGGGGGGGCAGCCCAGAGCAACCCCCCAGGTTCCAGGGCAACAACGTCTGTGAGTGCTTTGACGAAGCCTGCTGCGGTCGTAATGTCATCGGATTCTGCAACGGTCTTGAAATCCAATGCCACTCCAGAGAGAGCGCGATTGCGAACACCATTCGTGATCGAGCGACACCCTGCAAAAAGCTGGACGCTGTGCACGGGCATTGGGTTCCCGCCGAGATCCAGTAGCAAGCCGACGATTGCCAACAACATGCCTGGGGGAGTAGGAGGAGGAGGAGGAGGAGGAAGAGGAAGCGGGCGGAGGATGAGGGCGGGGAAGGGGAGGAAGTTGAAGGGAAAGGGGAGGAGGAGAGAGGAGTAGGGGGCCCGAATATAGGCGGGAGGGGGGGGGGAAGCTTAAGATGCCAACCCTCAGTTGTTCTTACTCTCCCCTCTCCTCCTCCTCCTCCTCCTCCTCCTCATCCTCCTCCTCCTCTGCCTCTTTCGACGGATGTGCAACTTACGGTATCTTACGGTATCTTATGCGTTTCTTGCCCGGAGTCTGGAACCTGGCACGAATTTCGAATTCTTCATGAGGTGGCATTGGCCTGCCAGCGACGAGCAAGGAGCGTTCGCCATGGCTACCGAGTCATCATCGGACGCAGATGGTTCGATCTCAGGACCTTCTAACATGCTAGAGTCGCTGTTGCTCGACATGCTTGCAAGTGGATCTTGGGCCCCATACAGCTAGGCCAAGCGCACGAGGCGAAGAGCATTCAGATCCCTAGGCCGCCTAACTTCGCTGTTATCTTCGCGCCCTCTCGACGCCGCTCTGGCAGAGGGTATCTTACGCTATCTTACGGTATCTAACGCGCGAAGCGCGATTATCTTCGCGCTATATGGCTGACCTATAGGACCCTGACCCTTGTCGAGCACAGCGGCAGTTCTTTTCCTGTCGTGCGCGGCCGAACGTGCCGCCCGTCGCTGCCGACTCCGTGAGTCGCAGCTCCCAACTGGCCTACAGTGGGGGCGCGTGCCAAGAAACCAGTTGGATTTTGCCAGGGTGCCCTGGGTTTCTTGGATTTCGATGGGCTCCCAATCAGAACTTGACGATTTTCGATCAGCACATGTGGATTTTCACCGAACAAATCGCGGATTTCAGGGTTGGGTTTCTCGTGGAGGTTTCTTGTGGCCGAGCCCCCACTGTATGCATAATCTATTTTGGGGCAGGGAGCTCCATCTTGTGCTCAATGAAATGGTCGAGCAACTTCGTCTGGATGGCCATCCAGCTCGCCTCTGGGTTCTCGCCCCACTTGATCTGGGGCGCCTTGATGTGCTTGGGTTTCACGATCCTGAACGCTTTGTCCTTGAGCAAGACCTGGGATTCCGAACACCACTTCAACAGACTATGGGGCATCTTACGGTATCTTACGGTATCTCACGCCATATTGCCCCCCGATTGAGTTGTCGTGCAATCACCATGAGGGACCCTACAGTCAACTAGTATAGCAAGGTTGCGCGATAAGGATGCAAGTGCCTTGGACGCCCATTTCGAAGTTTTTCGAGCGGGGCGCGCCCAGCGACAGCGGCGAAGGATAGACCGAGGAGGCGAGGATGCAAGGGTACCCTTGTAAAGGCTGCCCATCCTTGATATGCGGGTTGACTGTAATCAGCTCACGCGCGACTACACGAAGCGGTCGAAGCGGACCTTCATGTCGCTGTTCAGTTGTGTCCTCCAAAACCTCACCTCCCCCTCATCCTTCTCCTCTTGCTGCTACTGCTGCTGCTCCTCCTCCTCCTCCTCCCACGCCTCTCCTGACTCCTCTTCCTCTCCCCTCGTCCGCATCCCCCCTCGCGGGGTGACGGGCCGAGCACATCGCCCTCGCGGGTGGCGGACCGAGATCCCCCAGGACCCCTCCCCATGGGGCGGCGGATCGAATTCGGCCTGGTGCTCTCGGCTCAGCGGAAGCCCTCGACCCCTTCCTCCTTGCTTGGCCCGCGGGCCGCCGCCGGAGGAGGAGGAGGAGATGAAGGGGAGAGTCAGGAGGAGGAGGAAACGAAGGGAAGAGGGAGGAGGTTTTTGTTGAGGAAGAAAGATGGCATAAACATAAACGTTCGGAAGTCAACGCGGGGATTTCTTGGATCGCCGCCGGACACCCTTCCTCTGCGCGCTGAGCACGCCAGGGGCAGCGCCATAGGCGCCGCCAGGGGAGTCCAGCGCCAGCCGAAGGAATCAGCGCGGACCTCCGAACATTTCTGTTCATGTAGTTTTGTTATTAGTCGGTTATTTGTTGTTGTCACCTCGGAAGTTTGTTTACCCGGATACTTCAACCCTGCAGTCGTGGCCGCGCTTCCCGATCGTGATGTTCTTGCTGTAAGAGTGCTCGCCGTGGGGTCCGGGGTTCGGGTGGAGCTTGGCCGGCATGAACGCGAGGAACTCCTGATGCCGCGCGTTCCAGTCAGTGGGGTCGCAGAGCGTCTTGCCGAACTTGCTCTTGCGGGCGCCATCTTTGGGAAGCATACGAGGCCAGGTGGGGTTTCGCGAGGTGGAGGAGGGGGATCAAGCCCCCCCCTCCACCTCCTCTCCTCGTCCATACACACGTATGTGTATATACATATGTATGTGTATATAAAAGTTACAGCACTACAGAACCTGTACCTTACGCTATCTTACGGTATCTAACGCTAGCGCATGCAGTTCAACAAACATGGTCTACCATACTATGTGTAAATATCCATACACACATGAACACATGTCGATGCACTTGTACACACATTCGTACATGCATATACACATAACAACATATATGCGTATTGCCATACTGAAATGTGCGTATACACATGCATATCTGTATATACGTATATACGTATATCATGCAACAGCTGTCTAACGATACATAACGGTATGTAATGCTAGCGCGTCTGATTTCACATAATAGTCTCGCGCGCACACCGGCGCACACACAAACATACGCATATGTGTACTCACGTATTACAGAACTTGCACCTTACGATATCTTACGGTATCTGATGCTCGCGTGTGCGTGGGTGAAAAACAACACGGAATGATAACCTCTAATTCTTCCTCACCCGAGCCGCCTCTGCCGCACCCCCCAAACCAGAACAACAGCAAAAACAACATAGCGTGGCAGAGCATAGCATGGCATAGCATAGCTCAAAACTATCTGAACATCCATATACATACATGTGTGTGCGTGTTCATCGTCGTTGTCTGACGGCCAGCCTGACACTTACGATATCTTACGGTATCTTACGGTGCGTGATGCTGCACCGTAGCACAGCAAAACATAGCAAAGCACAGCATAGTTCAATGCTACGTCTGGATGTATGTGTATATATATAGATGTGCGTGTTCACCATCGTTGTTCGTCGGCCAGCCTGGCACTTACGGTGTCTTACGATCTTGTACGGTGTTTGTTGCCGCTGCGTGGCATAGCACAGCATAACCTCAATGCTATGGTGTATGTATAGGTGTGTGTGTGTGTGATCATCATCGGTATGCGTTGGCCAGTCTGTCACTTACGATATCTTACGGTATCTTACGGTGTTTTCGATGCCGCGGCACCTGGTGCTGAAGATGTTGCTTCCGCGGCGTCCGAACATGGTGCTGAAGATGATGGCATCGATGCGTCATCACCTGGTGCTGAAGATGATGCCATCGCTGCTGCCGGCCTCTTCATCCTTGCTGTCGCCTTTGCCTTCCCTTTGGGCTTGGGCTCACCTGTTGCGTCTTCCTCTGACTCCTCAGCGGCCGCCTCCTCCATGCCATCCTCAGCCGCCTTTCGGGCGGCCCGCGACTGCGGCGGCTTCTTGCCCTGGGCCTCCAAGAGCAACATTGCCGCCAGCGGGGGCTCGCTCGGCGGCGCGAGCCCACGCTTGTCCTCCTCTGCCTCCTCCGGCGCCTCCTGCGCGCCCTGCGCGTCCTCATGCGGCGCCTCCTCGTCGCACTCATCGTCCTCATCTGAGCGAGCGCCTTCAGGGAGATCATCGTGCTCCTGCCACGAGCCATGCGGCTTGCCGCCGTCCGCCTGCGTCTCGTCACTCGCCTGCGGCTCGCCACCCGCCTGCGACTCGTCACTCGCCTGCGGCTCGCCTCCCGCCTGCGGCTCGCCGCTCGGCTTCCCCTCGCAGCCCAGAGACTCGTCGTCGGAAATGACCATTGCGTGGCCCACGAGCTCCCGGCTCGTGGCGGAGGCTATGGGCGCGGGGGCCGCCTGCACCCATCACCCCCGCCGCCACCAGGCGTCCTATAGACCGAGGACGCCTGGGATAGGCACCACAAGTTCGTTCCTCTCCTTCCTCTCCTTCCTCCGTCCTCTCCTCTTGCCCATCCGTTCTCTTCCGTCCTTCCTCCATCCCTTCCCTCCTTCAGCTTTCGTCCTTCCTCCGTCCTCTCCTCTCCGTCCGTCTCCTTCCTCTCCTTTTTTCTCCTTCCTGCGTCCTTGTTGATGCCATCCACGTTGTGCACGCTATCCGCCTTGGACATCATCAGGTTGGCCGCGATCTGCTCCAGCTGAGCCTCCGTCAGCGAGGGATTGGCATCTGCCAGCTCCGCCACGATAAGGTCCACGTCCTCCTTCTTCGGCGCCTCCTGAGCCTCGCCGTCTGGGATAGGCACAGCCTCGGGCTCCATGGACAGGAGGTTCGCTCTCTTGAACTTCGGCTTCGCCCTCTCCTGGGGGACATCGTTTTGTTCCCCTCTTGTGTTTCTTTCTCTATCTCTCTCTCCCTGTGGATGTATACATATTTATATATAGCCACAGAACATGTATCTTACGCTATCTTACGACATCTAACGTTAGTGAGTGCGCGTTGACATAACTGGATTTACATACTATGCGCATGTGTGTATATGTGTATACATAATACAAGAATACACATACGCGTATATGCATACACATATACGTATATGTGCATATATTTATATATGCACACAAATTACAAACATACCTTGAATCATCTCGAGCCGAGATCCTATCATCATCGCGCAGGGCCCTGGGCAACTTACGATATCTTACGGTATCTAACGGTACTTGTGCCCAAATATCATCACCATCCCCCTTCCCCCTCTTCCTCCCTCTGAGGGGAAGTGGGGGAGGGGGCAACTTACGATGACTCGTGATTTCTAACGGTACTGATGGCATACTGTCCGAACATCCCCACCATCCCCCCCTCCTCCTCCACCGCACCCTTTCCTCTGAGTGGGAGGGGATATGATGGGGAGAGGGGGGGGGGACCTTACGATATCTTACGATATCTAACGGTACTTGTGCCCCAACATCATCACCATCTTATTTCTTGTTCCTCCCCCCTTTTCCTTCGGAGGGCAACTTACGATATCTCACGGTATCTTACGGCCTGCAGTAGGAGTTCCGGCCACGAGACATTTTCCGCAAAACAATCAACACGGAATCACCAGGAAAGTTGCCGATGTTTTTGCTTGGGAACCCCTTCGTTTCCTTTTGTAAAACCACCGAAACCCAAGAGACCCAGGGTACCCTGGTGGGAGCAGGGTGTTTCTTGGCATGAGCCCCCACTGTATGCCCCCCTCCTCATACTCATGCACCTCGCTATTTCTCTTACTCGTGGCCCATGGGTACCATCCTGCAGCCACGGATCAGCATACGCCGCACCCAATCCCAGACTGCCGGGGCTGATCTGAACCGGGTGCGGATCCTTCTCTGGGTCATCATCCTTCTCTGGGGTCTCAATCTCCGACGAAGCACCGCGCCTAGTCCTGGTCACAGGCTCGGGAGGGACCAACTTCTTCAACTCGGCGATCTGGTCGTCCTGGGGGCCCACATGGCTGCGGGCCCAAAACTCACGACCGGACCTCACGACCCAATGTTTCATCTTGCGAGCCTGATCGATCCGCAAGGGTCATGACGCCCGAAGCGGGACGCAAATTTCACTCGTTTTTTTTTCACGAGCATCCGCGCCCATCCCCCTTCCCCCTTCTCCTCCTCCTCCATCTCCTTTCTTTGAGGGGGAGGGGAGAGGGGAGCAACTTACGCTATCTCACGGTATCTAACGCCCACCATCCCCATTCCCCTCCTCTTCATCCTCCACCTCCCCATCCTCTTCTTGAGGTAGAGGGAGACCCTTGGACCCACATCGGCCCCTTGACCCTGTTCTGGAAGATCTGGCCAGGCGCAACAAATAGCTGACCATCGCGTGGATGACCTGCGGGTTTGCATATGTATATATGCGTGCGTGTGTTCATCATCATTGTTCGTCGGCCAGTCTGACACTTGCGATATCTTACGGTATCTTACGGCGTTTGATGCCATAGTATAGCATAGCATAGCTCAAGATTGTATGTATATGCGTTTGTGTTATTCATCGTTGTTCGTGGGCCAGCCTGGCACTTACGATATCTTACGGTATCTTATGGCGTTTGATGCCACAGCGTGGCATAGCATAGCATAGCTCAATATTGTTTATATATAGATATGCGTGTTCTTCATCGTTGTTCGTTGGCCAGCCTGGCACTTACGATATCTTACGGTATCTTACGGCGTTTGATGCCACAGCGTGGCATAGCATATCATGGCATGGTTCAATACTACAGATACGCGCGTGTCTTCATCAACGTTGTCCGACGGCCAGCCTGGCACTTACGATATCTTACGACATCTTACGGCGTTTGGTGCCGCAGCGTGGCATAGCATAGCATAGCATAGTTGAATACTATATACGTGTGTCTGTGCGTGTGTGTGTTCATCATCATTGTTCGTCGGCCAGTCTGGCAGTTGCGATATCTGATGGTATCTTATGGCGTGTGATGCCGCAGCGTGGCATAGCATAGCATAGCTCAATATTGTAGATGTGTGTGTCTTCATCATCGTTGTCTGACGGCCAGTCTGTCACTTACGATATCTTACGGTATCTTACGGCGTTTGATGCCACAGCGTGGCATAGCATAGCATAGTTCAACAGTGTACGTACATATGTATATAGATATGTGTGTGTTCTTCATCGTATTTCGTCGGCCAGCCTGGCACTTACGATATCTTACGGTATCTTACGGCGTTTGATGCCAGAGCGCGGCATGGCATATCATGACATAGTTGAATGCTTCAGATACTTGCGTGTCTTCATCATCATTGTCCGACGGCCAGCCTGGCACTTGCGATATCCTACAGTGTCTGACAGCGTCTGGTGCCGCAGCGTGGCATAGCATAGCATAGCATGGCATAGTTCAATACTAGTTACATATATATATGTGTGTATGCGTGTGTGAGTGTGTGTTCAACATCGTTGATCGTCGGCCAGCCCGACACTTACGATATCTTACGGTATCTTACGGCGTTTGATGCCACATCGTGGCATAGCATAGCACAGCATAGCTCAATGCTATATGCGTGTGTGTGTGCGTCCATCATCGTTGTTCGTCGGCCAGCCTGGCACTTGCGATATCTTATGGTATAGTATGGCGTTTGATGCCCCAGCTTGGCATAGCATAGCACCGCATAGCGCAATGCTATAGACATGTGTGTCTTCCTCGTCGTTGTCTGACGGCCAGTCTGTCACTTACGATATCTTACGGTATCTTACGGTTTTATCTTTCGATGTCCGTTCGACCGATCCCTCGTAGTTGCTCCATTTCGAGGGCACATCGCCTCTCTCCTGCTCGACAGTGCGGCCCATGTTCCACTCGCTGCACCTGTCCAGCTCATGCACTGCCATGCTGTAGACATCTGCGGTGGGCTGGACCCCTAGGCGGCGGTTCTCAAGGCCCCTTCGAAACGCAGCCTGTGCCATCTTACGATATCTTACGCTACCTTACGCCATGCGCCCGCATGGCGCGAGGTGGCGTACAGTAGGAGCTCGGCCACAAGAAGCTTTCCGCAAGAAATCCCCTCAGAAACCCATCATTTTTTTGTCCGGGGACCTTACACTTCCCCAGGAATACCGCGGAAACCCAAGAGACCCAGAGTACCCTGGAGGGAAGCAGGGCGTTTCTTGGCATGAGCCCCAATGCAAGAGACACGAGGGGACAAGGGTTTGTCGAGAAGTTAGCGAGATGGCAAGGGTTTCTCGAGGACGAGGGACATGAAGGACTAGGGAGAGGGAGAGAGAGAAGGAGAGAGAGTGGGGGGGGGTAAGAATCTGAAAGTGCGTTCCGAAGGCCGGCCTTTCAGCCTCGTCAAGATCGCCTTGATGATATCAAACTTCGACTTGATGTCGTTCTGGCTCACCTCTGGGCACAGGGCGTGGAGAAGTGGAGACGGGATGAGGGAGGTGCAGGGGCGCGCCCTCGCATCTCCCCCATCTTACGGTATCTTACGATATCTTATGGGGAAGGGGGGGTGGAGAGTAGAGAATGAGGAGGGCACCTTGGGTTTGCCATCTGGCGGCGCGATCGTCCCCACCACGAAGAGCTCCTTGATCCTCTCGCAGCGCTGCACCCGCTCCGTAGTCAAGCCCTGGGGGGCGCCGCACGTCCACGCCCATATGGGGGGGCGGGGGCGATCCCCTATGGGCATGGGTGGGTGTATTCTTCGGATATCGTGTAGCTTACGTCATCTTACGCTATCTCATGGGGGAGGGCGCGTGCGATTTGCGTCGCGCCGACCTCGCTGATGGCGGCCACGAGAGCGTCGCATTGCTCGCTTGGGGCCCGCGGGAAGTCCTGGGCCCCCTGGGGGCCCTCCTCCTCGGAAGGGCCCTCGGTCCTTTGACCGGCCGACGCCATCTGAAGCCGAAAAGGCTGTGAAGGTGAGGTAGGGGGAGAGACCTTGAAGCTGGTCCTACATATGCCTCTACATGTCGAGGCGTTTCTACATCCCAGTGGGCCAGAATGCCTGGTGAGAGGGTGCATCTTACGATATCTTACGGTATCTAACGGAGCCCCCTTTCCCACCCCCGTATTTTTCCCCCAAGTCCCTGGCCTCAATCGATGTCCATGGGCGAGTCCAAAAATATGGGCGGGTCGAGGTCGACGATAGGAGGGCCCCTGGAACGGGACGAGTTGACGGTCTCAGCGTCGGAGTCTTCAGAACTCGTGATGCACTCGGGGTAGGCGAACCAAGGAAGCCGAACCTCAGAAGAGGAAAATGCACCGACACCGCTACCCCGCCGCCGTTTTGTCCTTCTTGGGCTTTCTGGGGATTCCTCGTTGCCACGGTTGGATTCGCCTCGAGATTCTGTTCAGAGAGTACTCTTGGAGAGGTTTGGGGATAGCGGTATCGGTACTTGTTGGTCCTCCCAGAACCACACGATCATCAGCCCATCGCCAGACCAAGGGCTCCCATGGATGGAGCACATCTTCAGCGCCAGGGGGATTGTGCCGAGAATAATCCAGACGTTCTTCATAGTAGTCCAGTGGGAAGAAGACTGGCACATCGCGCGGGAGAATGGCGCAGCGGGGGCGGGGATCTGGCGGGAACGACCACAGGCCGGGCAGGCCAAAGAAGTCGTCTTCGACGAGCGTTCTCCAGCGAAAGAAAGGTTTGGACACCTCGGCCATTTCGAGCCAGACGCTCTGGGAAATCAGTTTCGTGTTTCGGTGTGTATGTTTGCCCTCATCGCCCGTCTATCAATTAAATGTTTTATTTAACCATATGTGGTTCTGCGTTTTCGTGGTACAATGCGCCTTGTTGTTTACAGCATTTTTGTTTATGTGTGCTGTCGCTTGGCGCTGAAAGAATATTCGCTTCGGTGGCCCAGCGTGTATTCACTCAATCTCGCGAAGAGTGTTTCCGTTTGGTGGGCTATAAAATGTGTTTGTTTTGTTTGTTTTGTTTTCTTTTTATATAAACCGAAAAAAAAGAAGAACAACAGACAAAAATACGGGGATTGCGTTTCCGCTTGGCGCTAAACATGTTGTTTCTTGTGTCGCTCAGCGCGCATTTACGAATCGCACGAGGAGTTTCCCGTCTGTTGGGTGGTCGAATGCGCGTTTTGTGTTTAATTTTAAGTTTGCGCTTTCGTTTGGCGCCAAAGTGGTTGATTCCTTCGTCTCCCAGCGCGCTTTTTTGGACCGCGCGAAGAGTTTTGCGCTGGCTGGGCGGTGAATTTCGATGGTTTTCGTTTGTTGTTTTTGATTTGAACTGTCGTTTGGCGTTAATTATGTTGTTTTTGCGGTCGCCCAGCGCGCTTTTTTTAATAACGCGCAACAATTTTGGAAATCGTCAGGGGCGTGAAACCCTTAAGCATTGGACACCGGGAGAGCTCCCCCAATGCTTAAGGCTTAAGCATTCAGAGAGCTTCAAGAGCCTCTGGGTAGGCGGGGATCATCAACGATTTTCCCGGCGAAAAATGCTGATGATGATACGATGAGGATGAACTAGGAGGGGCCACGAACCGTGAGGGATGCGCTAAGAAGTATACTCAATGCTCTGCCTGCTCGATAAAACATGTAACTTCGAGGTCTGGTCCCCATGGCCCTGCCGCGCGTTCCTGACTCGGGAGCGGATGAGAAAGTTAAATCCCCATGGCCCTGCCGCGCGTTCGTGACCTGGGGAAACTGGAAAAGGTGAGAAACCCATAGCCCTGCCACGCGCTCCTGATTGCGAAAGCTGACATGGTGAGACCACCATTGCCATGCTCAGCGTTTGTTTTGTGTTATGTATAATGTTGCTAGGCAAAATGAGATGATAGCAGCTTCTATTCGTAATTTCCCCTAGATTGTCAAGTTCGACCTCGCCGCCTGTCTCCACAGGTAAATCTTATTGACACGGGATAATAACTACTCAAGAGGTTGAGGGGGAAGAATTATTACCGGGGGCACTCGGTTACGTTGAAACGGTTCGACCAGATGGCAACCGACGTTGACAAGGCGAAGCGCATCGCTCAGGTGTTGCTGGCCATCACGGACACTTTTGACTTGGATTGTCTCTATGATTCCGAGGCTGAGGAGGGGCGAGGAGAGGGAGAGCTGGCAAATAATTACGGCCAGGCGCGCAGCGAACGCCGCGTGCCAAGCCACCTCGCCACCGCCAGCGCGCGCTGCCGGCACCAGGAGGAGCGCCGCCGCCCGCCGCGGCAGTTCGCGGGCCCAGCCTTGGCAGGGCCGCGCAGCGAGTGCGCGCCACCGCGGCGATGAGCACCTGCGCCTGCGGTGCACCACCCACGCAGGCCCCCGCATGGCCGCGCGCGCCTGCCATGCGCGGCCGGCGAGCAGAGCGCGCGCGGCCTCGCCGGGCGGCGGCGGCGCCACGTCGCCTTGGCTTTTCGGGCGGCGCGCCCCGTCGCCGGCTGGCGGCGGCGCGGCGCCGGCGCCGCCGGCGCGCCCTGCAGTCGCGGCCAGTGGCGAGGGCGAACCCCCGCAGGAGCCCTGCGCCGCCGCGCGAGCGGGCCGCCTTGCGCGCGGCTGCCGCGGCCCGCTTTCAATGAAGGGGCCCTGCATGGGGAACACAAAAAAATAGACCCTAAGATTTTCCAGAATTTTCTAGGCCCCCCCACACTTCCCATATTTTCTGGGGAATCGACAATGAATTGTGTCTGTGTGCTCTTTCCCCTCCTGATTCAACGCAGCGAGCTCCACCGCCGCCAGCAGCCGCCGCGCCGCTTCGAGGGCTCGCAGCTGGCGGCCCCGCGCGGCGCGCAGATCGGGCGGCAGCATCCGCGGCGCAGCTGCGGCGCTGGCTGGGAGGTCGGCCGCTGCGTCGCCCTTCCCATCCGCGGCGCTCACCCCGCGGGCACGCGCCGCCACGGCGCCCGAGGGCACCTCGGCCCGGCGCGCCGTCAGGGCGCCGCTGCGGCAGCGCGGCGCGATCCGAGCCCAAAAGCCAGAGTGCTGCCACTCCATGAATGGCGCGCCCTGGCCAGCAACGCAGCGACCCGCTGCGGACGCGGCGCGAGTCCGTCGACACCTCGACGGCCCAGCCTGCCTCGATGACCGCGCGCGCGGCGGCGGAGACTTCCGCCCGCCGCGCCGCTTGCGCGCCGTCGACAGGGCCGCCGAGGTCGACGGGCCCTGCGCGGGCGCTCGAGCCACGGGCCGCAGCGCCCGCGACGCCTACGCCAGCAGGGGGGCCGCCAAAGCGCTGGCAGGCGCCGTCCGCCCATGCGCGAAGCCTCTGCGGACGCGGACCCGGCAGCTCCGAGGCTGGTCGAGGCGGGCGCCCGCGGGCAGCGCCCCGAAGAGAGCCGCGCCCGGCGGCCAGGCGGCCCGGATCGAGGCCAGCGCGGGCCTGGACACCTGCAGACCCGTGCCCCGAGCGGTCGCCAACGCTGGGCAGGCCCAGAAGCGGTGCTCCTGGTCCTCGCGCGCGGCGCCGCAGCGGGGGCAGGTCGCTGGCTGGCCCCACCTGGCGGCCGCTGGCTCAGTTACCACGTTGCCTGCGAGCGCCGCGCGCAGTGCCCCTGCCGCGTCTGCCCGCTGACGAGCAAGCGCCGAGTGGCCCGCCGGTCAACCCCTACCCGGAGGCGGGCGAAGTCGGCGCGCCGGGCGGCCACCTCGCCCGCCTCGCAGCGGACCCAGGCCTCAAGCAGCACCTGCTGGGTGCCACACAAGGCCCTGTCGGCAGGCCGCCACCCGTCTGGGTGCCCGAGGGCTCAGCGCCAGAACTCGACATCGGAGCCGAACCCCAATGTCGCAGGGCTCCACGTGGCCGCCCCGATTGGCCTGCTTCCGCGCCCGTGGCACGCGGCCGTTGGCCCCTCTGCCTCCCGCCGCAGATCGCTCGGGAATCTGCCCCGGCGGAGCGCTTTCGCCAGCTGCCAGAGCGGCGCGATCGCGCGCCGCGCCAGGCCCAATGCGCCAAACGCCTCCTCGGCCGCGGCACGTAGCGCGCCCTGGCACACGGCCGCCGGCGCAGCTGCCTGGAATACCGCGAGTCCACGGGCGGGCGGGCGCCCGCGCGACGCCCCGCGAAGCCCGGCGCCACCTGCGGCGCCCAGCAGGCAACGCTGGTGAAGCGGCATGGGCCAAAGCCCGACGCGCGCGAAACGGGCCCTCGCTCGCGCGCTGGCGACAGCTCGGCGCCGGGCGGGCCCAACGTGGGCGACCGCGCCCAAGTCGCGGAAGCCAGTGGACGGCGATCGCGGGCACCTGGGTGGACAGCCCACGCCGCGGCTCCATCGCGTTCGAGCTGGCGGCTTCAATCGCGACTAAGGTGCCATCCTAGCTATTGCCGTTTCGAACGCCTCCGCGAGCTGCGCCCCTTTGCTGACAACCTCTGCGACGCCGCCCGCCTCGTCGGCCTTGCCGCGGGCCCGCGGCGCAAAATCGTCGACGTAGAGGCGCCGCCGCAGCCTGTCGTCGACGGACCCCGCGCGCTGGAACCACGGGCGCGCGAGCACGCTGAGAAAGAAGACCGCCAGGGCGCAGCCTGGCAGCAGGCCCCGAACAGGCGACCGTGCTCCACCGATGTCGCGCCCATCGCGGGCCAGGCGCTTGGCCGCGCGCGCCCTCGTGGCAGGCTGGGCGACCCATGCCAGCAGCGTTCCCGCGCGGGCCTGGACGTCGGGCAGAGTCTCCGAGTCGACGCTGTCGAAGGCCTTCCGCCAGTCCACGGCTGCGCCGGCAAGCGCCTCCGACAAAGCTGCGGCGGCGCCCAGCTCCACGGCGAGCTCCCGCGCCAGCTCCTCGGCGCCCCGTCGGACGCCCCATCCCGCCCAACTGAGGCGCCAGCGGGCGAGCAGCCGCGCGCGGACAGCGGCCCAGACGGGGTAGATCATGGGAGGAGCCAAATGGGCCGGCAACCCATGGGCCCAGCACCCGCGCCATACCCTCGAGCTCAACGACCTCGGACGGCCACCGGCCGCCGGCCTCCACTGCCTCAAGAACGTCGGCGGTCCAGCCGTTCAACTTCCGCGGCAACAGACGCAAATCTTTGACCGCCCGCCCGTCTACTCCGGGCTTCTTCCAACGGGACATTCGCTGCATGATATCGGCCACGAGATCCGCCGTCCACGGCTCCTGGTCTGGGAGCCCCGGCAACCCGTCTAGCCGTCGCAACCGCTGTTCTCCCAGCTGCGGGGGCGAGCGCAATTGCCAGAGCTGCCGCCACGGCCCCTCGAAGAAGCTGGGGCGTGCTGCTGGGCCCCCCCGCAACGCCAAGAGCCAGCGCCGCCGCCCTGCACGGCCGCTGGGTGCCGCAGCCACGGATCCAGCGGTAAAGACAACCCTGCTCGTTGGGCGCCAGGCGTCCTGCCGGCGACTGCGGGCGCCAGCATGGGCCGAGCACCAAGCGCACAGGCATGCTGGAGCCCGCGCAGGCGCCGAAGCCTGCTGCGGAGGGTAGCGTCGGCAGCCGCATCCGTTGCTTCGCCGCCGCCCTCACTGGCCGTTGCGGGGCGCTCTGCCTCCGGGCAGCCACATGCGGGCGTTCGGGGACTGTGCCCAGGCCCGTCTGGGTAGCCAGCCGCGCCCGCATGGCCTGGTTGACGGTGGCCCGTGCGGCGTCCATGTCTTGGATGCTCAGCGCACCGCGGAAGGCGCCCTCGAAACCGGCCAACACCGAAGCCGCGGTGTTCTTTGCTGCGAGGCCCCCGCCCAGCATGAACGGCACCGTCAAGGCGAGCGACAGGCCGCTGGAGGAGGGCGCGCTCGGGGGCCTCTGCGCGCAGCTCCACCAGCAAGGCTGCGTGCGAGGCGAGACCAAGGCCCCATCGCAGCCCTGCCCTCCGCACCAGGCCGATGCGAGAACGCTCGCCTGGCAAAGGTAAACACGTGGACTCCGCGGCTGCGAGAAGATCCCTCCATCCAGCCATGCCCAAGACTCCCTCGAAGCCGGGGCCGCCGATCCGAAAGGTGACGTCACTCACTAGGAATGCTGGTACCTGTCCCAAGCCCTGGAGCCACTCCACGGCCTCAACAGCAATACATACACAAGACAATCCGACGACACGGACGCCACGGCCGACGGGGACGGGGTTAGCAAAACAAGCAAGCGGAAGGAAGAGAAGAGCCGTACGACTACTTGCGGCCTGTTCCGGAGGACACGAGCACGATGGATATTATCATATTCGTCGGAGACGTTCTCACGGGAGTGGTCGAGGACCTGGCGAAGACTTTCGCATACCTTCGGAAGTTTGCGGAAAATCGCAAAGCTCGGTTCTTCAAAACTACCGACGCCATGTGGAAGTACATGGGCGCGAAAGCCGGCAGTCACAAACACGAGTCCTAGGGCAAGATGATGAGTTGTAATGTGGACTCCAAGTACCAGGACAGCAAATCGGAGGAGGTTAGGAGGGAGTAAGCAGTGAGCAAGGTAATCAGGACGATCGTCGAGTCGAACGGCGGGGACGGCGACACCATCAAGCAGCAAATAGATACGAACTACAAGAAGGGCATTTCTTGGTGGAAGGACAAGCGGGCGGCGGTGTGAAGCGACGGCCGCATGACGCTCCTACGGGAAGTGGCGGGGTTCCAGGAGAAGCGCAATTTGATGCACGGCGGCGAGTGGGAATCGGGGAGATCTCGGGGAGGGGGCCGTGGGAAGTACTAAGGGGATTGCTGTGATGTGCCGGTTACGCTGCTTCGGCGGAAAGGGGTGGTGAAGCTGGAGTCTACGGCGTCGGCTGATTTATCTAGCCCCATGGCAGGGTGATGACTACAGCACGCTCATGGTGGAGTCGATGATGGTAGTCAGCTGGAATGCAAATAGGATGGAGAAGGGAAATATTATTGATATTGGAGCCGCTCTGGACGATTTCCAACGATGGGACTTGCTGCTCTTCCAGGCGGGTCCGAAGATGGATAACCCCGCAAAGAAGCTGATAGAGACTGGACATTTGTGGTGCTGTTTGCAATCTGGGAGCAACAAGCGTAGTGCGGGTTTCTTGGTACACATACGGTGGGTTCAGGCAGGGGCGCAAATTAGTTTTACAGTTTCTAGCTCTACTTTGGCATAGTTGGATCTCAGTACTTCGGGGCACAATATTTGTGTTATACCTTCGCATGTAGGTCACGCAGAACACCCAACTGAGTATGAGTTCGGCTCGCTGGAGGTATAGAGAAGGCGGTGCACCAGGCGCGAAAAGCAAAGCGCCTAGTGGTCGTGGGTTTTGACGCGAATGCAGTTCTGGGACGGCGGATTCTGGCTGATGATCCCGATGTCATTGACCAGCAAAGAAGGGGCGTGCGCTGATGATTATGATGACGATGATGATGATGTGATGATAATGCGATGATGATAATGTGATGATGTGATTTTGGCTGACTATCACGATGTCATTGACCAGCACGGGATTGGCGTGCGCAATCCCCGAGGACATCAATTAGCACACTTGTAGACGCACCGACTATTCAGCACATCAGCGCGACGACAAATCGATGTGTCACGGTTGTTCCTACCGCCCGCCGGCACTGCGACAGCATTGGAGGGGACATCTGATCACCGGGCTCTCTTCGTCCACTTGTCTGTCTCGATAGACATGCCTGCACAGAGCCACAAGGTTCGGGTGATTCGTGGGTGGCAACCCCAGCCCCCCAGTTAGACCAGAACGGGACGCCGGCGAAATTATCCAAATCATTATAGGACACTCTCGATAGAGGGTACAACAGCGTAACGGATGTGAAGGCCATGCTTGTGGACTCGGCCCTGGCAGCCAGAGACAGCGTGCTCAGACCCAAGCAAGAGCAAGAGCACAATCCACAATTCGTCATCCAGCAGATAACTATGGCGAGACCTCCAGAAAGAACGACGGTTGCGGCAATCACGTGCAAATACCAAGATTGCCGAGCACGAGCGAAGTGTAAAAACTTTACAACGACTGCAACAACGGCACGCTGACATTGACCGGATTGGGACAGTGTTTGAGGCGACAGGCCAAGAGGTGACCAGGATGTTACGCAGGAGGCCAACGTGGACGGCCTTGATGACAAAGCGCGCCCAGAAGAGCAGCACATGTCACATTTGGTGCCGCCAGTCGAGACTTCCACCGCACTCAAGCGCATGAAGAATGGGAAAACTGGAGCGGCAGACGCTCTAGTCACCGGGATGTGCGCACAGGCCATGAAAGATTGACTTGTGCAATGGCGGAAACTTTACCGACATCGTGCAAGGAACAATGGATTCGCATCCGGAGTGGAAAACAGCACGCTTACTCATTATACTCGAGAAGGGTGGCAGGAGGAGTGTGGCAAATTACAGACCGATCTCGATAATCCAAAGGATGGCGAAGCTTTTCAATCTCATCTTACGTTTACGCTAGCAGCAGACGGTCGAAACATCTTTTACAGGGGAGCAGTACGGCTTTCGCAGCCGCAGGGTCTGCGACGACGCTCTGCACGTTCTCCGGCTGGTCGCGGAGAAGTCGGCCGAGTGGGGGGAGGAGCCGTGGGCGGCCGCACTGGTCGTGGGAAGGGCTGTTGGCAGAGTGACCCGCGAGCAGCTCTTCGAGGCCCTGACCAGCACGTGGGCGGACATCAGCATAATTCGGGGTTGGGCAGACGCCCCTTTAGTACAACGTGGTTTAGTGAAAACGATCTGAGGCCCAAACCTGGCGGGCGCAAGCCTGGAAAATAACGGCCACGGCGCCCTCTAGAGAACCGAAAACGGACAATTCACTAATCGACGTGTCACTGTTGGGACGACGGCGTGCGTGAAGTTAGCCTCCGGGGTCGAAAGGAAACAGTTCGAGGTGCAGAGGGGGGTTCGACAAGGAGACCCTTTATCGCAGGTGCTGCTCAACTTGGTGTTGGCGAACATCTTGCGGGAGGTAGAGGCGGTCTGGCAGCGACGCGAGTACGGCACCGCACAGTCAGTGCGGAGTGCTTATCTCCCGCATTTTGTGTTTGCCGACGACACGACATTGTTGGCCAAGTCGTGGCTTTCGTTGAAGCGCATGGTGTTCATGCTCTGAGAAGCCTTGGCGAGGCGGGGGCTGAAACTACATCCAACGAAGTACAAGGTAGAGACAAACCGAACTTGTACGGGGCGATGTTGCTTTTGATGGAGCCTTCTCTGTGCATGAGCTTCCAGAAAGGGGGCGATCTTGAAGCTTTGGGGACTGGGTGATCGGTGTTCGACGTCACCAGAGTGGAACTCGAGCACAGAACGGGTATCGCCTGGAGGAAGTTCTGGGCGATGACGTCTCTCTTAGTGAACCAGAGTGTGTCTGTCATCAAAGGGCAGAATGTGTTCGACTCTTCTGCTGGGGGCTGCAGGCTGTACAGGGCGAGTTCTTGGACACCGAGAGCTGCAGAAGACAGCGCAACCAGGTCCACCCAAAACAAAATGATGCGACGCAAATGCAGTTTCCGGCGAGAACCTGACAAGCTCTGGCACGAGTGGATCGTTCGCACGACGCACGAATCCAGGCAGCTGGCGCAGCGCGTTGGCATGCGGGAATGGGTGCAGGCCCAGGCGGGACAGAGATTGGCTCTGGGCAGACCACGTGGCCAGGATGCCCGCGACGTCATGGGCATGGCGCGCATCCTTCTGCAGAGACAGCGATTGTCGGGAGCGGCCAAGAGGGGGGTGTCCAAGAGGGGGGGTGCAACTCATGGCCAGCGGCATGTGCGCGGCCCAGCGGGGGGGCCAGGGACGTAATGAAACAAGAAGAGGCGCCATGAAATCTGAGGAAATATCATGGCCCGCGCCATGATGTCCACCCCCCCCTAGTCATCACCCCCCTCTTTTCCGCCCCCGAGGACAGAAACCGTGCGGGACAGGAGCGCCCGGGAAACGCGGCCGTCCAGACGGCGCTGGATGGCATGGGAGGACACGCTGCGACACCACGCGACGCAGGCAGTGCTGCGGCAGTGGGCCCGCGCAGCGGAGAGTCGCACCGGGTGGACTTCGCACGCAGAGCTTTGTCGCGCGACTGATCGAAGGTCCCGCCACCTCGAAGGGCCTCTGCGGAACCATCACCTTTACCTTACCGTTGCTTTGCCTTATGGGAAAAGCGGCCCGTCGCATGGCCAAGCGTATACGTAGACCAATCAGGGCGTTTCGCATGATGCATTCCACACGGAAGGCAGACCAGTGCCCTTTCAAAGTGGATCTCGCGCCTCGATGCCGCGCACTTTTGTCGGAAAATCGGCAAATTTGGCAACACGTACACGTATGGAGGCCGGCTGGAGTTCAGAATGTGACCCTCACTTCAGACTTCAAGAGGCCAGCAGGGTCTGCACGCTGCACGCCATCCAAAGTGCGAGGATGGGCCTGGCCAGGCTCTGGAGAATAGCGAGGAGCTGATCCGAGAGTGGATAGGGAAGATCGTGAGGCGTGGCTGCGTTGATGTACTTGGAAGAACACAAATGGATACTAGACGCGTGACGAGCTGATCCAGAAAAAGGCCAGTGTAAACGTTGGGTTCGCACCACCAATGGGTGAATTTCCAAACGCAAACACAAAACCTCGAACGTAAAACACGGGACACGCATCTGTGGCACACAAGGAGAGCCACTGGAGAGCCACTCAAGATCGGTATGACTACTGTGTCCCCAATAGCCTAACCCCAACTATATTTTGTATCACAGTCCAGCAATAGCTACGGAACGGGGGCCTGGCAGGCCAACAACATCCACTTGGATGGCCATATACAGAGATGCATCTGGGCGTTAATTAGTAGGGGTCGATATTTTTGGTTGAGAGAAAAATGCAGCTTTCGTGTCCTGTTGGGCCCCAGGGGGCACCCTTGGGGCTCAGCATGGCACACCGATGCACCTTTCCCCCCCCCATCCCCCAATCGCACCTCCTTTACTGGACGCTCGAGGCAACTTCGGGGGAGGCCAAGAAGGGGGTGTCCAAGAGGGGGAGGGGCGCAAATCATGACTGGCGGCATGTGCGCGGCCCGAGGGGGACCAGGGAAGTAATGAAATTAGAGGAGGCGCCATGAAATCTGGGGAAATATCATGGCCCACACCATGATATCCCCCCTCCTATAGGGGAACGAGAAATGACATAAACATAAAAACCCGGAGGTCTGCGCGGTTTTCTCGGATCGGCGTTGGACCCCCTCCCTGGCGCACGGAGCGTGCCAGGGGCGGATCCGCCAGCGTGCCAGCGTGCACGGCGCCGGGGAGGTCCAGCGCGGATCCGAGAAATCCGCGCGGACCCGCGAGTGTTTATGTTTCTGTCATTGTTCGTGCCCCCCCCCGGTCATTGCCCCCCTCTTTCGGAAGCCGGGCAAGGGCTGCTAGATCCGCGGCTGCTCTAATTCGACCTCCGGGACGTTGTCTTCGTCCTTCCGGGAAGAAACCCATTGACTGTTTCGCGTGCCGCGCCTCATTCGGGGAAGTTGTTTCTTCCTTCTGGGAGGGCCGCTTTAGTTGCCACGGTTTTAGCAGCCCTTGCCCAGCTTCCGACTCTTGGCCCCCCGTCCCATTTCCACGAACCGGAACTGCCGTCACCAGAAAAAAACCCTGCTACGGCAGACCTGGTTTGGTGATTCTGGCCAATGTAGGGGCCCCAGGGCCCTGCCACTAACGGGATCCCCTTACCCGGGGTCCTGACCATCGCCCCCCTCTTGGCCGCCCCCGACAACTCCTTCCGCGTTCTGCCGGCCACTCCTGCACGTGTCCGGGCCTCGGCAGCCCAGCGCGCATGTGGCAGCGGCCGCCGCGCGGAGCGCGCCGGGGGCCCCCATGGCCGCCAGGTGGGAGGGGCTCTGCCTAAGCGAGGCTGGGCAGAAGACGCCATCCAAAAACGAACAATGATTCGCCGGCGAACGTACATCATCGATCACATTGAAACGACAAGGAAGACAAACTTCGATGCGTAACCAGGCAGATTCAGGGCAGACGACCTGGGCGGCCGACGCGGATGTCAAACTGGAGCGTTTCGCAGCTCATGGAGACCACGAGGTCCAACGATGACTCCGGGCTCCAGACTGCGACCTCTTCCACGGCAAGCAAAGACCTTGCCTCCAACGTCGAAGCATGCCCCCAACCTCATGTTGGCCCAAACCTTCGGGCTCCCCTGGGGAGCCAGATTGGCTGCACACTCTCGGCACGAGGGTTCCGAAGGGCCCCTGGGCTCCCGGACCTCAGACTTTCCCCGGGCTCTGGGCTGCTACCTTCTCCCCCTGAGCCGCTCCGACGTTTTGTTGGCGGTCCTCGGGCAGCCAGAGAGTGGCCGTAGGCGGACGGGATCCTCTTGAGTGCGGCACCCGGCCGCGGCGCGCACAACCGCCCGGACCCTGGGCCGAGCAGATCATCCATCCAGTGGCGCCGACGGTCCATGTCTTCGGCGAGGCTCCACGGCCAGGTTCGAGAAGCAACACTGACAGGGGTCCAGGGACATACAAACAATACATAGATCTATATATACATATATATATAAATATCATAGATCTATATATATATATATGTATACAAATCTCAAGATCCCCCACATTCTCTACGTGTTTCCGTCTTCCCCTCCCCCTCCAATAATTTCCACATTTTCGATGGAATCGACGAGCATTTGTGTTTGTGATTTTTCCCTCCTGGCACACATTGCATAAGCATAAACATTCGGAGATCGGAGCTGCAAGCGCCGCCAGAGGAGCCTCGGCGCCGATCCAAACAAGCCGCGCGGAGCGTCGAAAATGTGTGTGTGTTCATGTTGTTTGATTGCTCCTCGACAAGTGGCAGCGCCACCGTGAAGGCCGCAATGCGACCGCTAGGTGTCTTCCTGCCGGGGGGCTGGCCACGAGCTTTTTGTCTCGGCGGCCTGTCGCTGTGTCCAGGCGGTGGCTCGACGCCCAAACAGGGATGCGGGGCTCAGGGACTGCAGGGTTGATTACGCTTGAGGGATTCGGGAGGCAGGACTCGAGGACCCAGCACCACAAGATGGTTGGGGACTAAGGCCCGGTGGTGAGCGTTAGGCCAGACGACCTCAACATTGCGATGACGGTTGTTTAACAACCTGATGGAATGGAAGGGGCGGATGAGACAACGGCTGCTGTCCCCCCGATCCGAATCCGCTCAAAATAGGTCCATTGACCGTCATTGACCCCTGCCCGACCCGTCTTTTGAGGCGGATCCAGCCGTGGCGACAAGAGGCCTCCAAGAGATTCAAAAAGGACGAAACACACCAAGCATGGCTGCCGCTGCCTCGACTGGCCCTCTTCCGAGACGATGATTCGGGGGACGTCCACTGAGAGCGTCCACTGAGAGTGACCGAGCGACCTCACGCAAGGCGATGCAGCAACCTCACGCGGCGGCTTACGCGGGCCGCAAGCACGCCACGCTGCTTTGATAACGACGGCGCTTACGCGCCACCGAACGATCAACGTCGACGATGGAACCGGAGGCGGAGCGCAGAGATGCAGTCGACGTTGCTGGTTCGATGCTGCACTGTCAATTTGCCTCGGAATTCCCCTGGGGGGCGAAACGCGTAGCCTAATTTTCATGTCGCTTGAGGCTCGATCCAAAAAAACCAGACGCAGGCAACTTACGCGCGAATGTCGGCACAATCGGACGCGTTTTTCTGAGCCCCGGACCGGTGCCTGTGGCCTGCGCCTCCCTGGTCAAGCCAGGAAGGCCTCTGCACCGGTCCTGGGCACCGGGTTGGTCTGGCCAGGATCGGTGAGGTGGTCAATTCACGTCCCTCGCCATGGTAGGCACGGCAGTGTCGTGAAGCTTGCGCACAAGCGTGGTAGTGGATCGCTCAACCTTGAACGGTCGAGGTGCCGCAGATCGCTCGACGGAGGCGTTCGACCTTGAACCCACGAGCTGAGGCCGCCGCCGCGTCGACACGGGTCGAACCTGCCGAAACAACGGGATGCGATAGAGCGCGGCGACCCCTTGACCCGAGGCCAGCTTGTTGCCCCAAGTCCGGTCTTGCCTGTGACGGGGCCCAGGATGAAACCCGAGCGTCCGGAATCGATGCAGGAATTCACGTCAGCCAGCGTGGACCCCAACTGGTAAGTACTTGCACTGTGGATGGGCGAAGTCCCTGGGGCGACCTGCGTAGTGCAGTATGCGTGGTGCAAGCTGAAGGCGGCAACGAAGCGGGAACGGGCGGCAACGTAGCATAACCTCGCCGGATCCACCCATAGGGGCCTACCCCCCGAGCGAAGTGAACCCCACCCTCCCCCTCAGAAATCGTGGGGGGTAGGGATAGGGTTCGCATGTGCCCCCCTAACCCAGCACCCAAGGCGGCAGCGGGGCGGCAACGGGCGGCAACGAGGCGGAACCTGGCACGACTCAGCCAGCGCACCTGGCGGCAACGAGGCGGCCACGAGGCGGCAGCGTGGCGACACCTGGCCGGACCCACCCAACGCACGAGGCGGCCACGAGGCGGCAACGGGCGGCAACGTGGCGAAAGCTCGCCGGACCCACCCAGCGCACGAGGCGGCAACGAAGCCAGACCCACCCAGTTCCCAGCGTCCGGCGGCGGCAACGAGGCGGCAACGGGGGGCAGCGTGGCGAAACCTCGCCAGACACACCTAGCGCACGAGGCGACAACGAGGCGACAACGGGCGGCAACGTGGCGAAACATCGCCAGACTCATCCAATCCCACCAGCCCTCTGGGCGCCGGTGGTTTAGAGAGTTTCCTCTTCCACCCCTCCTTCTTCCCCTTCGGGGAGGGGTTTCCCCCTCCCCCTACCCCCTCCCCTGGACCTGGACAAAGGGTTCCGCGAGGTGTCGGAGCGTCCAAAACGGCCTAGGCGAGGAAGCCAAAATCATTGGTTGTTTTACCATGGTTTTGGCCCCATTTTGGCCTCCTGATGGGGGGGACCCTAATTAAAGCTTCCTTCTTGTTTGATCGATCTCCTCCAAGATGGCCCCAAGAAGCACCCAGGAGGCCCCAAGAGGTCCCACGATGGCCCCAAGATGGCCCCAAGAGGCCTCCAAGAGGCCCCCAGGAGGCCCCCAAAAGGATCCCAAGCGGCCCAAGGAGCCCCCCCCGAGGCACCCAAGACGCCGAAGAGCCCCCCACGACCGCCAAGAGATCCCCAAGACGTCCCAAGAGGCAACCAAGAGTCGCCCAAGAGATACCCCAAGAGACTCCGAGCGGCATCCAAGAGACCTCTGGGAAACGCAAAGACATGGCATGCTCGCCCTCCTCGTCCTCCTGTTCCTCTTCCTCCTTCTACTCCTTCTCTTCCTCCTCCTCCTCCTCCTCCTCCTCCTCCTCCTCCTCCGCTTCCTCCTCATCCTACTCATCCTCCTTCTTCCCACTCCCTCATCCATCCATCCATCCACCTCCTCCTTCTCCTCCTCACTCCTTTGCACGGCTCGGCCGTCCCACTCTTTGCTGCCGCACTTTCCCGATCACCTCAACTCGCCTGGACATCGTTTCTGGATTGGCTGGTGGGGATACTTCTTTGTTAGGAGCCGCAGGCGAGAGCGCCAGCGGCGAGTAAGGTCCGAGCGGGCCGCGCGGGAGCCTAATTACCTAGCGCGGAGCAAAGCAGGACCTACCGCCGGGGGAAGCCTCAGCGCCGGGGCTGCAAGAGGTGCCGGGGGCGGGGGATGCAAGCTACCCGGGCTGCCAGGAAAACTGGTGGGGATACTTTTTTAGTCAGCGGCCGCAGGCGAGCGCGCCAGCGGCGAGTCCAGTCAAAGCGGGGCACGCAACGACAAATTAACCTAAATCAACGGGGCGCAGCCTCACCTAAAGCGGCTAGGCGGAGCCTCACGCAGCACCAACAGGTGGGGATACGCGAAGCGTCTGGAGTTGTTCTTGACGCAAGCAACGTGCCCTATGTGTAAGCACTGCTTGGGTAACAGAAGCTGCAGAGAGACAAACTCATATTTCGGAGGTCCGCGCGGAATTCTTGGGCCAGCGCGGGCCAGCTTGCAGTTCTTAGCTGCTCCCCGGACCTCTCCCAGGGTTTCGCGGAAAATGCCGCCGTCGCGACGTTGGCCTCCATGGCCAGGCCCTCAAGAAAGCGAAAACGAGGGAAGCGCACAGTAGCGGTAAAGTTTGTGCTTACGCAGTGTTTCCTGCCTCAACCGACATGCTTGGAGCAGGGACCGACCGTCCCGGCATTCCTATAGTCCTACCACGAAATGTTCTCAGAACCCGAAAAATGCTCGAATAACAAAAACAACGTTCTTAGAACATAGAGCCCGATGGGATAAAACAAGAGAGTCCCAACCAGACATGCTCTGAGAACATTTCGTGGGAGCCACAAAAGGTTCCCAGAACAGTGTCTGGTAGGACTAGAGGCACGCCAGGACCGCCACTGCTGGAATGCTGGCGGGCAACAGCGGCATGCGACGATGCCCGGCGCCCTTCTGCCACGCGCCAGCCCGGACACCGCGGGCCGCCCACCCCCCGCGGGCAGGAGGCTCGGACAGGCCTCGCCCCACGAGGCAGCGCAGCGGGCCGAGCGGCGTCGGCGCTCGCGCCCGCGCGGCCTGCTCGGAAGAGCCTCGCCGCACCTGTCCAGAGGCTCAGCGGAAGTCATAGGAGGGCACCAGAAATACACCAACACCGATCCCGGCCAGGATCACCCTGGGCCCAGGATCGGTGTATACGCCCCGGGCCATCGCTCGGACGTCCATTCCCTGTGTTTTTTTCGGTTTCGTGCGTGGTTTTTTCGCCAATTGATCAAGGATGCTCCTCGATGGTCCTCGCCCAAGGAAAAATACACACGCCCGAGCGATGCCGAGGGCCCCCTGCCGTCGGCAGAATGCACCTACATCGATCCCGTGCCTCGGATCGGACGGGCCGGGATCGGTGCAGGTCTATAGCTCTGGTGCCCTCCGAAGTCAGTGAGGGGAGAGGTACCGATACCGAGACCCCCCGAGCGGGCTCGGCCTATCTGGGCCTCCTGGGAGGCCCTCGTCGCTACGGCGGAGTCGCCCCGGAATTCTGGCCAGAGCGGACCCTGGAGGAGGTCTGGGGAGCAGCGGTATCCGAATCTTTTGAATTTCTCCCAGACACGCATGAGCATGATAGTGCAGAGGTCCGCGCAGAGCTCCTGGGAAAGCACGCTGGACCCAAAACAGAGAGACCCCCCTCGGATGTCCGGCAGTCTGAGCTCGTGAAAGTGTTCAACGCTCTTCCCTCGGACGCGGGCCTGGTCTCACCCTTCTCTCTTCCCCCGGAGCCTGAGCCGCTACTGCGACCGCCGCGCTCCCCCTTTTTCCTCTCTCTCTCTATCTCTCTCTCTCTCTCTCTCTCTCCCCCTCCTGCCTCCCTAATTATGAAGGGGCCATGGGACACACAAGTAAATACACACAAATAACTGGGTTCCCCATATTTCCTAATATTTTCTGTGTTTTTGTCTCCCCCCCACTTCCCATGAAGGGGCCCTGGGACACACAAATAAATACACACAAATAACTGGATTCCCCATACTTTCCCATACTTTCGGTGTTTTTCTCTTCCCCCCACTTCCCATATTTTCCCATACTTTCCTGGGAGTCGACGATTCATTCTGTCTGTGTAGTTTTCCCCTCCTGCTATTCGTAATGTCCTGGAAGGGGGAGGAGGAGGAGGAGCAGGAGGAGGAGGGGGAGGGGGAGGAGGAGGAGGAGGAGGAGGAGGAGGAGGAGGAGGAGGACGACGCTATAGGGAAATGTCGCGCGGAGCACCGACATACACCTTAAAGCGGGGGGGGCAAGCGGCCTCCCCCAGTCATCCAAAGTGACGCAACCCGCCCACCAAGAGGATCGCGGCAGGAGGCGACGGACGACGGGCGGCGGCGGCGGCGGCGTGGGCGGTCCTGGCTGTAATCGCCGTACACCAGGTGCGCGCGCGCGCGCGCGAGGGGCGCGCGCGCACGCGACTCACGGACGTCGACAACGGACCACCCAGCCACCCCACCAACAAAAACTAAACGAGTTAAAAGGGGCACCAGGACCGATCCTGGAGCCACGGCCAGAGTCCAGGAGATTTGGGACGGGCCGAAGAAAAAAACAACTCAATGCCCTAGGAGACGCAGCCAGGAGGTTTCAGCATCGTCCACCCTAAGGGGCCTTGGTTGTGGGATGCGCCGTGAGTTCACACGGCCTTCATCTGCAGGATGAAACCTGTCAAGAAACAAACGTCGATTCCTCTGGGCTCGCTCGCTCATGACAGGTGGCGGTGAGCACTCCAACAGAAGGTGACTGGCCACGCCCGAGCTGTAAAACCCGCAACGAATGCATAAGACAATGTGGCCTTCTGAGACCCAACATCTATGACCGCGAGAAGCGATTGGTGGCACGATACCCGTCAACGGAAGAAACGCGGCTGGGACAGTAGTCTGCGACAGCGACGGGCGACCCCTAGGCTGGAGCCGCTGCCGCTTTGATTGAGGCATATCAGGCACAAAGGCTGGTCCTTCCCTGTCAAGGAATCTCGGACGACTCGGACGACTCACGACAAGGGGACGAGAGTCGGGCGAGGGAGAGGACCGATCAATTGATTGGACCGCCTGTGCCAACTCAGCCGCATCAACAGTGCGACTCAAAACGACAGGGTCGAAACTCACCCTAGCCCGCACGGAACGTTCTGGCGGCGAGGCAGACCGTCTCCGAGGGAGGTCTTCACGCAGCAGCCTCTGCCGCGACACACGGCCCACCGAGGGGCTGCGGGAGGCGGGTCGCTTCGCCCTCTCCACCCCCTCACCCAGGGACGCACCACCCAAGGTACAGCGAGCAGTCGAGGGGAGGGGCCCAGAGAGGTCGACCTCGGTGCCTGACGAGGTCGAAGCTCTCATAGGCTGCACCCCTCTGCCAGGCTGACCCTGAGTCGGGGGGGGGCAGAGCCTCCCGAGGCTCGGAGCCAGCGCCCAAACCACCAGGAGAGAGCGAAGTCCCCCTAGGCCCACGGCTGGACGCAGCACGCGCAGGGCAAACCCAATTGGAGAAACGCTGCACCCTCTCCTCAGATCTGGCCCCCTTCTTGCAAAAATCACACCGCCAGAACTTATCCCGAACCGGCGTAAAAACGTGTTTCAGATGAGCTTCAGGCGCCCTGGAAGCTTTGACTTTAGACCGAACTTTCATCTTCCGAGGGCGCCGAAAAGTGGCCACGCGTCCATGTGACAAGTGAGACGAATGAGCCTGCAAAAGCCATTTGAGCACACCCCTCACAGACCTGAGGGCTATCCTCATGGAAGTGAATGCAGCCTTGTTAGCTGAGTGGAGGTCCCGCCCGCGGCAGGCGGCGAAATCGGCCCATCTGTTGGACCGTGCCTCTACGGAGTCGCCAGACTGGTGACCCCTGACATGCGAAACTTGAATGGCCTCTCCAAGGCCGCCGAGGTCATCAAGCTTTCTCCAGATAGCCTCCCAGAGGTCGGTATTTGGCCGCCTGGGGCCACAGCAGAAACCATGGCCCAAGACAAGGCCCTCAACAAGGCCATAAAAATCGGTATGCACATGTATGGGTAAGATGCATACAACTAGAACTTGCAAAAAGGCATACAACTCAGACCTAGGTGAGCTCTGAATGGGTCCAGGAAGAGCTCCGTACACAAGAAGCTGGATGTCACGCCTAACGTACTTCACGAACCCCCATCCCGCTCTCGTAGCCTCAGGCCAGTACCATGCTTTTCTGCACGCACCGTCCGTGTAGATGTCCCCCGTGACATTGTCAAGGGACCCGTATTGAATGTGCCAGCGTCCACTATCATCTCGTGGAGGCACTGGCGGAAAACATGACCGAGGTGCCATGCCTCTTGTCCAGAACCAGGAGCCAGGCGAGCGTGGCGGCAGGCCCCGACAATCAACACTACGCATTGCCGCCCGCTGCTGTGCTGCACGTCCGACACACTCCCAAGAAATATGATATGAGGTGCATACTTCACAATCACACGCAGGGCAGCAAGATGTGCGAGCGTATCCATGCCGATAAAGTCGATGCGGGGACCAAAGTCCCCCTCCCACCAAGGCCCTCAAGAGCCCATCCTCAGACACAGTAAGCTTCCAAGGGCCTTCAGGGTCAGGTTCAGGGTCCTCATCGGGGTCATGCGGACGATCCTTCAAGAGTCCCAGAATGGGCTCCATCCAATATCCGAGGGGCTCCTTGGGGTCCATATTATCATCAGCAGGGTTTGACCTCAAACTCCATGCTTCCCACATACGGCGGACGGCAGCAGCACGAGCGAGGTCACGCACCGTCACAGGTGCATCTGTCAAAAGATCCAAACAATCTCCAACATCCGTAACGATACTAGAGGCTGAGGTCGTCCTCCAGCCAAGAGCCTGCACCGCCAAGAGCATCGCTCCTGCTGGCCCAGCGACGTTAGCCCAAGGCTTCGCCGCTTGGAGGACACGGAAGACCTGACGCGTCCAAGCCTTCTGCAGGGTGCTATGGTGAACACCACGATCCCGAAACAATAAAGCCCACTGATAAACTGGTTGAACCCAGCAGGCAACTTGGGGGTCCTCATACATAGAGCCCTGGAGGCACGATGTTAGCCACGCAGAGGTAGTAGATCCTGGAGTGTACCAAGTGCCCCGCATAATCCCCCTCATGGCCTCGACGAGCTGCGGCGGAGCCCCATGGACCCCAACTCCATACTGCATGGCCGACGGAAGGGCCTGCTTAGCGAAACGAGCGGCCAGGGACCCAGCTTTTTGAATCCGTCGAAGCCGAGGTTGACGCTTACGAGTATTGTGAATGCGTTCACGAAGCCTACGATGCCGAATAGGCCGGCCTGCATTTACCTCGATTCCCAGAACTTCCAGAGCGGACTGATAGCAAAACCCGCGCCATGCCAAGCGTTTGGCAATCTTCATGCCAATGGCGGGAGAACTGCATGTGAGCGTCATCTTGTGGCGCGCAGGCGGCAGACCTACGGCGTGCAGCATGTCCACAAGGATGGTGAGGAGGGAGCAAGCAGCATCAACAATAGCATAGGCAGTACCAACAATGGCAATCGTGATATCGTCGGCGTAAATGTCGATCGACCTGTCGATGTGCTGGGTGTGCCCAGACAACGAATCAAAAGGCGTAAGCATCACACATTGCAAACAGAACATCGCCAGAGGACACCCAGACAATATTCCCCGCGTAGCCCATACAGGGGCCGAGAAACACGCATCCCATGAGAGGCGACGAGCGGACGCATACATGCGCACAGCAAGCACCATGAGGGTAGGAGGAAAGCCATGCTGCACCGCCGATCCAAGTAGCCGTCTCCACGGCACACGGTCAAAGCACTTTTCAATATCTATAATCGCATGCACCGTGATGGGGGAGTCCGCCACCTCGATAGAGGTAGATTCAGCTTGGACCAACAATCTTGCGGCAACGTCCGTCGTGCTCTTCTGGGCCCCAAGCGCCAGGAAGCCCCGATTCAACGAGCTAGCCCAAGACCGAACCCAATTGAGACGCGCCTTGCCCCAGATGCGATAGATAGACGGAAGTAAGGCAATTGGACGATATCCCCCAGACGGCTTAATCAGGAGGACGATGTGCACATTCTTGATTAGGGCAGGCCACTGGCCCCACGATTCACAAAGGTGGAATAAATAGCCCAAAACTGCCAGAGCACCATTTGACGCAAGTGCCCAATGCCGAGGTCGAAAAACATCAGCTCCGACCGCTGTCCCTCCTGAGAACTGTTTGGCAGCTCGACGAAGTTCACCGATCCTCAAAGGCGGCAGTCGAGGGCCCTTCGCAAGCAGCTCTTGCAAATCCCCAAGGTGATCATCGCCAGAACTGTCCTGGACACTAGCCGCACAATGGTCAGGCTCATGATCAACTCCAGCCCAGATCGACCCCCAAGCGGCCCTCTGGGCCGTGGCAATATCATCAGGAAAGCTGCTAGGGCCTAACTCAGTTTCAACTTCAGCGAGCTGCCACCCGCGCGGCTTGGTCCAGCGGTGGACGGGACCTGACTTGCCGCGCAACGCCTTCTTCAGCCAGGATGAAAAAGCCTTAGATCTGGCAGACCCAAGTCTGCGCTCTTCAGTCTCAGCAGCTCGACCGCAGAAGTCACCAAGGAACTGCAGCATGTTGCAATAATACACAGGTGGCTGTGCCGATATACACGTGATGATATGCACAAGGTCGTTCACTAGGTACTTAGGCATCGACATGCGAAGTCTACCATCCTTCCCATGCCCACCCATAAAATCGACTAAGTGCGCCCAAATACGTGTGCATAATATAGTGTTATTGCACTGGTATGCGTGACGCAGATCATGAATGCGCTGCTGTAATGTACGTAGTGCACGTGATAAGCGTGTGCCACTAGGCTGCTGCCGTGCCAAAGCGCCTCCTGCAGTGCTGTACGCATACCGTGGGCCCTCCGCGCGGCCCGAAAACTTGCTAGGCTGCCCGCCTGTGTCAAAGAGTGGGAGCAACTCAGCCTCCACTCCCTTGTACAAATCTGCAGCAAGCCCGTCCAAGCGTTGGGCGTGACCTGCAGCGTCACCGAAACCTAAACTTGCGTCACTACGCATTAGCTGTGGCCATTCTACATCTGGTAGGCCACGATCAGCATAGGCCACCTCTCCATCCTCGTCGTCGTCGTCCGTGTCGGGCGTCACGACAGGGTGCACCGGGAGAAGTTGGGGCCCGAGCAAACGGCGAACTTTCTGAGCGCGAGGACGAGGCCCAAGAGAAACCTGGATTGGATAGTGCACACGCGCAGGGTAGCCTCCACATATAGTCGGAGTACCCATCGCCGCCGCCAACGTGTCGCTCGCCAGCCAGAAATCAATCTTGGAATAATTGCCAGAACCTGGATCCCGACAAGTGCCTTCAGCCGTGGCAACCACCCTCGCATCTAGCTTCGTGGTGATGTACGACTGGTCGAGAACTTCTGGCTTAACATTCCAGTCACCTGCCACGACAAAGGGGAGCCCGTAGTATCGAAGGCATGAGCCTAGGCGTGAGATGCGAGACGTATTCGCTCCGCCCAGCTTCAAGCCCTGCTCCAGATAAGAGGAGGCCACGGCGAAGCCTCCACGTGGTCCAGCACGAACCAGAACGGCCACACTGAAACCAGGTACAACAACATGATCACGAAGGCAGGCCGAAAGCTTGACCACCCCGATGTTGCTGCGCACAAAGAGCCCAACGCCTGCACGTGGCTTGTCTGACTCCGAAACAATTGCATCCGAGATGAAAGGTTGCCATCCTTGCCGCACACACCACTCTTCGGCTTGTAGCCGTCCATTCCCATGGAGGTGCAGCTCCTGCACGGCAACAATAGATATATGCCGCATGTTGTCCAGAAGATCCTTGGCCTGGGGCCATCCTGAACTGTTGAAACTAACCATCATCAGCGACTTGCGTCGCGAACCACGAAGACCTCGCCGCTGACGGTGAGCTGGCTGATCGCTGGACCAAGTCATTGAAGATAGCCTCTCGCCACTCTTCGTAACAGCAACCTGCACAGCTGCAGAGCCATCATCATTGCTCGGTGGTCGGTACCCTCTGGCCGCAGGCTGGGTGGGCAACGCTGAGCAGTGCGTACCATACGGCCCCAATTGGACCGCAGGTCGGTACCCTCTGGCGCTGCCAAGTCCCTTCTGCACGGCTGAGCAGTGCGTATCACCGAGCGATGGCAAACTAGTAGTGCCTGTATTAGTCGATGCTGAAGCCGAGATCCTAGGGTCACCCGACAGTGCATCACACGGAGAAAGTAATGAAGGCTGGTCAGCATGCAGTAGCTCATAGTCATCTCGACCTGGGTCGAAAGGCCTGATAGCACCGTCGCTGAACAACCGAGGCATGTCGAAAAACTGTACGTCGTTACCCAGCGTCGTCGTCCATGTCGGACTCATCAGTCCCAGCAGCATCGTCGTGTGCGGCCAGGAGCTCGTCCCATGGATGTGTAGCTGGAATACAAGAACCAGAGGCCAAAGCGGGCGGCGCATGAGCCCGTCGGTGCTGTGCCAAGGCCGTCTGCAATTGGGTGACATGTGTGCTGAGCGATGCGCAGAGCGCTCCAAGGTTCTCGGGCGTGGTAGAAGGCGCTGCCTGCACAATCTGCTCCAAGCGCTCGAGAGCGCCCGACACGTTCCGATCACCACCTTCATCTGGAGCTGAACGCCCTGTAGCCAGTACTGCAGCACGTGCCGTGGTAACCTCTGAGTGAATCGTCGCCAGATCCGCCGTCGCAGTCTGCAACTCGGCTGCTTTGGTGTCATACTCTGCTTTGAGCTTGTCCACCTCACTCTGTAACGCGGTAACCTCCCGAGTCTTTGCAGCCTGTCGATCCAGAGCTCGGCGGAGAAGATCGTCAGGCGTTCGTTGTGACCGCTCCGTGGCCTCGGCGGCCTGGAGCTCCTTGCGTGCAGCGACCACCAAGCCACTGCTATCATCAAGGCCCAGACGACGCAAAGCTGCCACTGCCTTGCGTGCTCGAGTGACTGCCTCAGATGCCGATGGGTCTTCTGAGGCCTCCTTCTCTCTGTCATCGCGGGCCTTGTCCTTGCCCCGCCCAGAAGACGGTGGCCTCGACGGTCGGCGCCGTGTGCGGTCTGGAGGTCCTGCGGGGTCTGGCTGACCCGACTTGTCCCTGCCGCACATGTAGCACCGTGCCGATGTGGCGAAGTTACGAGCATAGCCACACTGACGAGTAGCAGTACACGACCAGCGCGGCTCACGCGGGTCATCCCGCTGCGATCCACGGCCCCCTTTGCCGCCTCCCATGAACTGGGAGCCGTGGTGTTGTGATAGAAGATGACGCGCACGATCCAGGCGCAACAAGTGTCGCGCAGTCTGTCGTAACCGTCGCTGGCGTCGATGCCACGCAGGTGACCTGGACCTCGCTGTCGTCCTTGCCTCGCTCAGTCCGCTCCTGGGCAGACGCGAGGCAACCAGAGCGCCCCTGCCTATCGCGCGCACGGGGCCGCGGGCACGGGGCTGGGCGCAGGCAAAACGCGACACGGGGAAAGGCCTCCCGTGCCTCAAGCCCACGCCTAGGAGGAGGAGGAGGAGGAGGAGGAGGAGGAGGAGGAGGAGGAGGAGGAGGAGGAGGGGGAGGGGGAGGGGGTGGGGGAGGAGGAGGAGGAGGAGGAGGAGGAGGAGGGGGTCCTGGAGAGGCCCCGCGCGGCGACTCGAGGCCCAGTTGTCCTCGGAGAGGCACGCCGGCTGCACTTCGGGTGGCGTTGGATTTCCGCTGGACGCCAATCGGACTTCCATCGGACCTACGTCGGAGCATCACCGCGCGAACGTCGTCCCACGTCCGACGGGGGCGGACGTGCGGATTAGAAGATGTGACACTTTGCGTTGGATTTACGTTGGATGCCAATCGGACTTACATCGGACCTACGTCGGAGCATCACCGCGCGAGCGTCGTCCCACGTCCGACGGGGGCGGACGTGCGGGTTAGAAGATGTAACACTTTGCGCGCCGCGCGAGGCCTCCAGGATTTTCCTCTCGGCCGCCCCTTCCTCTTCCTCTCCCTAATGTCGAGGAGTATGAGGAGGAGGAGGAGGAGGAGGAGCCTTCTCCTCCTCCTCCTTCTCCTGCTCCTCCTCCGCCTCCCACTCCCTCTCCCCTCCCCCTTTCTGCCCCATCGCCCCGTGCTCTCTCCAGCCGTGCCTCTGCGGCCTCGTCCTCGTCCCCCCCCACCCCCCGAGGCAGGGCGACGAGAGGCAAAAGGGATGGATCGCCCTTCCCTCTCCCCTTCCCTCTCCCCTCCCCTTCCCTCTCCCCTTCCCTCTCCCCTCCCCTTTCCCTTCCCTCTCCCTTTCCCTCCCCTCCCCTTCCCTCTTCCTCTCCTTGATGTCCCCTTCCCTCTCCCCTCCCCCTTTCTGCCCCATCGCCACGAGCTCCCTTCAACAGTGCCCCTCCGCCCTCGTCCTCGTTCCCCCCCCCCCATCCACCCCCCGAGGCAGGGCGACGAGAGGCAAAAGGGATGTATCGCCCAGCGGGAAGGATCAGTCATCGGGGAACAAAAAGTGACATAAACATCAAAACTCGGAGGGTTCGCGCGGATTCCTCGGATCGGCGCTGGGGCCCCCAGGCGGCGCCTCCGGCGCCGCCCCTGGCGCGCTCCCAGCGCCGATCCGAGAAATCCGCGCGGGCCTCCGAGCTTTGATGTTTATGCCACTTTCTGTTCCCCTACGTCCGCATCGAGCCGGGGCATCGGATCGAATCTGAGCGTGCGTCGGATCGCGCTGCATCGCCACGGAGTCGAGGCCGAATCGGATCACTGCGCCCGGAGGCACAGATACGCTGTGCAAACAAGCATCGGGCCACATCGGATCGCTGGACCCCATACTCCAGATTTCGTAAGAAAAGGGAGCGGGTCTGGACCCTCCAAGACAAGCCATTTCAGACCTCCCCCGTGGGAGAACCCTCCAAAACATCGTCCCCAGACCCCCCAGGCCCTCCAAGATAGCCTGGAAGAGACCCCCCCCCCGAAATGAGACCCCCTCCCTTTATTACGAAATCTGGAGTACACAAGATCGAGCGAGCCCGGCGAACTTGAATCGAATCGGTCGGATCGAACTATAATGGGCCCTGGGAGGTGGGCATTGCGTGCATCCAGGAGTTCCGATCGCCCATGCGCCCTGCCGTCGCCTCCGAAGCGAGGGGGGAGGGAAATTACCCTGGCGACGTACCCAACCCGTTCGCAATGCGGGGCATAAGTATATCAAGGTTACTACAACGGGGGCGATGACGTAACATAGACGCATGTGATTTTGCGACCAGTAAATCGGAAGGCTCGCAGACCCCCGATCAAGATATAAGGGCTACGTAATAACACAAAGCATCCCCGTTGGCTGCACCATGCGCCCGTTGCGCCCAACGTCTCCCACAGCAGCTCTTGAGAGCCCCCGCGGGATACGTGTAAGCGCAACGTTATGGCCATCGCCGGCAGATGGTCTGTTTCACAACTCATCCCCGTTGGCTGTGCCATGCGCCCGTTGCGCCTAACGAATCCCGCAGCAGCTCTCCAGAGCCACCCAGGGACGGCGAGGTCTCGCTCAGGTCTCCGCAGTGCCTCGCTCCGCTGGACCCACCAGCAGCCCTCTAAAGTGGCGACAGCGTCGCAGATCGCAGCCCCCCCAGGGACGGCGAGGTCTCGCTCAGGTCCCCGCGGTGCCTCACTCCGCTGGAACCCACCAGCAGCCCTCTAAAGTGGCGACAGCGTCGCAGATCGCAGCCCCCCCCCCCAGGGACGGCGAGGTCTCGCTCAGGTCTCCGCGGTGCCTCACTCCGCAGGACCCACCAGCAGCCCTCGAAAGTGGCGACAGCGTCGCAGATCGCAGCCCCCCCAGGGACGGCGAGGTCTCGCTCAGGACCCCGCGGTGCCTCACTCCGCAGGACCCACCAGCAGCCTTCGAAAGTGGCGACAGCGTCGCAGATCGCAGCCCCCCCAGGGACGGCGAGGTCTCGCTCAGGACCCCGCGGTGCCTCACTCCGCAGGACCCACCAGCAGCCCTCGAAAGTGGCGACAGCGTCGCAGATCGCAGCCCCTTGGCAAGATGCACACACAAGAGGTACCGCAGCCTGGATGCACACACACACACACACACGAGGTATGCGCAAGGCAAGAGGAGACAAGACGGAAGCGGGAGGCGGGAGGCGGGAGGAGGAGGGGGAGGAGGAGGAGGAGGAGGAGGAGGAGGAGGAGGAGGACTGGAGACCGCAGTGCCATATTCAAAACGAATACCCAACCAAGGAGGGTTGGGAAAAAGAATCATGGAAATGCAGCGCGATGGGTGCAGCGAAGGTCTCCGAGTGATGGCACCTTGCGCGCCCGCCAGGCGTGCGCTTGAAGCTGGAGGCACTACGGGTCATTTGCGACGTGCCCCGCCGCAAGCACATCAGACAGACGACTAGCGACGCTGGATGGACACATCCGGATGGACAGCAGCGGCTGCGGCAGATGCGCCGAAGGCGCTCACCGGAATTCTCGACCAGGCTTTTGTCGCTTAGCCCACGGCCTACGTCGCCCATTAGGCGATGAATTCCCTCCCGCCACACTGAAGCTTGATCGTCATTTCTCTCCGCAACGCCAGTCGACCCGCCTTTTTTGGCTCCTCTTCCTCCTCCTCCTCCTCCTCCTCCTCCTCCACCTCCTCCTCCTCCCACTCCCATACCTCCCTGCTGCTGCTCCGATCCCTTGTTTTCGTCCTCCCCCATTCTCTAGAACCGAACTTCGGCCTCAGTGGGGGGACACTTACAGCTGTCAGTGGGTCCGATGCGTTGGAATAACATGTGGGACCTACGTTAGAACAGGAACATACCGTAGACGGGTCCAACCTTTCTCCGACCTCGTACTGCGCCGAACGCAACGGCCGCAGAGTGCGCCGATATACGTAACGACAACCAGTTGTGTGTCTGAAGACGCTGGTAGCCAGAACATGACAACTATGTTGTGGCACATGCCCCAGAGATTGGTCTTCTAGAAGCAGGTAGGCTTTGCCCTTCAACCCATACGGCCCGCCCTTCAAGTGCTTCGCACCCCACTAAATGGGGTAGGCCTGCCACGGCACCGCAGAGGTCCGAACGGTCGCGCCCGCAAGCACGCGGGGCCCACGTCCCATCTGGTTTGGCCCACCCTCCACATGCTTCGCGCGCAGTGGCCAGCCCCATCTATGCCGAAGGCATGTGCTTCTGAACGCCCGAAGTGGGTACGGACCAACAGGGTACGATGCCCAGCCGCAAAGATGGTCCCAGACCGACCGCGGCCGACGCTGGGCAGGAGGCCTTCTGTCCCAAGAACAGACAGACGCCCCGCGGCGGCGCGAACAGCGAGACCTGCTCAACATGAGCAGGGACTGATGTTGGGCACCGTGCCGAGTCCCGAGTCTTCGCGCGTGCGATGTGGCACACCCCGTCGCGCGCGTCGCGCCCGATGGGGAACCCCAGCCCCGGCCGCAGCGGGAACGGCCGCGTGCGCCACCACATCCACTCGGGCCCGCTGTCCTCGGCCGCCTCACACCCCCGCCAGCGAGCCCCAGCGACGGCCCCCCCACGGCGCCACTGCGTGTGGCTCCAGCTTCCCTCCTCGCCCACCCCTCGCAGGCCCTGCGCACCCACACAGAACCCCAGATGACGGCCCCATCTTGCCGTCGCTCGGACGTCCATTCCCCGTACATTTTTTGGTTTCGTGCGTGTTTTTTGTTGCTCGATGGTCCAGGGTTGTCCTCGATGGTTCTCGCCGGGAAAAAATGCACACGTCCGAGCGATGCCAAGCCATAGGTCGCGCACACACGTTTTCTCCGTCCCTGCTGCTCTCCACCGTCTCAGACCGTTCGCACCCCAGGACACGCCCCGCTACAGCCCCAGTGGGCGCGCCTTTGCGCTTGTTCCCAAGCCGCTGTTCGTCCACCCCAGACGTGCTGCCCCTGCGGGACAAGCGGATGCCAGGAAAAAGCGGGGGAGGATGAGGAAGGGGGGGGGAAGGGTGTACGAACCCTCCCTGACCCCGAAGGTGCACGAGGCTGAACATAGGAGAATCTCTGGCCAACGTCGCTCAGCTGTGCCGAGGCTTGCGCAAATCGGGTCGGACGAATGGGGGGGATGGCAATGTTTGGAGTCCCGAAACGGTGTGGTGACAGACCGTGCGGTGACCTCGAACCCCAAGAGACCTCACCGCGCAGTCCGTCAACGCACGGTCTTGGGACCCCGGAGGCCCCTGTTGCCCGAGACGTCCTCGGAGAACGACCCGAGTCCCAAGACCGTGCGGTGACCCCGAATCCTCACCGACTCGCCACACGGTGTGGTTACCACACCGTTTAGGGGCCCCCGACAATGGGAAGGTGGGCGAATGCGCTGGCTGGTGCCTCTGGCCTTTCTGAAGGGGCCCTGGGACACACAAATAAATACGCACAAATAGCAGGATTCCCCACACTTCCCTATATCTTCTGGGTTTTTGTCTTCCCCCCCACTTCCCATTTTTTTCCCATATGTTTTCCTGGGAGTCGGCGAAAAATTGTGCCTCCGGACTTTCCGGCGCCTTCCTGCGCGGGCCTGGAAGCGACCCGCACCGAGGCACGGGGCCAGGCGGCAGCACCCCCGCCCCGATCGGCGGGACGAGAAGACCACAGAGCCCCCGTATCGGGCGCGGCCTAACCGACCAATAGCATCATGTTGCTCCCATCTTACTTAAGGACCACATCCCACAAATATGTTCGAGCGCCCGGAAAAGTGTCGAAAGAGTGCCGAACGAGTGTCGACAGAGTGTCGAACGCGGGTCTCCCAGGGCCCAACACGTGAGAATCATGGAGTTTCGGTACTTCTCTCTGGCGCGACCAAGGATCTTTTCGCGGCGCGGGACCCCCGATCCTGTCCCGAGGGATCTGTTCGCGCGCGCGGGCGGGCAACTGCCAGGCCTGCGGACATCTGGCGCCTGGCCCCGGGGGCCCCAGAGGCGCCTCAAGCTGGGCCAACAGGGCCGCAAGAAGCCCCCGAGATGGCCCAAGAGGGCCCCTGTATCGAACCGACCAATAGTCGGCGATGGACAAACCTCCCTTTAGTAGATCTCGTCTTAGTGAAAACAGCCTGGGACCGAAACCGACGGACCTGGACCCGCAAAAATGACGGCCGCGACGCCCTCTCGCGAGCCGAAAACGGCCAATTCCTTAATCGACGCGTCAGGGTAAGAGGTCTGTCCACTCCCGAATCAATAGCGTTGTGGATGCCACGACAATGGACACCCTAACAGTCCTGTCATCGAATCAAACATGTGTTTAAGATGTTGAGATGTTTCATGTGCATTATATGTATAGAACAATTTTATCACATGTTCTAAACATCTGGAATGACTTGGCAACATGCTTCCTCTCCATTGATCGTCCTCCACAACAATAGCGGACCATCCCCTTCCGTGACGTCACCCTCGCCTTTCAAACTGCCCCCCGCTACGGAAGATTCTGGGGTTCGGGTCATTGTTCGGGCCTCTGGCGGCCGTTTGGGGCGATTCCGGCATCCCAGGAACGCCCCCAGCGAGGAGCATTTGCTGGAAAGCATCCCGAGGCGAGAGAAGTCCTGGGAGAAACTGCCAGAAACCCTTCGGGCACGGCCTAACCGACCCCTAGCAAACCATTCCCTTCCGTGAGGTAACCCTCGCCTTTCACGCTCCTCTCAGGCCGCATGACATACGTCTTGGGGCGAGGCGAGGGGGACGTCACAGAAGGGGATGGTCTACTGGGGGTCTGTTAGTCCGACCCTGGCTGTCCCGCCCAGCGGTCGGAAGAAGTGTATAGAAACATGAAGCAGGAAGGCGTTGACAACAGATTGGTAAGGCGAAGACATGACGAGGAGAACATCGGGTGAAGATAAATCGGCTGGAGTCCGCTTGACGCCGTTTCCTCATCCTCACCTTCCTCCAACTATTTATCTTCCCCCTCCTCCGCCTCATCCCCCACAGAGGCACCAAGGACCCCCAAGAGCCCCTGGGGAAGGGAGATAAAGAAGGAAGCGATACCTGAGCGAACAAGGAATACAAGGTGTCGGCGGATGTGGCGTAGGCCTGTAGAATCGGGAATCTCTGAGATCTGGAGGCTCCGGAACACGTCTCGGGCGCCGAAGCCTTCTCAGAGCGTTCGGGAACGCTCTGAAGGCGTTCCAGAACGCCCTCTACCTGCTTCCAGTTCGTGTCGTGACGATAGACCTGGCATCGCTCGGACGTCCATTCCCTGTGTTTTTTTCGGTATCGTGCGTGGCTTTTTCGCCAAATGATCCAGGATGCTCCTCGATCGCCCTCGCCGAGAAAAACTGCACACGTCCGAGCGATGCCAAGTAGTGCCGTCGGTTCCCGGCACCGCGCGGACCGCTCGACCTTGAGCGATCGGCGGTCTCACGATCGCCAGATCGTTATACATGGGCCGTCTCTGGGCCACAGGCGGCGCTCAGTCTCGAACACCCGCGCTGGGGTCGTCGCCGCGTCGAAACGATGCGAACCTGCCATAGTCGGGTCGGGCGAAAAGGGGGGGATAGCAAAGGGGGGGTTTGAGAATCAGCTCACGTAGCTGGCTCTCCCGGCGCCTCCTGACGCCGGAGGCGGCTATGTATCGAGGAATGGGCCCCTCGGTGAGGCCGAAACCAGCTGCATGCAGCAAATTTCGTAACCCCCCCTTTCCCAATCCCCCCCTTTCGCCCGGCCCGACATAGGGATGATGGACCACACCTTGCACCTTGCATGTTGATGTTTATGAACACTCCCCGCACCCCAAATCGAAGACTGGCAGCTGCAACGCAACTAGTCGACCGGCCGAAATCCTGCCCCCGCTAGCCATGCCCACCAACATTGGATCGGGGGTGGGGGTGCGTTGAAGCTTGCGCATGCATCCTGATCGCGCGGGTCGTACAGCATGTCTCATCATAAACCGTAGTGCGAACCCAAGAGATAGAAAACTTGCAGGGCTAATCTTACTAGATTCATGCATGTTTGAGCGGCCCGAGGTCGCCCGAGCGGCGTGTATCAACATCACGCGAACCATAGCAGGCAGCACAACCTGAAACGCCTGCTGGGGCTCATGGTACCGAGGGTGGAACAGTCACGCATCGGTCGCCGCCGGGAAAACTGCCCCCCATCCCCCGAGAGAGCACGGGGGGGCAGGGAGAGGGGAGTCTCTCCCGCTACACACTCCGGGGGCTCGCGTCAAATGCAATCAAAGCTGATAGTAGGGATGCGCGATAAGTGTGCAAGGGCCTTGGACGCCCATGCCGAGGCTGTTCGAGCGGGGCTGGCCATCGAAAGGCGTTACGAATGGACCGAGGAGGTAAGGATGTTTCGGAAGTCGACTATGCTTACAGTGGGGGGGCCCGACCACAAGAAACCCTCAACAAGAAACCCAACGCTGAGACCCCAGGACCTCCATCGATTTTCGGCGTGGGAACGTCACGCCTTCCATTGCAAAACCATCGAAACCCAAGAAACACAGGGCACCCTGGAGGTAAGCAGGGTGCTTCATAGCATGAGCCCCCACCGCAGTGTTGACTTTTCTCTTGGGCAGGCTGCGAGGCACACACACACACGTCTCCCCTTCCCGTGTTGACTGTATCTCCCCCTCTCGTGCGCCCCGATCGGCCCCTGGCGGCGAGGTGGCCCGCAGCTCCTCCTGTGGCGAGGGGGGGGGCTTCCAGCTCTCGCCCCACCGGCTGCGGCCGCGGTGCCCTAGGCCCGCCGCCGCCGCGATGGTCGCCCAGCGCTGCCGCAGAGTCTCCCGCATCCCCCCCTGGAAGGGGCCCCCGGAGCCACGGCTCAGTGGACACAGGTCCCTCGATGCCATCACTCTTCCAGATTTCCTGGATGTTCGTCTTCCTTTCCACTTCCCATGTGCTCCTCATGTCTCTCTGTGTTGTGTTGCTTACCTCCTCCCTGCGCGCAACATTCATGAACCACAGTCAGTGTGTCTTTGACTCCCGCAGACGGGGCGCCACAAGGCCAACGCGCACTGGATGTGGATAAAAATCTACCCTCTGGGGGGCAGATATCTATGCACATCCAGTGCGACTCGGGCTGCTGGGGAAGGGAGCCTAAAATTCCGAGATGCAGTGGATATGGACGCAAGTCCTGCCCTGCCCTCCCCTGTCCTGGTGTCCCTCTGGCTCTCGTGGGGAAGATCCTCTGGAGGCCTCGCGCGGCAACTCGAGACCAAATGTGTGCCGGATCCACGTCGCCTGCGCGCAGGGTTCACACATTGCGTCAGATTCATGGCGGACTTACGTCGGAATTGCGTCTGGCCAGCGCCGCGCAGACGTCGTCCCATACCTGACGGGGCGGACGTGCGGACTAAAAAATACATCTGCTGCGCGCCGCGCGAGGCCTCCAGGACGCTCCTTTAAGTGGCGCCTCTCCCCTCCCAATTCTGGAAATTGTCGTCGGCTCTCGTCGGGAAAAACACACAGACTGTGTAATTGTTGATTTTTTATTGTGTGTGTTTTTCCACAATGTGTGTGTGTGTGTGTTTGTTTTTTCTTGTGTGTGGGTGTGTGTGTGTGTGTGTTGTTTTTGTTGTGTTTTTCTCCCAATTCCGGAAATTGTCGTCTGTTCTCGTCGGGCTTCACAGAAGCTCTGGATGCCCTCCTGCCGCAGCGCCTCGACGAGGGCGCTCTGGGGGTGCCCGAGTCGCCCCGCACGGCCGCAGGAAGCCCGCGTGGATCCAACAGCCAAGCCTCCAACGTATTTCGGGGGCGGCCAAGAGGGGGGCTTCCAAGAGGGGGGGGCGCAAAGCATGGCCGGCGGCATGTGCGAGGCGCAAGGGGGGGCCAGGAAAGTTGTGAAATAAGAAAAAGCGCCATGAAATCTGGGGCAATAGCATGGCCCACGCCATGATACCCACCCCCCTAGTCATCACACCCCCCTGGTCATCACCTCCTAGTCATCACCCCCATGATTTCCAGCCCTGAGACCCCAGGACGTCCATGGACTTCTGGTGTGGACACGTCACGCTTTCCATCGCAAAACCATCAAAACCCAAGAAACACTGGGCACCCTGGAGGCAAGCAGGGTGTTTCTTGGCATGGGCCCCCACTGTAGTCATCGCCCCCCTCGGCCGCCCACGATATCGACGAAATCAAGGCGGAGGCTTTTCGCCGTTCTCGGCCCCTACCGACCCTCGCCTGGCCCCGGGGCCGTGAAGAGCCAGCTCGGGATGAAGAGCCCGCCCAGGGGAGAGAGGACTTCTGGGGGCAACGTGCCACAAAGTGAGGATGTCGGATTCTCCTGTCCTCCTCCTCCTCCTCCTCCTTCTCCTCCTCCCTTCTCCTCCTCCCCCCTCCCCCCTCCCCCCTCCCCCCTCCTCCTCCCTCCTCCCTCCTCCCTCTCCTTCCTCTCTCCTCCTCCTCCCCTGTCTATCGCCCCCCGCAGCCCCCCTCCCTGACCCCCGTCACCTGTTCCCCTCTCACCCACGGTACGAACCCGCTGCAGTCTCCACGAAACGTCCTACCAGCAAAACGCATCACTACGACTCAGCAACTACGCGATGCAATGGGTTCATGGATCGGGGATTGGCGCCGAATGTAGCGTTTTCCCTGACCCCCGTCGCCTGTTCCCCTCTCCACGCGCTCCCAGGTGGACGCTCGGGGTCTGGCCGCTCTTGGGCACGGGGGGGCGGCACTCTCAACCTCCCCCTGCCTCTGGCCCCGTCCCCTCTCCCCATCCACGCCGCACACTTCCCACACTTCGCCTCTCGAGGACAACTACTAGATCACCAGCTCTCTTCCCCCCCGAAGGTGGAGGTCGTAACAGCATGATCTAATCGAGTTGGAGTAAGTGGGTGGTAATATCTAGCGCATATCGAGCTGTGTCGCAGAAGTCCGTCGAGTGCTGGATGGATCCGCTGGTAAGTGGTTATATTACCATGCTGTAATATCATCAGCATGCGTAGTGGAAGGTGTGTGATTGGCCCTCTTGGATGGGTCACACTCCCCCCTCCCCTCAAGGACGCATTCCACTGTGCGCGTCGGGGCTGGGATCCAGACGAAGCACGGCAGCGTTGAACAGACGTCATTGCAACTTACAAACCATGAAACATGGATGTTCATTCTGGGGGGTTACGGTCGTTACCCCGGGGGGTCCCTAGACCCCGGTTAACTCCCGGGGCGAGGCCTCTTGGACCCAATCAACTGTAACACTTGGGCGGGTCGGGTTCGTCGGTGCGTGGTCGCGTTGCTATCGCCATAGTACGCGCCCAAGCAGCACCCTATGTCTGCGAAGGCAGCAGTGACCTGCGAATCCATCACGAGCACAAAGTCTGGGGGCACTGTCAAGGCACAGTCGGGTTCGTCGGTGCGTGGTCGCGTTGCTATCGCCATAGTACGCGCCCAAGCAGCACCCTATGTCTGCGAAGGCAGCAGTGACCTGCGAATCCATCACGAGCACAAAGTCTGGGGGCACTGTCAAGGCACATGCGAGCACCGCAATGGCCTGCGAGCGACCAGTATGCGCCTGTGACAATCATACCATAGCGCGAGCACCACAATCTCCGCCAAAATCGTCGTCGGCATCATTGGGGGCGTTGTCGCAACAGTCATCGAACTCAGATTCACAATTATCGGCGTCAAAGTAGGTGGTTCAAGGAGTCCTCGTCGGAGTCGTCGCCGTCGTCGTCGTCGCCGTCGTCGTCGTCAACGTCGTCGTCGTCATCGCAATCGTCATTATCGCCGTGAGCGTCAGAGTCGCCGTCAAAGTAGTCGTCGTCAATGTCGCCGTCGTCGTCGAAGGCGTCGTCATTGGAATCGTCGTCGCCGTCTTCCTCCTCCTCCTGTTCCTCTTCCTGCTCCTCCTGCTCCTCGTCCTCCTCCTCCTCCTCCTCCTGCTGCTCCCTCTCCTGCTCGTGCTCCTGCTCCTGAGCCTCCTCTTCCTGCTCCTCGTCCCCCTCCCCCTGCCCCCCGCCTAACCCAGGCGGACGCTGAAAGTGTAGCCTGGCCGCAAGGAGCCTCAAATACGGGACCGAGGGGGTGTTGTGGCCACAAAGAGCCTAGACCATCAGCAGATTCCCTAGGAGCTGGGATCGGCCCAGAAGTAAGCGCATAGAACAGGCGGACGGCGGTGGTGAGCCAGGGCATCCGACGATGACGACGACGACGACGACGACGACGACGACGACGACGACGACGACGACGACGACGACGACGACGACGACTACGACCACGACCACGACAACGACAACAACGGACGTCGGACGACGGACGACGACGACAACGACGACGACGACGTCGGACAACGACGAAGACGACGACGACGACCACGACGGAAGACCACGACGACGAAGACGATGGCGGGCGGCAGCGAGAACGGCGACGCCGGCGGCGACGACGACGACGAACGACGAGGTTGACGACGGTGGCGGCGGCGGCCGCGGCGGCGACAATATAGAAACCGCCACCGCGCTTGCAGCGGCTGGTGCGTGTCCGACCGTTACCTCATACAAGCTGTTCCTTACGTACCTCCCTCGGCCTTCTTCGTCGTCGCCGTTCCCCTCCTTCTCGTACCTGTTGCGTTCGCCTACGAACAGCGCGCCAGACCATGTCAGAATCACTAAAAACAAGCAACGCAACGCTTGCTCGAGCACCACCAATAAGCCTGTTTGTGCCACCGTAATACGTGAAAGCCGCAATACATATGTGAGCAAAAAAAACTTGCCATCAAGCACCTGCATGTGTGGGGGGTACAACCCCATACCCCCCCCCAGGTACGATCGTTACCGTTACCTGGGGTGGAGGCCACCGAAATCTTCGGCGCCTAGCCTCCTCCGCCTCCTCCTCCTCCATTCCGCTCCTCCCTCTTCCATCCTTCCTCCTCCCTCCCTCAAACTCCTCCCCCTCCCTCCTCCTCCTTCTCCTCCTTCTCCTCCTCTTCTGTCCCCTCTCTTCCTCCTCCTCGTCCTCCACATCCTCCTCCTCCTCCTCCTTCTCCTCCTCCTCCTCCGACTCCTTCCCCTCCTCCTCCTCCTCCTCCTCCTCCTCCTCCTCCTCCGAATTGTCATACTCATACACGCAGTTCCGAATGCTGCACTACCCCTGCCCAAGCAACTACACCCGCCCCTGGCAAATTTTCAGATCCCGATGTCGGGTTCGTGGGTCGGGCTCCCGCTGGCGGGGTAACCATCGCCGCCAGCGTTACTGTGTTCTGGAGTGGGAACAAGCCTGATATGTTGCTAAATCATGGGTGACTGTGTCATGCTGTGTTCTTTCATGCTCCGTTATGTCAAACTGTGTTTGGTCATGTTCTGTCATACTATGTTCTGTTATGCGCTGTTCTGCTCACTTCTGTCATGCTCGTCGAAGGTGCGGGTGGTGGGATACTCTGGGGACACTGGGTGGACCTCGAGATCTGGCGGCCACGGTACGCAGGGTGATCAAGTCGTGAGGTCTGTTCGTAAACTCTTACGATCCCACCCTGCCGGGTGGGAAACAATCTCCTTGGTGGACACACGATGTATACGAACGACACATGTCAAAGATGTCGGACCCGCCAAAGCATCCACCACGAATCGCTGATTCGAAGAAGCAGCAACATCCCTTCGAATGCATACCCATCTTTGGGACCACCCTATGACTGGTGCGTAACATGCTCTAAGTGGTGCGCTCGTGGGGCGCTCTCCTCTCGAGAGGCAACAGTGCCCGCAACATACGGGTCACATCTCCACGACGAGCTCACAATTGCTCACGGAATGATTGAAATCCACTTCCGCCCACTGGCTCACCGGGCGTTCAGGGTGCGTCTCCCCTCGGGACAATGAAGAACACAACGGGGCAGAAGGGCAAACTGTCGGAGGTCCTCGCAGACTTCTTGGGTCGGCGCTGCACACCCCCCTCCCTGGCGCACGGCGCGCTCCAAAGGTGGCGCCAGGTGCTCTGGCGAGAGCGTCCAGCTCAGATCCGGCAGATCCACAGGGACATCGGCGTCCCGCCAACGGCTCATGGGGTCCAGCGAAGCTCCAACAATCTGTGATTGTCAAGGCCGTCCGAAGCGACACCACAACCAAAAAACGACTGAACCGAAACGGACGTCAAGACTGATGGGCCGCAAGCAGCCCAGAGAGGCGCGGCGACGGGGCAATTCGAAACACGAACAACGACCGAGCCGAACTGGACCGAACGCAGCCGACTGCGACACAGCCGAATCGACCGAACCGCGGACAAAATTCAACGAATGTCACTGGCCATCGCTCGGACGTCCATTCCCTGTCCATTTTCGGTTTCGAGAATCAGCTCACGTAGCTAATTTTCCCGGCGCCTCCCGGTGCCGGAGGCGGTTCTGTATCGAGGAATGGGCCCCTCGGTGGGGCCGAAACCAGCTGCATGCAGCAGATTTCATAACCCCCCCTTGCCCTATCCCCCCCTCTCGTCCGGCCCGTGACACTGCGGGGTCGGCGGTGGGCTGCCGCGAGGCGTCCACGGGACTTCGACTTAAAATCGTCGGGGGGAGGCGCGCCGCCGCGAGCAGCGGCGTCCACACGAGCGGGCGCCGCGGGTGGAGCGACGGGGACACCGCGCAGCCCGGGAACTAGGCACAAAGCTCAGTCAGAATGCGGGGGCCGCACGGCCATGCATTCTCCCCGGGTGCGCGGTTGAAGTGTGCTTCCGCTGTGCGGGTACTTGCCATTCCGCGCTCCGCGCGGATTTCTTGGATCTGCGCCAGACCCCCCTCCGGGAGCGGGCCAGGGGCGGCGCCGGCGGCGCCGCCAGGGGGTGCCCCCGCGCGGATCCAAAACATCCACGCGGAGCGGCAGAAATTCATGTTTATGGCGTTTTTCTTCTTCGATTCTTACTGCTGTTTTATTGTTGTCGTCGTCTCCCCCGCCATCCCCCCCAGGACCCACCTGCGACGCACCCGCCCAGTCCTTCGCTCTTGTCCGCAAGTGCGGGATGCTACGCAGCCGCCCCCGAAGGGAGCTCTACTAAAGCCGGTACACACGGCTGCATCTTGTTGGGTCCTTCCTCGGGCCAAGCCGAAACATGCGATGCCTTGATTTTGATAAGTGGGGGTTCCCTGGAGATCCCGACCCTTTCCCCGGGGCTGGCTTTCGATCCCCAGGCCCAGCGAGGCCTCCAGATAACCAACACGGACAAGACCCTCCCGCAGGGATCTTTGCGCGACGCGAGCATGTCTGGAAATGGTTGGGCCCTTCGTCGTCAGAACAATTTATTCCTCGATACTCACCCAGGCTTTCGATGGAGCGTGCACCAGGCCCTGCACTGGGGCCCGAGCCGAGGCCTAGTCAGCCTCGATCCAACGAGCAGGTTGATGAACCTTTGATGAGCGACACGGACGACTTCGGAACAACCCCGCAAGCGTAGACGTTACCCCATGGCAAAATCCCGGAAAAGAATCTGCAAGGTGCCGTAACCACGTCCTGATTCTTGCGTTGCGTCGACCCCCAGAGGCCCCGACCCATTCCCCGGGACCAAGCGAGGGCCTCCAGAGGCAGAAAATAGCAAAACACATCCCTCGCCGTTATTTTTGTCAGGACCCGAGGGTGTCTGTGACTCAAGTCGGTTCGAAGCTCAGCAACCCCCAGAGCCCCAGCCTCGGAGAGGGAAGGGTCCAGGGACACACAAATATAAATCACGAGTCATCAGATTCCCTCTATGTTCCAACCATCCTGGGGCGTTGGGTCCTCGTCTTGGGGAGACAGCGCCCCGCGTTCCTCTCCTGATCCTCCCACTCCCTCCCTCCTCCTTGATCACCAACAGCATCAACAGCATCACCGCCACCATCAACATCATCATCATCATCATCATCAGCATCATCATCACCATCACCATCACCATCATCATCATCATCATCATCATCATCATCATCATCAGCATCATGGTCATCATCATCATCATCACCATCACCATCATCATCATCATCATCATCAGCATCATCATCATCATCATCATCATCATCATCATCATCATCATCACCATCACCATCACCATCACCATCACCATCATCATCGTCATCATCGTCGCCACCTATTCCGGTGCAACCACACAATCTTCCTGGCTTCATAGAGGGATCCACCGAAGGCCCCAGTGGCAGCGCCCGCATGCGGTTCCACCGACCATTTCGGCGACCCCATCGTTCGTTTCGTGGCCTAATGGGAAGCTCCACCGAAGGCCCGAGTGGCAACGCCCGCATGCGGTTTCACCCCTGTCAGTGCACACCTTACAGGTTCCGTGGGCCCCTTGCGAGCTCCACCGACGGCCACAGTGGCAGCGCCCACAGATGGATCGTCCCTCCATTTCGGCGACAATCGTTTCGTGGTCCCATAGGGAGCTACACCGAAGGCCCCAGTGGCAGCGCCCGCATGCGGTTTCAACCATTATGTCGGTCAATCCTCACACGCTTCGTGGCCCCGTAGGGAAGCTCCACCTGAGGGCCCAGTGGCAGCGCCCGCATGCGGTTACATCCCAACAGTTCGGCGAAGCTCTCACACGCTTCGTGGTTCCACAGGGAGCTCCACCGAAGGCCCCAGTGGCAGCGCCCGCGTGCGGTTCCACCCTCATTTCGGTCAACCCTCACACGCGTCGTGGGCCCGTGGGAGCTCCACCGAAGGCTCCAGCGGCAGCGCCCGCATGCGGTTTCACCTTCCACTGTCGGAGCGCCGCTCAAACGTTTCGTGGCCCTACAGGGAGCTCCACTTGAGGCTCCAGTGGCAGCGCCCGCATGCGGTTTCACCTTTCATTTCCGGCACCCGTAGGCTCCGATGGCAGCGCCCGCATGCGGTTGCACCCTCCAATCCGGCGAACCCCGCACACGTTTCGTTGCCCCGTCGGGTGCTCCACCTGAGGCCCCAGAGGCAGCGCCCGCATGCGGTTCCATCCCACATTCTGGCGCACCCCTCGAACGTTTCGTGGCCAAGTAGGGTGCTCCACTTGAGGCTCCAGTGGCAGCGCCCGCATGCGGTTCCATCCCACATTCTGGCGCACCCCTCGCACGTGTCGTGGCCCCGTCGGGTGCTCCACCTGAAGCCCCAGTGGCAGCGCCCGCATGCGGTTCTATGCCACATTTGGGCGCACCCCTCGCACGTTTCGTGGCCTGAGGCGGCACCACCGAAGGCCGCAGCGGCAGGGTCCGCGTGGCGGTGCCGCCACATTCTGACGTACCCCTCGAACGATTCGTGGCCCCAGAGGGAGCTCCACCGAAGGCCCCAGTGGCAGCGCCCGTGTGCCGCCGCCCTCCCACTTTGGCACACCCCATCTCATGTTTCGTGGCCCCACCAGGAGCTCCACCGAACACGATATCCACGACTGCGATACTCACAGCTGCAATTGGTTAGGCCCTTCGCCAGGCTCATTTTTATGTGTTTGGGATTCTCGTATTGCCCTCCAATTCCCATATTTTCAATACTGTCCTGGAGATCTTGATTGTGTGTGTGTCTGCGTGTGTTTTTTTCGGAGGCGACGATGGCGGCGAATAGCCCAGGGGCGGCAATGCCACGTAGTCGCCAGCGAGCGTCGCCGAAGGCATGGACTGTCGGCGGCGCCCCTGGGCTATTCGCCCCCATCCTCGCCTCCGATGTCTCCTCCCGGGAGAGGCGGGGGTGGTCAGCGTCAAGAATTTGGCGTGTCCGTCTACAGGAGGAACATTCTAGTCAGGGGACGAATTTTCGACTATTGATGGACTGCTTTAACTATTGGTAAACAAATCCTTCTTTTTCGTCTATAATCCGCCCGAAGGAGGACATGCCCGACATAAGGTCAGCGCCCAGGGCGACGCGGCGGCCTCTCCTCGCAGGCCGCCGCGCGCGGCACGCTGGCGCCAGACGGCGGCGTGGAGCCCGACGGAGGTCCGAGAGCCGAGGGGTGGACGATGCGAGGTTCGAGTCAAGGGTTATGTTGCTCCAGTCGTACTCAAGGACCACTTCCCAGAGATAATTCCCAGCACCCAGAACAGTTTCGAAGCAGTGTCGCACGAGTATCGCCTCCCAGGGCCTGCCCGACATGCGCAAACCCGACAGTTTCGGTATTTTCTTGGTGTTCGAAATTCTCTCTGGTGATCAATGCTAAAGTAAGTTGGAACATCACAAGTCGAGGGTCCGAACGAACGACGAAGAAGACGACGCCAGGACGAGGATAAACTTGGGCGAGGATAAAATTGAGACTCTCTGAGACCCGGCGGCTCTGGAGGATGTCTCGGGCGCCGCGGCCTTCTCAGACCGTCGAGAACGCTCTGAGGACGTTCTGGGACGCTCTGTCTCCGGCGGCGACGCGGAGGCAATCCGCACCAGCGTGGGGCCAATTTTGGACGCCCGAAGTGGGTACGGAAACTGAATAAATGGGTACAACGCCCAACAACAAATGCTGTCCCAAACCAACAGCGGCCGCTGTTGGGCGGGCGGCCTTCTGTCTCAAATGGACACAGGCCGCGGCGGCGCGGACAGCGAGTCCTGTTCAAAATGAACAGGAACTGCTGTTGGGCATCGTACCCATTCTTTCCGTACCCATTTCGGGCGTCCAGACCAATCGTGGCAACCGATAGGCGTATGGTCTTGCGTGAAAGAGAGAAAGGCGAAGACGAGGGCAGTCGCGCGCAGAGTGGAGGAGGGGGGGGGGGCGCAGGCGGGCAGAGGCACGCGCAGACGGAAACTCTCAGAGAAATCCGCGCAGCTTCGTTTCAATCGGCGAGGTGTCCCCCCCTTTCCTGCACCGCGGGCGCCGAGCTGGCAATCGGGAGCCGAAGACGCTGCTTTCGAGCGGGAAGGCAACGTTGCTGCGATTGGCGATTCAAGAGAAAAGCAACGACATCCGAAAGTTTATGTTCATGCCATTCCTTGTTCCTCCCGAAGGGTGCCTGGCGAACGACGTCCTGGCGATCTTACCTGACGGCATACGTCCAATCCCACCAGGTCGACCCCGATCTCTTGCGTCGATTGTCTCCAGCGTACGCGGAGACCGCCCAGATGGAGCCAGAGCAGATTAGAAGAAACGTGACACCGTTGTGGCGAAAACCCTAAACATATTCACGCAATTACGATGGGGCCACGATGGAGGTCACAATGGGGGGCCACGATGGGGGTTATCGGGATCGGGACATGGGGTAAGAACATGCAGCTAAAGACCTTGGGATAAGGACATGGGGATAGGGATCGGGATGTATGATAAGAACACAAGGGATAGGGAGAAAGATACAGGACAGGGACAAAGGGGAGATAGATGGTGATAGAGGGACGAGGATAGGGATTGGAATAGGGATACAGATAGGGACCTTTAATGGGAGACGAAAGTGGATGCGGCAACGCACCACCTGCTTTCGGAGAGGTACTATTGAAGGGGCCCTGCGACACACAAATAAATAGATACAAATAACAGGATTCCCCATATTTTCCAATATGTTCAGGGTTTGTCCCATATCTTCCCATATTTTCTGGGGATATCCTCCTGAACTATACTGAACCCATGCAGACTAGCTGGACAGGAAATAATTCTTGCGTAAGCACAAACTTTCAGAGGGCCATGCGAATTTCTTGGATCGGCGCTGATACCACCCCGCTGGCACACACGGCGCTCCCCAAGGGTGGCGCTGGATGCGCCGCAGGGGGCGCCCGGCGCCGACCTAAGGAACCCGCGAGGATCGCGCCGCGTCGCCGATGCACCCGTGATGCACCTGCGACGCTGGGGTGGCGACGGCCAGGCCCCTGGTGGCGCCGCATCGCCGGTGCATCGGCGGTGCGAAAAAGATCCCCCAACCCTATCAAGTCCTGCCTCTCACTCGTGTTGCCTGAAGAACAACATTAGAAGAGGAAGAAGAAGGAGAAGAAGGAGAAGCAGCAACAAAAAAGGCCACAGACAGAAACTGTCGGCGCTCCGCGCGGACTTCTTGGATCTGCGCTGGACCTAGGGGGGGGGGGGCAGGCGCGAATCCCAGGAACCCGTGCGGAGCGCCAATAGTTTACAGTCAAAAACCCTAATAAGGACGCGCGGTAAGGACGCAAGACCATTGGAAGCCGAAGTTGGGATTTTTGGAGCGGCGGACGACGAAAACCCCAAGGACGCAAGAGCAAGGAGAAGCAAGGACGCAAGGGTACCCTGAGTAAAGTCGCGCGTCCTTATTAGGGTTTTTGACTGTATGTTTGTGGCGTTTTTCTTCTTCGAAACACGACCCCGGCCCGCAAAGACCGCGGCGCCTTTGCGGCGCGCATTGCTTTGCCCGGTCGCGTCTGGCCTGCAGCTGCGGCGTGAGCCGTGCTCAGCGCAGCACGGACACAGGAATCTCTCTGTCACTGTCAAGGCAGGTTGGCGGCGCGCACAAGGGGGTGGAGGGAGGGGGAAAGCTTCTTAGAAGGAGGCTGCTTCTTAGAAGGCGCGGGCCTCACATCTAAAGACAAGGCCCGCGCCTTTCAAGAAGCAGGGGTGCTTCTAAGAAGGCCTACCGTCTCCCCCCACCCCCCTCTGCGCGTGGCTGAGCAGGGCGAGTTGAGGCAGCAGCACCACACAAGTGGGCTCTGGGCCCCTCCTCGGGGTCCAGGCGCACCAAGGTCGGCCTCCTCTGACTCTAGGTCGGGGGCGGCCAAGAGGGGGGCGTCCAAGAGGGGTGTGTGCTAATCATGGCCCGCGGCATGTGCGCGCTCCAGGGGGAAGCCAGGGGCGTATTGAAATAAGAAGAGGCGCCATGAAATCCGGGGAGATCTCACGACCCCCGCCATGATATCCACCCCTAGGAAGCAACTACTGGGAGGCTTTCGTCGGAAAGATCAAGGAGGATTAAGCCCAATTTGGGAGCTGTTACGCCGGAGTGGGCCTCGGATTAGGCGGGACTAAGCCGGATTAAGCGGGATGAAGCGGGATTGAGCCGGATTTCGAGCCAGGGTAAAATCAGAACTTGACCTCCCAGGAGTTGCATCCGAAACTAGGGAGGAGCCGCGACCCCAAGAGACAGCCCCGCACCGCTCCCCGGAGCGCGCCAAGGGGGCGCCGTCAGACCACCGACTTGAGCAGGAAGGGCTCCACGCCGTGCACCTCGGAACCGCCTTGGCGGGCGCGATCCCTCCCCGCCGCGCCTGGGAGCCCCCAGGAACGAGGCTCGAGGGTCGAGACTCGAGCCCATTGTTGTTGTTGCTGCATGATTCGCAATGAGGCAAGCGCGTTCCGCTACTCGCAAGGTCACTACTCGCAAATGGCCTGGAACCGGCGCGGGGGATCTAAGGTAAGTTATATCCAAGCGAACATATGTTCTTCGGGCATTCGCGAGTGGGCACTTTGCGAGTAAAAGAACGCGCTCGGCGAGCAATGACGCCCGGAACCGGCCCCGTGCCCTCCTCCCCTCCCCCCCCTCCCCCTCCCCCCCCCCTCCCTCCCACCCCCTCCCTCCCCCGTTCCACAATTACACAATATGAAAATACTCTCCCACTTCCCCTGATGGCGTCCCGAAGATATCCGACCCCCCCCCGCGTACTGTTTTTTACACACAGATTCCCGGGAAACGGGTTTTCGCCTGCGTTTTTTTTTTCAAAATGCTGCTCTCGCTGAGGCGCCGGCCTCATTTCTGCTCCCGAATCGTTCCGAATCGTGCTCCCGCTGCAGCGTGGGCCTCATTTTCGGATCGGTGTTTGGCCTCCGTCGTTCAGGATGGCGTTCTCGCCCCAGCGCGGGCCTCTTTCTCGCGCGCCCATCCGCCCGCCACCACCGCGCCGCACCACCACCACCACCACCACCACCACCACCACCACCACCACCACCACCACCACCACCAGCACCACCAGCACAGCACCAGCACCAGCCCAGCACCAGCACCAGCACACCAGCACCAGCACCAGCACCAGCACACCACACACCACGCACACACGCACGCACGCACGCACGCGCACCACCACCCACTACGCACGCGCGCGCGGAGCCACAGGTCCGCTACGACACGCGTCCGCGGATAGAGAAAATCAGCGCCATGGTAAGAAATGGGAGGGAGGGGTAGGACGTCAGATATGACGCGAGCGCAACTAGCTTGCCTCCCCTCCCCTCCCCCCTCCCCTCCACCCCCCCTCCCCACGATCTGCGCTGGCGCCGTCTGGAGATCAGCCATCAGCTGCCACTCCCGGACGGCGCTGGCGCGAATCGTGACGTGACCAGGCCCCTCCCCCCCTCCCCCCGGTCACGCCCGCCATCGCATCGCCAGGTGAGTCGAGAACTGGCTCATGGAGGATCGAGTCGCGGTCCGAGATTCTTCGAAAGCAACTCATGGAAGCTCCCCATGGCGCTCAATTGCGCGCCCAATCGGTTGCCAAGCGGACAGAATACATCTCTCTCACTTGGCGCTTGTGGGCGCTATGTGGCGCTACTTGAACGCCATTCGTGGACTCTGGACGCTACTGGGCCCCTTGGGCGCTCTGACTGGATGCTTGCGAACCTACACATCCCGTCCAAGACGAGCGGAAGATTTCTTGATTTACCATCGAAGTGCTCGAGAATCATGACAAGGAATCGGCGGTGGTCAAACCTCCCTTTAGTAAACCTCCCTTTAATGAAAACGGCCTGGGACCGAAACCGACGGACCTGGACCCGCAAAAATGACGGCCGCGACGCCCTCTCGCGAACCGAAAACGGCCAATTCGCTAATCGACGTGGCAGGGTAGGAGGTCTGTCCACCCCCGAAGGAAAGGCAGGAGGGGAGACAGCCGCAGTCATCGGCCCAGGCCTCGATGGACCAGCGCGGCGGCGCCCTCGGAGAGCAGGGTCGCCACGGGGTCGGGTGCCGCGGGCGCCGGGGTCGGGTCGGCCTCCAGCAGGGTGCAGTTCCTGCCCCGGCCGCGGGGCCGTCGCCGTCGCCGCGAGCGCGCGACAAAGCAACAGAAGACCAACACACGGCGAATGCCCCGAAGGCCCACGCAAGGTTCTTGATCGGCGATGAGCGCGCCAGGGGCGGCGCAGGAGGCAACACCCAGGGGGCGCAGCAACAGTCAAAAACATCCGCGCGGACCTCCGGGACATTATGTTTCTGCCGTCGTCTGCCCTTCGAACCCAAAGCAGGGTGTCTGCACGAGGTATCGGCGAACCGGCAAACCTGCAATGGATATGGGAAACAGCTTGTCACGATGCCCAACAGCACACGCGCCCGAATACGACAGTGGCCGCTGTGGGCGCCGCCCGCGGCCACACCGAACTCGACTTCTGCTGAATGGGCAGGATGTGCCGTCGCTCTTCGTGGCCGCTTCGGTCTTCCTGAGCTGAATCAATGCCACTGGCTGGAGGCGGGTGTGCGCCATGGCACACAACAAGGACAGCCTAGACTCGGATATCCCAACGCGCGTCGCGGGTCATCGCCATTGCCGCGCGCGTGGGTTAGCAAGCAACCCCGGCGAGGTCTTCGTGAGGACGGCCGAGGGCTATCCGGCCCGATCTTACGTGGCTGTTAACAAGCAGATCAGGCCAAATCCTGCGGCGGAGCGAGCCCAACGAAGCTGGACCGGGCAAGACTAAGCGGGACTATGCTACAGTAGGCCGCCGTTAGACCACGGATACATACTAGCGCAGATGTTGAATTCAACACTCCCAGAATTCCATCCTGGGTAACAGCTTTTGTGGGACCCCAACAGGCGGTGGATGTGGATATACCGCCCCCTCCCACGCGGCCCCCCAAAAAATCCACCTCCACCGCCTGCCGAACTCCCCGACGTTGATTTTTCAGGCGGGGGCTGCACAAAATTAGCCTGGCGAAGAACCCAACCATATGCAGTTGTCAGTACCGCAGCTGCGGGTTTCATCTTCAGTGGAACTCCCCACAGGACCACGGAACGTGTGAGGGGTGTGCCGAGATGGGTGCCACCGGGGCATTCGGTAAAGCTCCCAATGGGGACATGAAACACGCGCGGGGCGTGCCGACATGGGTGGCGGAAACGCATGTGAGGGCTGCCACTGGGGCCTCCAGTGGAGCCCTATGGGTCCCCGAAACATGATGCTGCGGGAGGAGTGCCGGGATGGGTGGCCGAGACGCATGTAAGCGCCGCTACTGGGGCCTTCGGTGGAGCTCCCTATGGAGCCACGAAGCGCGTGAGGGGTGTACTGGGATGTGTGGCGGGGACGCATGTGAGCGGCGCCACTGGGGCCTTCGGTGCAGCTCCCTATGGGGCCACCAAACGTGTGAGAGGTGTGCCGACTTGGGTGCGGGTGGTGACGCATTCGGGCGGTGCCACTGGGGCCTTCGGTGCAGCTCCCTATGGGGCCACGAAACTTGTTGTTGCGAGGGGCGTGCCGGGATGGGTGGCGGGGACGCATATGAGTGCGGCCGCTGGGGCCTTCGGTGGAGCTCCCTATGGGGCCACGAAGCGTGTGAGGGGTGTGCCGAATTTGTTGGGTGTGATTGACGCATGCGGGCGGCAGCACTGGGGCCTTCGGTGGAGCTCCCTATGGGGCCACGAAACGAGTGAGGCGTGTGCCGAATGGGGTGTGCGTGACGCATGCGGGCGGCAGCGCTGGGGCCTTCGGTGGAGCTCCCTATGGGGCCACGAAACGTGTGAGGGGTGTGCCGAATTGGGTGTGCGTGACGCATGCGGGCGGCAGCACTGGGGCCTTCGGTGGAGCTCCCTATGGGGCCACGAAACGTGTGAGGGGTGTGCCGAATTGGGTGTGCGGGACGCATGCGGGCGGCAGCACTGGGGCCTTCGGTGGGGCTCCCTATGGGGCCACGAAACGTGTGAGGGGTGTGCCGAATCGGGACGCAAGCTCCCTATGGGTGCGTGAAACGCATGCGGGCGGCAGCACTGGGGCCTTCGGCGGAGCTCCCTATGGGGCCACGAAACGTGTGAGGGGTGTGCCGAATTGGGTGTGCGTGACGCATGCGGGCGGCAGCACTGGGGCCTTCGGCGGAGCCCCCTATGGGGCCACGAAACGTGTGAGGGGTGTGCCGAATTGGGTGTGCGTGACGCATGCGGGCGGCAGCGCTGGGGCCTTCGGCGGAGCTCCCTATGGGGCCACGAAACGTGTGAGGGGTGTGCCGAATTGGGTGTGCGTGACGCATGCGGGCGGCAGCACTGGGGCCTTCGGTGGAGCTCCCTATGGAGCCACGAAACGTGTGAGGGGTGTGCCGACGCATGCGGGCGGCAGCACTGGGGCCTTGGAGGCTGTGAGCCACCCTGGGGCCCGGTGGAGCTCCCTATGGGGCCACGAAACGTGTGAGGGGTGTGCCGAATTGGGTGTGCGTGACGCATGCGGGCGGCAGCGCTGGGGCCTTCGGTGGAACTCCCTATGGGGCCACGAAACGTGTGAGGGGTGTGCCGAATTGGGTGTGCGTGACGCATGCGGGCGGCAGCGTTGGGGCCTTCGGCGGAGCTCCCTATGGGGCCACGAAACGTGTGAGGGGTGTGCTGAATCGGGTGTGCGTGACGCATGCGGGCGGCAGCGCTGGGGCCTTCGGTGGAGCTCCCTATTAGGGCCACGAAACGTGTGAGGGGTGTGCCGAATTGGGCGTGCGTGACGCATGCGGGCGGCAGCACTGGGGCCTTCGGCGGAGCTCCCTATGGGGCTACGAAACGCTGTAATGAAACGCAGGGAAGAGGGGGAGGAGGGAGGAGGAGGGGGAGGAGGAGGAGAGGAGAAGAGAGGAGAGGAGGACGCGGGGACCGTCTCTTCAAAACGAGGACCCAACACCACAGGATGGTTGGGAAAAAAAACGCTTCGGAACGAGCGCGGGGGGGGGGGGGGAAAGGGGAGGCGTGGACAAAACACTGGTGCGTGGGGGGGGGAGATGGTGGAGGACGAGGAGGAGGAGGAGGATGAGGAGGAGGGAGAGGAGGAGGAGGAGGAGAAGGAGGAGGAGGAGACGAGGAGAAGAGGAGTACGAGGAGGAGGAGGAAGAGGAGGACTGAGAGGAGGAGGAGGAGGAGGAGGAGGAGGAGGAGGAAGGAGGAGGAGGAAGAGGGGACGAAGACCGAAGAGGAGGAGGGAGGAGGAGGAGGAGGAGGAGGAGAGGAGGAGGAGGAGGAGGAGGGCGAGGGAGGGGAGGAGGAGGACGGAGAGGAGGAGGAGGAGGAGGAGGAGGAGGAGGAGGAGGAGGAGGAGGAGGAGGAGGAGGAGGAGGAGGGGAGGGGGGGGGAGTCCGAAGCCACAGTTGTCCGAGGCCCTTGGATGTGTCCCCCGGCTTCCGCCGGCGAGGGGGCTCGGGCTCTGGGGCGGTGGAAGGCGTGCCTGGGGCGCGCTACGCCCCCAGAGGAATGATTTACAGGGCAGCTTTTAATCCATGGGATTTTAAACAATAGATAGGATGTTTAATACGTGAGTCGGAGGTTGGGGGGTGAGATCGAAGTGGAACGGAGAGCCCCCCTACCGGAAAATCGATTTCGGTTTCGTGTTCGTGCGTGCCGTGCGGGCGAGGCGAAGCTGCGTGGGCGGGCGAGAGAAAGTCTCCTGTGGCTGAGGCGCGGCCAGACCAAATGTCTCCCTTCCGGGCGGCCGGGGGCCTGCGGTGTCCGGCCGGTGTCCGCTGGTGTCCCGTGTGGCTGAGGCGCGGCCAGACCAAATGACTCCCTTCCGGGCGGCCGGGGGCCCGCGGTGTCCCGCCGGTGTCCCGTCGGTGCCCCGTCGGTGTCCCGATAATGATGATGTTGATGATGATCATGATGGTTGTGTTGATGGTGATGATGATGACGATGATGGTGTCCTGGTGATGATGATGATGATGCTGATGATGATGATGATGAGATGACGATGATGTTGATGTTCTGCCCGTTGTTGTTGATGATGATGTTGGTAATGCTGATGCTGCTGATGATGATTATGGTATCCAGATGATGATGATTATGTCGGTGGTGATGATGATGGTGATGGTGATGGTGTACCGATGATGATATTGATGATGATGTTGGTGATGATGATGCTGCTGATGATGATGGTGTCCCGATGATGTTGATGATGCTGATGATGATGACAATGAGCTGATGATGATGATGGTGTCTCGATCTTGTTGATGATGTGGACGATGACAACGATGGTGACCATGATGGTGTCCCGATGATGATGATGATGCTGATGGTGATGATGACGATGGCTGTGTCCCGCTGGTGATGTTGATGATGTTGTTGATGATGATGGGATGACGATGATGTTGATGTTTCTGCCCATTGTTGTTGATGATGATGTTGGTAATGATGATGCTGCTGACTGATGATGATTATGGTGTCCCGATGATGATGATTATGACGGTGGTGATGATGATGGTGATGGTGATGGTGTACCGATGATGATATTGATGATGAGGTTGGTGACGATGATGCTGCTGATGATGATGGTGTCCCGATGATGTGAATGATGCTGTTGATTATGATGATGATGATGATTAAATGATGATGATGATGATGGTGTCCCGATGTTGTTGATGAGGTTGACGATGACACTGATGGTGACCATGATGGTGTCCCGATGATGATGATGATGATGATGGTGATGATGACGAAGGCTGTGTGCCGATGATGATGATGATGACTATGATGAGATGATGATGGGGATGATGATGATGGCCTGATGATGATGGCGTGGATGATGATGACGACGATGATGATGACGACAGTGTCCCGATGACGATGAAAATGATGGTGTTGGTGATCGACCGTACCTGAATGATGGTGTTGGTGATGATGATGATGATGATGATGATGATGATGATGACGTTGAATATTAGATCGAATGTGATATCGGTAGTGAGATCGATAGTGGGACCGAATGTGAGATCGATTGTGAGATCGATAATCAGATCAATTGTGAGACCGAGCGAATGAGATATATCGAGTGAGATCGATTGTGAGACCGATCGAGTGAGATCGATCGAGCGAGACCGATCGTGAGATGGATAGTGAGACCGATCGAGTGAGACGCTGCTTCCTCCCCCCCCCCGAACCTCCTTATCACCCGAGGGGTGGTCGTATAGGCAATGTATGAATAAGTTTACGCATGAACTCATCGTTTTTTCCCAACCATCCTGTGGTGTTGGGTCCTCGTTTTGAAGAGACGGTGCCCCGCGTTCCTCTCCCCCTCTCCTCTCCTCCTCTCCTCGCCTCCTCTTCCCCCTCCTCCCTCCTCCCATCAGCATCATCATCATCATCGTCATCATCATCATCGTCATCATGATCATCATCATCGTCATCGTCATCACCCACCATCATCGTCATCATCACCATCATCGTCACACCTCTCACACGTTTCGTGACCCCATAGGGAGCTCCACCGAAGGCCCCAGTGCTGCCGCCCGCATGCGTCAGCCACACCCAATTCGGCATGCCCTTCACACGTCTCGTGGCCCCACAGGGAGCTCCACCGAAGGCCCCAGTGCTGCCGCCCGCATGCGTCAGCCACACCCAGTTCGGCACACCCCTCACACGTTTCGTGGCCCCATAGGGAGCTCCACCAAAGGCCCCAGTGCCGCCGCCCGCATGCGTCAGCCACACCTAATTCGGCACACCCCTCACACGTTTCGTGGCCCCATAGGGAACTCCACCGAAGGCCCCAGTGCCGCCGCCCGCATGCGTCAGCCACACCCAATTCGACAAACCCCTCACACGTTTCGTGGCCCCATGGGGAGCTCCACCGGAGGCCCCAGTGCCGCCGCCCGCATGCGTCAGCCACACCCAATTCTGCACACCCTTCACACGCTTCGTGGCCCCATAGGCAGCTCCACCGAAGGCCCCAGTGCCGCCGTGCATGCGTCAGCCACACCCAATTCGGCACACCCCTCACACGTTTCGTGGCCCCATAGGGAGCTTCACCGAAGGCTCCAGTGCTGCCGCCCGCATGCGTCAGCCACAGCCAGTTCGGCACACCCCTCACACGTTTCGTGGCCCCATAGGGAGCCCCACCAAGGCCCCAGTGCCGCCGCCCGCATGCGTCAGCCACACCCAATTCGGCACACCCTCACACGCGTGGCCCCATAGGGAGCTCCACCGAAGGCCCCAGTGCCGCCGCCCGCATGCGTCAGCCACACCCAATTCGGCACACCCCTCACACGTTTCGTGGCCCCATAGGGAGCTCCACCGAAGGCCCAGTGCCGCCGCCCGCATGCGTCAGCCACACCCAGTTCGGCACACCCCTCACACGTTTCGTGGCCCCATAGGGAGCTCCACCGAAGGCCCCAGTGCCGCCGCCCGCATGCGTCAGCCACACCCAATTCGGCACACCCCTCACACGTTTCGTGGCCCCATAGGGAGCTCCACCGAAGGCCCCAGTGCTGCCGCCCGCATGCGTCAGCCACACCCAATTCGGCACACCCCTCACACGCTTTCGTGGCCCCATAGGGAGCTCCACCGAAGGCCGCAGTGCCGCCGCCCGCATGCGTCAGCCACATCCAATTCGGCACACCCCTCACACGTTTCGTGGCCCCAGCCCGCATGCGTCAGCCACACCCATTTCGGCACACCCCTCACACGTTTCGTGGCCCCATAGGGAGCTCCACCGAAGGCCCCAGTGCCACCGCTCGCATGCGTCCCGCACACCCATTTCGGCACCTCCACCAAACACAGCGTTTCGTGGCCCCACAGGGACCTCCACCGAAGGCCCCAGTGGTGCCGCCCGCATGCGTCACCCCCACCCCAGCACAGCATTTCGTGGCCCCACAGGGAGCTCCACCGAAGGCCCCAGTGGTGCCGCCCGCATGCGCCACCCCCACCCAGCACAGCGTTTCGTGGCCCCACAGGGAGCTCCACCGACGGCCCCAGTGGTGCCGCCCGCATGCGTCACCCCCGCCCAGTACAGCGTTTCGTGGCCCCACAGGGACCTCCACCGAAGGCCCCAGTGGTGCCGCCCGCATGCGTCACCCCCACCCAGCACAGCGTTTCGTGGCCCCACAGGGACCTCCACCGAAAGCGGCACCCGCAATGCGATATTCACAACTGCACATGGTTGGGTCCTTCGCCGGGATAATTTGAATACTAAATCCCTGCATGCTTCATACAGGATCCGCACGCGGAGCATGTATTAAAAACGGCGCTGTACCTGGGGCGCGCTACGCCCCCAGAGGAATGGTTTAGAGTCCCGGGGTCACGGATTGAAAAAAACGTTCGGTGTTTGGAGAGGGGCTCGAACGCTCGATCGCTTGAGCGCTCCACAAAGCAAGGTCGACAAGCGGCACTACCTGGACGAAGACACCAGCTCCTCAGTCTGCCCCTCTATGGGGACGTCGCTGCGGCCTCCAGGCTAGGGACAACTTCGAAGTTGCGGTGTGAAGGCAACTCGGGGGACTGAGGAAGAACCTCGGGGCAAAGGGTCAGAGAGCAGAAGCCCTCCATTTTGACGTTGGGCGGGGCGGACTTCGATGACGGAGATCGTGGCGCTCGTAAAAATGAATGCGGTGATCCAGCTAAAGAGCAATGCGCTCACTAAGGTGCGGAAGGGGTGATGGAGGTGGTGAAGATCGGCAAGTATCGAATACGACACCATGGGTATGACATTATGTCCTCCTCCTTCTTCTCCTATTTCTCCTCCTCTTGCTCCTCAAGCACGCCCTGCAAATAAGTCCTCCCTGTCGTTCAAAGCAGTCGCGTCCTGAGGAGGAGGAGGAAAGGAAAGAAAAGGAAACGGAAGGAACAAAACAGGAAAGGAAAGGAAAGTAAAGATAGGGTTATGTCGGGCGTGCCCCCCTACAAGGGGATGTTCGATGAAAAATAAAGCATACCAAAACAATCCCAAAATTATCCTGGCGAAGGACCCAGCCATGTGCAGTTGTGAATATCGCATTGCGGGTGCCGCTTTCGGTGGAGCTCCCTGTGGGGCCACGAAACGCTGTGCTGGGTGGGGGTGACGCATGCGCGCGGCACCACTGGGGCCTTCGGTGGGGCTCCCGGTGGGGCCACGAAATGCTGTGCTGGGGTGGGGGTGACGCATGCGGGCGGCACCACTGGGGCCTTCGGTGGAGGTCCCTGTGGGGCCACGAAACGCTGTGTTTGGTGGAGGTGCCGAAATGGGTGTGCGGGGCGCATGCGAGCGGTGGCACTGGGTCCTTCGGTGGAGCTCCCTGTGGGGCCACGAAACGTGTGAGGGGTGTGCCGAACTGGGTGTGGCTGACGCATGCGGGCTGGGGCCACGAAGCGTGTGAGGGGTGTGCCGAATTGGATGTGGCTGACGCATGCGGGCGGCGGCACTGCGGCCTTCGGTGGAGCTCCCTATGGGTCCATGAAAGCGTGTGAGGGGTGTGCCGAATTGGGTGTGGCTGACGCATGCGGGTGGCAGCGCTGGGGCCTTCGGTGGAGCTCCCTATGGGGCCACGAAGCGTGTGAGGGGTGTGCCGAATTGGGTGTGGCTGACGCATGCAGGCGGCTGCACTGGGGCCTTCGGTGAAGCTCCCTATGGGGCCACGAAACGTGTGAGGGGTGTGCCGAACTGGGTGTGGCTGACGCATGCGGGCGGCGGCACTGGTGCCTTCGGTGGAGCTCCCTATGGGGCCACGAAACGTGTGAGGGGTGTGCCGAATTGGGTGTGGCTGACGCATGCGGGCGGCGGCACTGGGGCCTTCGGTGGAGCTCCCTATGGGGCCACGAAACGTGTGAGGGGTGTGTCGAATTGGGTGTGGCTGACGCATGCGGGCGGCAGCACTGGGGCCTTCGGTGGAGCTCCCTATGGGGCCACGAAGCGTGTGAGGGGTGTGCCGAACTGGGTGTGGCTGACGCATGCGGGCGGCAGCACTGGGGCCTTCGGTGGAGCTCCCTATGGGGCCACGAAGCGTGTGAGGGGTGTGCCGAATTGGGTGTGGCTGACGCATGCGGGCGGCGGCACTGGGGCCTTCGGTGGAGCTCCCTATGGGGCCACGAAACGTGTGAGGGGTGTGCCGAATTGGGTGTGGCTGACGCATGCGGGCGGCAGCACTGGGGCCTTCGGTGGAGCTCCCTATGGGGCCACGAAACGTGTGAGGGGTGTGCCGAATTGGGTGTGGCTGACGCATGCGGGCGGCGGCACTGGGGCCTTCGGTGGAGCTCCCTATGGGGCCACGAAACGTGTGAGGGGTGTGTCGAATTGGGTGTGGCTGACGCATGCGGGCGGCGGCACTGGGGCCTTTGGTGGAGCTCCCTATGGGGCCACGAAACGTGTGAGGGGTGTGCCGAACTGGGTGTGGCTGGCGCATGCGGGCGGCAGCACTGGGGCCTTCGGTGGAGCTCCCTATGGGGCCACGAAACGTGTAAGGGGTGTGCCGAATTGGGTGTGGCTGACGCATGCGGGCGGCAGCACTGGGGCCTTCGGTGGAGCTCCCTATGGGGCCACGAAACGTGAGAGGTGTGACGATGATGATAATGATGACGATGATGGTGGGTGATGACGATGATGATGATGATGACGATGATGATGATGATGACGATGATGATGATGATGATGCTGATTGGAGGAGGGAGGAGGAGAGGAGGAGGAGGAGGAGAGGAGAGGAGAGGAGAAGAGGAGAGGAACGCGGGGCACCGTCTCTTCAAAACGAGGACCCAACACCACAGGATGGTTGGGAAAAAGACCAGAAACTATTAAACAAATCGTGCCCAAATTATTGTTTGACTAGTTTTGGTGTATTTTTTATTTGTCGTCGAAAATCCCCCTGTAGGGGGACAGGCCCGACGTAAGGATAGGGGGAAGAGGAAGAGGAGGAAGAGGAGGAGTAGGAGGGAAGAAGAAGAGGAGGAGGAAAAGGGGGCGGAGGAAAAGGGCGGCCGGCTCAACCCGCCGCCACGCGCGTAGCAAAGCTATGGAGGCTCCGGGAACCCCAGCGGTACCAGCCGCCCAGTGCGGCCCAACTGCGTGGCTGCGCCGCGGCGCCCTGGCCGAATCGGGCGAGGACGCGCACCCGGAAAACAGCAAGAAGCTCGGCCGCAGGCGGCGCCAAGGACGACCGCGCCGCGGCCGCGCGGCAGGGGCCGCGCAGGCTGCCGCGGCCTGCGCCGCGCGCCGTGCCTCCCGCGCGCCCCCGCGGGCCGCTGCCGTGCCGGCGGCGCGCGTTTGCGGCGGGGGGCACCATCCTGGCATCGCTCGGACGTCCATTTCCTGTGCTTTTGTAGGTTTCGTGCATGGCTTCTTCGCCAAATGATCAAGAGGCTCCTCGATCGCCCTCGCCGAGAAAAACTGCACACGTCCGAGCGATGCCAGGCCATCGCGAGCCAGTGCCCGCGCGCGCCGCGCGGCGGCCGCGTCGTCGCACTCAGTGGCGCGCTGGACGGCGCCGCCAGGCCCGACCAAGCTCGCGAGCGTGGGTGCTCGCGGCGTGGGCGGCGGCCCCCAGGGCCAAGACCTCGTGTGCCACGGGCCTCTCCGCTCTCCCGAGGGGCAGCGCGCCCGACGCGCAGGATGCCAGGCCGCCCACAGCAGCCTTGGCAGCAGCGACGGCTAGACGATTCGCGCGCCAGTCCGCCGCGTTTACGGCATGCCCGTCGGACCTCCTGGCACCGCCGATGCTGGCAACTGAGCCGTGCGCTGGCATCCAGGTGGGCCTCAGGCCACTGGAAACTCCGAGGTGTCGCCGTCCAGGAGCATGAACACGCGTGACCTGAGCTACGAGAGCACGCACGTGGGCCGGGTCGCCTGGGCCGTGTCGGCCGCAGCACTGGTCAATTGTTGCGTCCATGGGACGGTCTGCTCTGCTCTCGCCCTAAAGCCGCGCACATCCATGCTAAACAAACGGTTACACAGCGTGGACCAAAAGCAGGGTGGTTCTAACCATATATGTTGTGAATATATGTAAAGCAATCCCTGTGACACAGTCCATGCTGCGAAATCTATACTACGCGATCTATGTGGTGCGATCTATGCAGTGCGATGTACGTGAAGCAATATATGTGGTGCAATCGATGTGGTGCAAACTATGTGGTGCTCTCTATGCGGTGCACTCTATGCGGCGCAATATATGTGGTGCAATCTATGTGGTACACTATAGGGTGTGAACGCAACGCGATGCAAAGTAATGCAACGAAACGTGCAGCAATGAAAAGCAATGCAAAGCACGGCATGGCAGTGCAAAGCAAAGGAGCATGGACATGCAAAACAATGACAAGCAATGCAGGCCCTCACAACGGGCGGCGACGAGGCGGCGACAGCGACAATGCAGCCTCAAGGCCGCCACACACGCCCAAATGACGGGCTGCGACACGGCAGCGACGGGGCGGCGACGGCGACGAGATAGCCGCCAAACCGCCAAACAAGTCCAAGGGACGGGCGGCGACGAGGCGGCGGCGGGATGGCGACGGCGACAACATAGCCGCCAGACCGCCTCACACGCCCAGACGACGGGCGGCGACGAGGCGGCGACGGGGCGGCGGCGCGGAGCGCCGCCAGGGGGACCCACCGCCGATCCAGTAAATCCGTGCAGAGCTCCGAACGCGTATGTTATGTAGTTGCTTTCCTCTGTGGCTCAAGTGCGACGACAGAGGCTTGACAGTGTGTAGCAGCTGCGCGGATTGAGGGGGGTCCCTTTTCGAAGCTGAGGTCTCGTGCACAGTACTCTCTCGACCACTGGATGGCCAACCATCTGTTCTCACTTATGCAGCAGTTGCACGGACGATGGCCGTTCGTTTTCGCAACGGTGCTCGAAGCCCAGCGGCGGAGACCAGGGAGACGACTCGACAAGCCGACGAAGCTGCGGGCAACCCTGGAGCAACACCCGGCGCGCCCACGCGGAGCTAGGCGACGTGGTCTGTTCACACCGTGAGCGACAAAAAGAAACCCAAAGATCCGCGTCTTTGAAACAATTGGAGCGGCCGATTTGGGGGGCCTGAGACCATACAAAAAAACTACTCGGAGGGAAAAACCGCGTGGTCGGGATATCTGGGGACGCCGCATGTATGGGAATGGATCTTACGCGAGAAGACATAGCAAACTTACGTCGGGACTTACGCGGGCCACACGCGCGGCACGCAACGTTGGAAACCAAGGCGCTTTGGCGCGACCTTACGCGGGAAACTTGCGCACGAATGCCCGCACAGGCGACCCCGATGTCTTCCGACGTCAGCGTGGACCCCCAGATGTCAGCACCCCTTCCCTGGGACAATTGCTTCATCCCGAGTCGTTCCGTTGACGGTCCTGGGGCCCGGGCGAGGGCCCACAGCGGCCCGAACATTGCTAAAGGGCTCCCGTCCTGATGGGTGTCACGGCGCGAACAGGTCTGGGCACCCAGACAGTTTTTCTCGATGCGAGGGCCTCCGAAGATCTGGACCAATTCCCTACAGGGCCAGTTGTTCACCTTCAATAGTACTTGGATGGCCCTGGGGCTCAGCGAGGGCCCAAAGCCAACATCGAACGAGCCGGCTGCTTCAATTGTGCTGGGAGCCTCGGATCTCTGGGAAGTCCTTTCCTTTCTCTGAGCCGAGGGCCCTCCGAGCGCTCCAAATTGGGGTGCGCAACAGCTGGGCACTTGTCCAAATCCGACAGCACCCGCTGCTAGGCAGGGGACCTCCTGCCTCTCAAGCGGGCAACGCCCGCAGCGACACCGACGGCGCAACCGCTGCTCAAAAGGACAGTCTCTGCTCCCGAGAGCCGTGCGAGGGCTCCCGCCGCCCGCCGCCGTGGCCAGACGGCGCGCGGCGGCGGCCCCTGTGCTGTCCGTTCCGTGGGAGCCCGCCTGGCCCCCGGCGCTGCCCGCTTTGGGCCTGATTCGGCACGCATTTTTTTTCTCACTCGAGGAGGTCGCCCCGCGGCGAAAGGAGGTATAGGACAGCATAAGGGGAGGGGAGGAGAGGAAAGGAAGGAGACAGCAGCAGAAGCAAGCAGTGCAGGTGCAGGCAAGCAGAGGATTCGGAAAACATTGGGGACCAGAGTTGGACCAGATTCGCCCAATCGCAAGGGAGACGGGCAGAACGAAGAGAGGAGGGAGGGGGGGGTGAGGAACAGGAGGGGCGATGAGGAGCAGCCGGGAGAGCCAACCGCGGTCGAGATGCGGGCCAAACGTGCTGAAAAAACTGGTCTCAATGTCGCCGCCCAAGGCTCCCATGAACGGATTGAGCAGGGACCGACCGTCCCTGCATTCGTATAATCCTACCACGAAATGCTCTTAGAACCCAACATTGGTGTAAGGACAGAAATACTGTCTTAGAACATAAACCGATGTGTTGAAACCAGACAGTCCTAGCCAAACATGTTCTAAGAACATTTCGTGGGAACCACAAACGGTTCTTAGAACATTCGTTGGTAGGACTGTAGGCGAGCCAGGACGCTTCGCCACTGCTTGACCCAAGGCTCCCATGAACGGACATTGTGAAGGGGAACTGGGACACAAAAGTAAATAGACACAAATAACCAGATTCCCCATAGTTTCCCCCTATTTTCTGGGCTGTTGTCTTCCCCCCACTTTTCATGTTTTCCCATGTTTTCTGGGAATTCGACGATTATGTCATTGTGTCTGTGTGTATATTTTCCCTCCTGATAATGGGAGACGACAGGAGACAGTGGATAGAGAAGGGGAGGCATTCGGAGACAGCGTCGCCCGACCGACTCTGGATGCGGCAGCGCACCACCTGCTTTCGGAGAGGTACTGTACAACCCATGCAGACTAGCCTTGCCGTCGCTCGGACGTCCATTCCCCGTGCATTTTTCGGTTTCGTGCGAATGTTTTTTCCCGCCTGACATCGAGCCTCTGACCCGAGGGCTCTCCCCGACGGCCCTCCGAGCCCTGCCCCTGCCACGCCCGCGCGGCGCGCGGCGCGCCGCGGCGCCTCCGCCCCTGGCGGCTGCGGCGCCCCGACGACGACGCCAGCGATGCCGACGGACGACGCCGACGACGACGCCGACGACGACGACGACGCCGACGACGACGACGACGCCGACGACGACGCCGACGCCGACGACGACGCCGACGCCGACGACGACGCCGACGACGCCGACGACGACGCCGACGACGACGACGCCGACGACGACGACGACAACGACGACGCCTACGCCGACGACGACGCCGACGACGACGCCGACGCCGACGACGACGAACACGACGCCGACGACGCCGACGACGACGACGACGCCGACGACGCCGACGACGACGACGCCGACGACGACGACGACGACGACGACGAGCCCCGCGGCGGCGGCCGCGGCGCTCCCCGCCCGGCCCCGCCACTGCTCGGCGCCCGGCGGCCCGCCGGGCTCCCGCGCGCCGGGCCCGCAGCTCGGCATGCAGCCTGCCCCCGGGAGGTCGCTCGGACGTCCATTCCCTGTGCTTTCGTCCTCCTCCTCCTCCTCCTCCTCAATCATGTGCCCAGGTGCGCGGCCCTGGGGGACGGGACTCAACTAGGAATTGGCGCCAGGAGATCTGGGGAGACATCCTGGCCTCGGCCAAGAGAACCCTCCCCCGCCCAGGTGCGTAGTTTTTTCGCAGGACGATCCAGGATGCTCCGTAATAAGCCCCGCCGAGAAAAAGTGCACGCGTCCGAGCGATACCAGGACTCTGCCCCCTCCCCCCCTCGTCTGCGGCAACTCATGGGAGCCTACCGTCGGACTCGATTGGACAGGACACGCGAGAGGACACAAGACCCTTCCGAGGGCCACATTGCCACAGGAATGTAGGAAGCCTGGGTCGCGAAACACAGGACACAAGGGTATCCTTGATTTGGCAGGGTCGACCTACTAATCGTCTGCGGCAACTCATGGGAGCCTAAGTTTGGACGCCCGAAATGGGCAGGGACGAAAATGGGCACTGTGCCCAACAACAAGTGTTGTCCCAAACCAACAGCGGCCGCTGTTGGGCAGGCGGCCTTCTGTCTCGAACGGACACAGGCCGAGGCGGCGTGGACAGCGAGTTCTGCTCAAAATGAACAGGAACTGCGTTTGGGCATTGTACCCATTCTTTCAGTACCCATTGCGGGGGTCCAAACTACTGTACCATCTTCAGATGCTCGTTCTGGGGACCTTCCTGGAGTTCCTCGCTCCACTCACGCATCGAGGCTGCGTCGAACGTCCGCCGACCTGGGTCGAGCCTGCGTCGACTTGGGGTCGGACTAGAGTCAAGCTGGAGTCGAACAAAAAATCAACAGATCTGCTAGGTGGTCTTCAGTGAGGTCCGCCGGAACGAGCATTTAACTATCTTGCTGGCTCTTGCGGATCGGCGCTGCTCGACGCGAAACCGACGCTAAATCGACGCGCTTTCCCATAGATTACCTGACGCTGGCGCACGCTGACGCACTCCGAAGACGGAATTGCGAGGACATACAAGGCTCCCAAGACTTGCTCGGGGATCTACTGACCCGGGCCAATCCAGACCCGGGTCAGTCGGGCCTCGAAGGATCCTGCAAGAGTCTGCGGGATCCCGCAGGATCCTGCGCCCACAACTGGGTCAGTGCACCCCTGGCCCTGCAGGATCCTGCAAGATCCGGCGCCCCGACTGACCCCCTTTGGCATTACCCCCCGTCTTTGGAGCCCCGATCTGCTACCAAATCCCTCTGCCTGGGCGCTGCCCTATGCGGAAACTCTGAAGGCCTCGCGCGGCCCCTCGGGGCGTACAGTCAAAAACCCTAATAAGGACGCGCGGTAAGGACGCAAGACCCTTGGAAGCCGAAGTTGGGATTTCTGGGGCGGCGGACAACGAAAACCTCAAGGACGCAAGAGCAAGGAAGAGCAAGGACGCAAGGGTACCCTGAGCAAAGTCGCGCGTCCTTATTAGGGTTTTTGACTGTAGTTTTTGTTGACTGTCCTGGGGCCCGGTGATGGCCACCAGGGGCCAAAAACAACGGAACACCTCCCGTCCCTCTCATTTCTGCGGCGCGAGCATGTCTCGCATGGTTGGGCAGGGTCGGGTTCGGACGTCGCCACCCACGAGAGGAAAGGCAGACGGACGCCCAAGCTATGATCCGAGACCCCCTCGCGTCGGGGAAAAAACACGAAGGAAACTCTTGGCGCCGATTTGTTCGGCATCCGGGGGCCCTCAAAAAGCCCCCAGGGCTGCCACATAACCTCTATGGATGAGCAGCCAGTGCCCAGAAGGGGTCTAGACCTCTTTCGAGCCACGTGGCGGAACAAAAACACGACGTCAGATGTCTGGGTACGGCGCGGGGAGGACAGTAAACTAGAATCGGCGATGCTCTGAAGATAAATCGGTTGGTGTTAACCGCCAAAAAAAACCATCCGCACGCTCCTGGGCATGGTAGGGCGCCCAGGCCCAAATACTTACACACACATACACACTTTTTATAACCAGCGAATGGGAGCTCGGTGGCAGAGCGCAGGGGAACGACACGACACGACGACGAAAGCGACGAACGACAGACGAACGACAGACGAACGACGCGAACAGGAGGACGATAGCTGCACACTGACGTTGATGTGGGCCAGGCCGGTCCTGGGACCCGGGGTCCGTCCAGGCCCAACATCGCGAGCGCCCTTCACCCCTGAGATGCGACGTCACGAACACATGGAAACATCGTACACAACCTCACACAGAGCTCAAGATCACATCTGTCTGCGGAAACTTTCGAGCCGAATCGATCAGTGAGTCCTGGAGGCCGCAGCAGGGCAAGACGACCGCCTGTTGTAACAGAGATCCGACGCGCTATGATCTCAGAACCCTAGACACGCGATGTCCTGATGATTTGGGTACGGGGTCCACAAAGTCCCGATCCTTTCCTCAAAACCAATTTTTCCCAGGGGGTCGCTTGCTGACGGTCCAGGGGCCCGGCAAGGCCCTCCGAGGCTGCAAGCTACAAAAGCATACGAATTCTCTTTCGTATATAAAAAATCGACTGCTCGAAAGCTCCCTCGACTGTCGCGGCGCTGTCGGCCGATCCCGCCTGCGTAGCCCGGGTACTTCACGTAGCAGGCGAGGTCGGGGTCGGAGCAGCAGCGCGTCGCGGAGCAGTCTTCCTGGGCCCCCCAGCGCGCCCTGCCACTGAAGTCGAGATGCGTCCCTCCATCATGCCATCAGAGCGACGGAGATACTGAGAAAGCATCGGCAACGACTTCCTCTTTCTGCTCCTGAACCTCCTCCACCTCATCCTTCCCTTCCTCGTCATCGTCATCATCACCACCGTCATCATGATCATAATCATGCTCGCAAACGTCCTCCTCCTCCACCTCCTCCTCCTCATCACCATCATCACCGTTCTCGGCATCGCCATCATAACCTCGTCGTCATCACCATCACCATCCGCATCGTCACCACCAACATCATCATTACCACTAACTCAACATCACCTTCATTAGGATCACCACATTAGTCAAATGCATCATCACCGTCATCGTCACCAGCATCGCCATCACCGTCGTCAACATCAACAGCATCAGCATCATCAATACCATAATCATCACAATCATCATCATTACCCTCATAGTGGCATCACCTTCACCATCACCGACCATTATCACTAACATCGTCATCACCGTCTACGTCATCGCCGTTATCACCATCCCCACTACCATCCTCCTTTTCAACCCACGCCTGGAGAGACGAGGTGTCACAAATGACGGCCGCCCGTGCCCCTTCGAACAGTCGCCACCCACAGTGTCGGGCGGCAAGGGGGTCCCTGCCTCCCCCCTGTCTGCTGGCAGAACCAATGCTGGGCCACCTCTGCTCCCTGGGCCAGCTCCAAGCCCATCCGCACCGCGGCGGCCATGCTGAGCTCATGCCGCTGATTCTCCAAGAGGTTTGTCGACTGCCGACCGCCAGCCAGCAACCGATCTTAAGACTCTCCAAGATTGGAAACGGCCGCCGCGGCTGCGCCAGGGAAATCCCGCCGCACACTCGCCAGAGGGCCCTCCAGCCCGCGCAGGCCGAACTCCGTGCTCGTGCTCAATCTCCTCAGCTCGCTCAGCGTATAGTCAGCCACCCGGATGTGGTAGCCCACGAGGTCGTTGTCGAGTTTGGGGGCTCTCCCTTTAGCCACAAACAGCCCGCAGGCGAACAACAAATTCAGCCAAAAGGTCCGCCCCTCCTCAGTGTAACACCAAGTGCTGACGTAGGCTTGATACCGACTGAAGGCGGAAGGCGAATCCAACGCCAAACCGTGCCCCAGAACCTCGCGCAGCCCAAACGTACGACACGTGTAATTAGGAAACTTGTACTTCAGGGTGGTTCTGGTAAGATGAGCCTCTGGGTCCTGGGAACTACCACCCGTCGTAGACCAACAATGCAACACCAACCCCTCTAATACGTCGCCCAAAACCTGTCCGTGCGGAGAGTCGTGTCGTAGCCCCAAGGGTCGAAGCACTTGGGATTGGAAGGTCGCCTCCGTCATGAAGTCTCGGTGTTCCTCAAGCTTCTGGATGAAAAGCTGGACCTTCTCGGAGCCTTCCACCAGAATGGGCTCGTCCACGGGCACGTTGAAGCGGCGGCAGAAGTCAGAGACGCCCAGGATGTCCTCATATTCGACAAACGAGGCGCGGTCTGCCATCCAGCTCGCAGCTCCCCTCCCAACAGCGGTCACAATCGCACAATTCGTGAGCACCTGCGCCCCGTGAGTCTGATCCCACTCGCTCATGGTCTCGCCGGGGAGACGTAAGACTCGGGTTCGGGGGACTCGGGTTGGCCTGACAGGGGCCATCATGAAAATGGCGCGACCCAGTCTGGCATTCCACGCGAACTCCCGCCGCAGACATCTCGTGACAACTAGACCGTCGAAGTCCAGGACGCGCTCGTCGAAAAGCGTCGGCGAACCCAAGGTTTAGGTCAGGCATGTCCTCCTACAGGCGGGTTTTGGGCGAAACAAGAAGATTGACAAAAGCATGCTCAAACATGAAACATCGTCCCCCGACTACGGTTTGGCTACTTGTGAATTTCCCTCCTGCAGAGGGACAGCCCCGCCTTCACCCGAGCTCTGGCGCACACAGGCCTTACGTTTCCCCGATCTCGGCACACAGAGAGATCTGCTCCTTCCCGAGCTCGGCCAGCAGAGCCCCAGAGATCTGCCGCTCCCAGATCTCCTTCGCGTCGCCCACGAAGGAGCCCATCGCCTCCCTGCTCTCGGCTTCGTCCCTCTGGAGGCCCTGCACGGTGAGCGTCGCCATCTCCTCCTCCAGACTCGCACCCTTACTTCGGCGGCGAGCGAGGGGGGGAAGTGAAAAGGAGAAGGCCTTTTCTCGAGCCTTCTGAGAGGTGCTCTGCGTCTTCGGGAAAGGCTTCGACAACCTCTCAGAAGGCTGGGAGACTTCTCCGAGCCCTCTGTGAAGGCCCACCCCTTCTCACCTGGCCCCCCGGGGTCGCCGCCGATCATTCGTGCTGCCAGCCGGGGCCTGTGGGGCGCCACCGGAGGCCGCGTGCGAGACAGGAGAACCCGCAGCTGCGGAGGAGGACCCCGTGCCTCTCTCGTCACCCGCCTTGGGCGTCGTTGGTGGGGGGGCGATGAGTGGGGGGGGAGGAGGGGTGCAATTTTCGGGGCCCACAGGCCCGCTGTCGGGCCCATAGGGCCCCTTTAGGGGCCCTCAAGGGCCCCTTTCTTGAGCAGGAACCGACCGTCCCGGCATTCCTACAGTCCTGCCACGAGATGTTCTTAGAATCTTAACACATGTACTAAGAACGAAAACAATATTCTTCGAGCATTAACCCGATGTGTGAAAACAAGACAGTCCCAGCCAAACAAATGTTCTAAGAACCTTTCGTGGGAACCACAAAAACGTTCTTAGAACATTCTTTGGTAGGACTACAAGCACGCCAGGACGCTTCGCCACTGCGTGGCTTCTCTGCAGCCCTCCCTGCCCCCCTGATTGACTGCCCCCCGATCACGCGACGCCCAACCACCTCGGTCCCAGAGGGCCGCCGGCCCCAAGCACTCTCCAGCAGGTGCCCGCGGCCTCGCTCCCTTGTCTGCCCGTCCACGTAGATCGCCGAGTTCTTGGAGGTGACCGTCCAGCATGTTCTGGAGGGGTCTCGAGGAGACCGAACCGGCACCACCATCGACAAAAACCCGCTCCACTTCCGGAAGAATCTGATCTCCCGTGCCCCCTTGAAGTTTTCCATCTTCACAACTGGTAGGGCCTTGTCGTTGTCGAACTTGGGGTAGAATCCAAAACTCACGATCTCCCCCGAAGCTCGGTACCACACGATCGGGAATCCCCTCGGGAACGAGCAGTAGTCAGCCAGCCTCTTCAGGTGGCGGTCGGATTGGACCTGAGACTTGACCATGACCAGGAGGGTTGCAGAGTCTAGTGGCTCGTTTGCAGGGTTGCCACCCTTGCCCTCCTCACTGCCCTCCCCAGGAAAGCTCACGACGTGAAACAGCGTTTTCAGCTTCCACTGTAGAGGAACAGAAAACTGCATGAACACAAACTTTTGGAGTCCGCGCGGACTCCTTGGATCAGCGATGGACCTCCCTCCCTGGCGCGATGAGCGCGCCAGGGGCGGCGCCGACAGGGGTCTGCAGCGCCGATCCAGGAATTCCACGCGGAGCTTCGAACGTTCATGTTTATGCAGCCGTTTGCTCTTCGAATTTAGAATCCTGCAACAAGTCGGCCAAGGTTTTGTTGTGGACGGGTGCTCTCGACTTACGCAGGTCTGCCACCAGCGCCGTCCTCAGTTCGGGAGAGGCCGTGACGCGGTGGCAGGGTGCAAAGAGTTGGGCAGCCGATCCGCCGCTGGCAATCGATGCCATTGTGCCAAGGGAACAAGAACATTAGTCAAGCGATGCATGGCTCGATGAGGCTCGAGCAACAAAAGTGTAAATGAGTACGGGATGGGGACGTGGAACGACGACAACGACGAAGATGTTCGAGGCGATAGTTCCCAGTCGAACTTCGGGACCGTGGGAAATCTGGCCAAGGTGGGAAACTGGCCAGGATGGACCGATGGAGCCTGGCAGGGGTCCGAGGACCAACCACGCGGATTCTAATGGGAGTGGATTCGGGGAACGATACCCACAAGGCGTCTATTCAGTCGAGCTTGATTGGAGAGGACACGCGAGAGGACTCAAGACCCTTCCGACGGCCATGTTGCCATGGTGATGTAGAAAGCATGGGTCGCGAAACACAAGGCACAAGGGCATTCTTGATTTGGCAGGATCGACCTACTATTCAAACTCGACTGTACACCACCACCATACCTTGCATGGAGCATCCTGGGTCAAATGATACTGCATGGGCCCTCCTGGAGCAGCATGGCTGCCTCAAACGCTCTGCCACTGAAATGCACTGCTCCGCCTCATCGACGCAGAAACTCAGAAGATACAGTCAACGCTGACAGTGAGGATGCGCGATGAGGATGCAAGCCTCTTGGACGCCCATGCTGAAGTTTTTCGGGCCTGGTTGGCCATCGGAAGGGGTTGAGGATGACCGGAGAGGAACTGACGCAAGGGTATACTTGGGAAGCCGATCATCCTTACTATCGGTGCCGACTGTACGATGGATCGACCACGACGACGGCGACGATGACGATGTACTATGAAGAGTTGCTCACCATTGCAAACCTCTCAATAGGGGAACTCGGAGGTCTGCGCGGATTTCTTGGATCGGCGCTGGGGCCCCCAGGCGGCGCCTCCGGCGCCTCCGGCGCCGCCCCTGGCGCGAACCGAGTTTTTATGTTTGTGTCATTGTTCGATCCCCTACTCAAGCCCAATGCCGACTTCGGGACAGGCAGCAATCGATCCAGGGTAGCTGGGTGACGAAGGTATTCGGAGGGCAGCGGCTCGAAAATACGAGTCTTGGACGTGCTGCGCCCTGTCTGGTGCTCATGGAGCGTCTTCGTCGCCACGACTGGGTCCCACGCGAAAGCATGCTCCAAACGCACCTGGGAACAGGTCAGGGAGTCGATGACTGAAAGATGCAGCCCCTCCTCCTCCTCCTCCTCCTCCTCCTCCTCCTCCTCCTTCTCCTCCTCCTCATCCTCATCCTCATCCTCATCCTCCTCCTCCCCCTTCTCCTCCTCCTCCTCCTCCCTCCTCCTCCTCCTCGTCCTCCTCCACCTCCTCCTCCTCCTTCACCTCCTCCTCCTCCTCCTCCTCCTCCCCCTCCTCCTCCTCCTCCTCCTCCTCCTCCTCCTCCTTCTTATCCCACGCCATTCAAATTTAAAAAAGGCCTTCCGCCATGATCGGCTTATGGCGGCATCTTCCGGGGTACAAGAAAAAGGGCCAGGGTTGATCCTGGAAGAGGTCCAGGGACTGATTTCGAGCGGATCTTGGTCAAGGCGGAGTTGGGGCATCACCGCCATACCTGGCCAGTGCCCAGGATGGCAGGATAGCCGTGGCCAGGACAAGTGATGTGTGTAGATGCCTTCTGCGCAGGGAAAAAGAAAGAGAAGTAGTATTGCGAGGCACAACTGAGGGGCAACTTCATTCGAACGGCTTGCGCAGACCGACAGCGCCGACTGGAGATCTAGGCGCTTACGCGCGCGACCTTACGCGAACAATTTACACACGAATGTCCCTGTTCGTGCGTCGCGCACCTGCAACCCAGAGAGGGAGAGAGAGAGAGAGAGAGAGGATAGCAAAACATGTGACCTGGATAGGAACACTGGGACAAGTCAGGACAATCTAACCGAACTCAGGACTCGGGAGCTTGCGTTTCACAGAGTGCGGCTAAGAACGCACAGGCATCCACATCGTCCTCGGGGAGCTTGTGGGCTGAAGACTGCCTGGAAACGCCTTCCCCTCCTCCTCCTCCTCCTCGTCCTCCTCCTCCTCCTCCCTCCACCGCCAGCCCGATGTCCCGATCCTGTGGCAGGGCCATCGGCTCGACGTTGTCGCTGTCTTCGTGGTCGTCGTCCTCCTCCTCCTTTCGAGTCGGCGGCAACGGCCGTAAGGCCTTCACCATCTACAGGCATCCACATCTTCTTCGGGGAGCTTGTTGACTTCACACTGCCGAGAAAAGACGGCGAACCACGCAACCCTGCCCCCCGGGGACCAGCTATTCACCCTGAACATCTGTACTGACGGTCGCCGGGCTTTAAGAAACCCGACAACAATCAAACTAACTCATGATGCGGGCAATATCTACATCCATATCCGGTGCGTCCTCTACTTTTTGTGAACGAGGCGCCGCAGGGCCAAGATGCACTGGATATGGATGAACATCGGGCATCTACGGGGCAGAAGTTTATCCATATCCAGGTCGCATCAGGTTTCTAGGGAGGGGAGCCCGAAACTCCAAACCTCAGTGGATATGAACACAAATCTCGCCCGCACATGGGCAGGAACGGCTTCCTTCACGACCCACTTGATTGATGGTGAGGTTAAAATCGTCCTGCGAAGTCGAATCGGAATGCGTCGAAAGTAGGTCCCATGACGTTGTCTGCGCCTCGAAATCTATATCTGGCGGCACCCATGAAGGGGTGACACACGGCCCTGGCGGCCTCTGAGAAAATGCCATAGCTGGGGGGGGCTTCTAAGAAGCCCCCCTTCCTCCTCAGAAGCCTCGCCGCGCCTGCATCTGCACTCGCCTTCCTGTCATCCTCCTCCGCCTCCTCCTCCTCCGCGTCGTCTGCCCTCACCCTGCTCCTGTTGAGGAGGGGCGCCCGCTCGCGATGCGCAAGGTGGGCGGCGACTGCCCGTGGGCTCCTGGAGCTAAAACTTCCCCTGAGATCCTGGCGTCGCAAGTGGTTCATACCGTGCGCTATCGCCCTGTTTCGGGCCCCTGGACCCTCACAGATCGATCCAAGTCGGGAGGTGCCGCAGAAATGACGAACCAACAACACACACCCATACCCATAGGGGAATCGGAGAGGGCTGTGGGTGCGTGCTGTCGGATGGGGGTCCCAGGGTCCGACAACCCGCACCCATACCCATATCCAGTCCTCCTCCCAACGACCTCCCTATGGGTATGGGTGTGTGTTGTTCGTTCGTCAAGAAAGGTAAGGTTCCAATCGTGATTTCCCATGGTGCTCTAAATCTTCTCGCGACGTCGGATCTCAGGGTTCACTGAACAGGCAACAGGCGTAGCGGGGCAGCGCTGGAACTCTTTGGGACGGGAGGCATTATCTGGGAGGCCTTCGTCGAAACGACTGAAAGCTAAGGGGCCACTGACCCAAATGAGGACGGATGCAAGCCCAGGTTTGACCCGTGGACTGGCCTGACCCATAGATTCGGCCTGTTGTTCAACCAGAGATCTGCCGACACCACTTCTGAAGTTAACCTCCCAAGAACTGCATTTCAGCCATGGGGCCCTTCGCGGCGACCTCAGCCGGCGCATGGACCGCACAGCGTGCTCTTGGACGGTCGTCCGTGGCGGCTTCGGCCCCGAACGGCCCTAGGCGCGCCTGACCAGGACCCTCGACGGGTCCCTGGCGGAAGAACCCGGGACCCAGGTTTCTTCGGCATGGACCCAAGGGGACACAAACATAATGAATCCACACACACACACACTAAAAATGCAAAATGTGTTCCAAATGTTCCTGTTCCCCCCGCTTCCCAAGAATTCCCGTTACTCCCATGAGATTCCTGAACTTGTCCGACGAAGCTCCGATCTCCATTTTGGTCGCCGACACACTTGGCCTGCAGGGCGCCCCTGGCTCGCCCTGAAGAAGCACGGTGTGCGTCCGACAGACCCGTGGCTGGCTGAGCGCGAAGGGGAATATCGACGTGGCAACTGTCTCGACCTCGGCTGGCCAATGGAGGACCCTGTCCCGCCATGGAAGATCGGAAGTCCGATCCCGGGGCGCACGCGCGCATGGGACAAAGGCAGACAAGGGATCAATGGATCACGTCGAATGGGGAGATAAATCGCCAGGGGGTGGAAATTGGCATCGGGCACCGCGGCCAATTCCAGAGCGCTACGGGACGCCCCACAAGCGTTCCAAAAGGCAGCAATCCAACCTCAGCCTACCAATGGGACGATACCGGTAATCATATGACTTCTCGGAGGCGCGAAAGATTTCTCTGCTCGGCACTGGACCCTCCCTCCGTGGCGTTGGGCGCAAGGTAATTGGGCCGATGAATGGCGCGCGCGCTCCTTAGTTCCGTTTTACTTTGTTTCGGAAAAAACTGACAATCTATTCGTACGACATTAAGAAATAACTTGAATGAGACCACGACGGACAAAACATCAAACACATCGAAACGGCAATGGAACTGACACGACACACAGAAGATGCTGGAACGAAATGGAACGAGACGGAAAAAAACACCTAAAACACCAAAACGAATCTAGAGCGTCCCATCGTTGACAAAAAACCAGCATGTAACGACATCTCGTTCAAATTCCATTTTGGATGGAGAAGAAGGTGCGGGGAACCTCCGTGAAGGGATCGTGTGTGCCCTTTCTGCAAGACACACCCTTGAGATGGTGGCCAGGCAACCACCGCGTTCGTGGGCCAACGAACTTCGAGGCCCATGTGACTTACAGACAGTTCGCGGAACTTACACCTGACATACAGCTCGCTGCGGAAGGTTGTGGGTTGCATCTGAGATGGGTTGCATGTGTTTGCTTGAAGGCGCATCTTATTTGTTTCGGGATCCTTTGGAACAGTTTATGAGGGGTGGCGATTTGCAGATGGTGATGTCCCAAGGGAAAGCCTCGCACCATGGAGTGTAAGCTATTGCTATATAGGATTCACCGAGCCTCGCACGATAATGACAATCATGCAAAGTTTCTACGGTACTCGGCTGACCAAACGCACGTTTTAACGTCACCGGCCCTCCTGTGGAATGTAGGGTGTTTCAACGAGCTGGTCAGCACGAGCTGGCGTTTGATCATCGTCAGTGTCGCATCCACTCCATCCCACGCACACCCGCCGAGTTGCCCATCGCAGAGCCAGACTGAGTGGCTCCGACTGCGACGCGGCCCCCAGGTCTCACTGAACGTGGAAACACACTTGAACGGCTGAGCTGCCGCTACCATGTCCCATCAGAACAACGTCACCGCAGCTGAACAAGTGGTTGTCGTGGAAAGCTTCGGTGCTGGACACTGCCGCCTGCGTCTCTGGGCGCAAATGCTTCAATGGTTCGACGAATTTCTTCGATGCTGCAGTCGGCTCATGCAACCAAGTTGCCAAACAGAAACGTTTCAGGTCGTAGCGGTGCTGGGCCACAAGTTGAAGCAACAAGGTTTTTTTTCTGGGCGCTTCAGGCACTTGTGGTCGTGCGAAAATCGCTTGATCGCTTTGTGCTTCTTTTCGTGTACGAAGCACGACGGCAGCCTGGCTTTGATATGCACACCTGGCAGGCGGGTGGCCACGTGGAACTTGCGTGCCCAGAATATGGTGTCATAGCACGCCTCGTGCAGCCTCAACTGCTCCATGGCGGCAGCAGAGGTCCTCCACACGACTGCCAACGCGCAAGCCCAAGTCTCACTTGGCGCTGATGTAACCCGCCCTGTACGACATAGGCGGATCTCCCCCATTGGGTGGCGTTGGGGGTTTCGACGGCTTCGTTGCCGGCATCTTCTGGACCGCGACGTGCCCCGCCTTCTTCATGGCGTGCTTGGTGACATTCATCGCCATCATTGCTGCTGGTGCGGCAACGTCGTCATCATCGCCGATCTCGGCATCATCGGTTGCCGCGGATGGCCTCTTGCGAGCGCCGCTGTGGCTGTCGTCGCCGTCAGCAGTGACATGACACCTGCAGCTGAGGGCCTCTCGAAGGAGGCTCGAGCCGCAATTCTCTTGCACAGCGCCGGCATCATCGACCACATCTGCTTCGCCAGGTGCCCCCGCGGGGGCGGCAGCGGCCGCGGCTGCTGCAGGTGGCACCTCGCCAGGCGGCTTGGGCGCCGCTGCCGCCTCGGCCGCAGCATGTGCAACGGCTGGGGCTGGCTGCGGAACTGCCTCGGGCGGCGGCGAGAGCCCTGGCGCGACCGACCATTGCGACGGCGTCGCAACTCGCGGCCTGGATTCCGGGGCGCTCCGCGCGGGGCATCTGCGACAAAACGCTCCGTATCCGCGGGGCCGCGGCCCAACGGCCTGGTCCGCGAGGCCGCGGATACGGTCATGTGTTTCGCCCACGAGCTTGAGCCAAAAAACTTACGGAATATGCTTGTGCAGCTTTTTGTTGTTCGACCTGTGCCGACCTATGAAATCTCAACCTCGTGGCAAAAGACCGTCCTGTATCCGAGGGGTGGGCCACAAGGTCATCTGATTAGCCGTACAAGGGCCCCAACTCTTTGGGCGGGGGCCTAAATTAGGAGGGCCGGAAACATGAAGGGCGGGGGTCGTTTCTGCAGATGTATCGAACCAAACCGCCCAGATCGATTGCCCCTAGTGCAACAACGGGGACGCAAGTGAGGCCACGTCTTCATTGTGTTCTTGGGGTTCGGGGTGTTGTTTTAGTCTCGAAAGGTCGCCCGCATGCCCAGGCCGAGGCCGCGCCGAGGAGGCGGAGCTGAGAGAACGTATGCAGCACCCGGCAGCTGCAGACTAAGAGTGGGGCGGCGGGCGCGGGATTCGTCGCGGGGCCGCGGCGCGGGCGAGAACGACGACAACAGCAACAGCAACCATAACAACACCAATCAACAAGCAAGCAACAAACAGCAGGCGGCAAGCAGCAAACAACCACCAACAGCACCGACAACAATAAGCAGCAACAGCCAACAACCAACAACACACAGCCAATAACCAACACCCAACACCAAACAGCCAACAACCAACAGCCAACAGTAACAGCAACAACAACCACAACAAACAACTCCGCCAACACCACCACCAACGACAACTGACACGATAACAACCAATCAACAACAGTAGCAACAACAACAATTACTGAACTACCAACAACCACAACAGCAACAGCAGTAACAACAACAACGACACCATCAACACCAGCAGCAACACCACAACCACCACTACCAACAACGAACAACAACCAACTGCTCACAACCAGCAACACACAAACATCAACCAACAACAGCAACTACTACCAACACCAATATCAACAACACATGACACCAACAACACACCAATCAATACCAACTGAAACAAATAAAGACAACCACGCAAACAACAGAAACAACAAACTCCACAACAGCAGCAACATCAGCAGCAGCAGCAGCAGCAACAGCAACATCAGCAGCAGCAACAACAACCACACTTACAACAACACCACCACCACCAACAACAACAGCACCAGTAACAGCAACAGCAATACCACCAACAACAGCACCAGCAACAGCAGCAGCAGCAACAACACCACCAGCGACAGCAGCAGCAGCAACACCACCACCAACAACAAACCAAAAACAACAGCCAACACCCAGCAACCAACACACAACAACCAACACCAGCAACATCAACCACCACCAACAACCACAACAAACACCACCACCAACAACACCAATTACAACTGAAACAAGTAACAAACACCATCACAACCACAACAACAACGACGAACACGGCAAGCAAACAACAGCAACAGCAGCAACAACAGCAACATCAGCAACCACAACAACAACCACACCAACAACACCAACAACAACACCAACCACAACAACCACAACAAACAGCACCATGACTCCGGGCCATGGAATGCCACGTCAGCCACACACCCAAGGACGACAAACGACCAATCGGCCGCCCTTCTCTGGTGTATGGATAAGCCGTTATTTGTGATGCAATGTCCTGCAGCAAACAACCAACAACAGCACCGACACCAATAAACAGCAACAGCCAAGAATCAACGACACACAGCCAATAACCAACACCCAACACCAAACAACCATCAGCCAGCAACCAACAGCAGCAACAATCAAGACCATCAACCACAACAAACAACCCCACCAACAGCACCACCATTGACACCTGATACGATAACAACAACAACACAGCAACAGCAGCAGCAGCAACAACAACTACTGAACTGCCAACAACCAAAACAGCAACAGCAGCGGCAGCAGCAACAACAACAACGACACCATCAACACCAGCAGCAACAGCACCACGACCAACAACAACACACAACAACCAACAGCCAACAACCAGCAACCAACAAACAACAACCAACAGCAGCAACAACTACCAACACCAACATCCACAACGAACAACACCAACAGCACCACCACCGATAACAACTGAAACAAGAAAAAGACAACCACGCAATCAACAGAAACAACAAACTCCACAACAGCAGCAACAGCAGCAGCAACAAAAGCAACATCAGCAGCAGCAACAACACTTACAACAACACCAACAAGAACAACAGCACCAGCGACAACAACAGCAATACCACCAACAACACCAGTAACAAGCAACAAGCAACAACACCACCAGCGACAGCAGCAGCAGCACCACCACCACCACCAACAACAAACCAAAAACAACAGCCAACACCCAGCAACCAACACACAACAACCAACACCAGCAACACCAACCAACACCAACAACCACAACAAGCAACACCACCAACAACAACACCAATCACAACTGAAACAAATAACACAAACCATAACAACCACAACAACAACGCACATATCAACCACAACAACAACAACAGCAACAACAACAGCAACATCATCAGCCGCAACAACAACCACACCAACACCAACAACAAACACAACAACCACAACAAACAGCACCATACCAAACCAACAAAACAAACACACAAAGAACAGCAAACACCATGACTCCAGGCCATGGAATGCCGCTTCAGCCACGCACCCAAGGACAATAAATTACCAGTCGGCCCCCTTTCTCTGGTGTATGTGTAAGCCGTTATGTGTGATGCAATGTCCTGCAGCCCTCGATTCCCCCCGATTATCTAGAGGCCTCCCAAATGGGGCCCGAGCAGATAGGACCGCGATGCCTGGCCGGTGCATCACCGACGCATCGGCGATGCGGCGCGACCCTCCGACTCGGTCTGCTCGGACCCCCGTTGGGGGGGCCTGGAGAAGGGCGCGAGGGCACGCACGTGGGGGCAGGAGGGCCCGCCAGGGCACGAGGGCCCATCCCCAGTGCCGCCCTCTGCGAGCGAGGGCGGGCCCCCCCCCCCGAGAGCGAGGGCGAGGAACCTGCCGCGCAGCTGGGAGGCGCAAGCGCTTCCCCCCTCTTTACCGTCCGCCCGACCTTCGGCTACACTGAAGTCGGGCGTGTCCCCCTACAGGAGGATTTTCGACGAAAACAAGACATACCCCAACAATACCCCAAAAAGGTCAAAAAATACTCAAGAAATAGTCCCCAGACTATTTGTTTTGTGATTTTTCCCTACCTAGGCTCTGCCCAGAAGGGTTCTTACTCGGTTTGCGTAAAGGGCCGGGCAGTGGGGCACGCCCCGGGCGGTTCCCCCAGGATCCGCCAGTTACGTCCCTTTAGCTAAGCGTTGCTTATATCATCTTAGCTTAGCATATTTCATCTTAGCTTAGCTTACGTGTATCTTAGCTAGCTTACCTTCATCTTAGCTTCGCTGAGCTTTAGCATAGCTGAGGACAGCTTAGCATAGCGTAGCGTAGCATAGCGCAGCATCGCATATCATAGCATGGGTGTAATTCCCTACCTAGGCTCTGCCTAGAAAAGTTATTACCATGTATGCTTAAAGGGCCGGGCAGTGGAAATCGCCCCGGGCGGTTCCCCCAGCATCCGCCCCGCGGTTCCCCCAGGATCCCCCGCTTTGCCTAGGCTAGCTTAGCTTAGCTTGTTTTCCCTAGCTTAGCTTAGCTTAGCTTGACTTAGCTCAGCTTAGCTTAGCTTAGCCTAGCCTAGCTTAGCTTAGTTTTAGCTTAGCATGGCTTAGCTTACCTTAGCTTAGCGCAGCATAGCGCAGCGCAACATTCGCACAGTATAACATAGCATCGCAAAGCATAGCACAGCATAGCATAGCGCAGCATATCATATCATATCATAGCATAGCATTGCTTAGCATAGCACGGCGCGGCATCGCATAGCATAGCACAGCACAGCACAGCATAGCGCAGCACAGCATAGCATAGCACAGCACAGCGCAGCATAACATATCATAGCATAGCCTAGCCTAGCATAGCGCAGCATAGCATCTCATAGCGAATCATAGCTTAGCTTACCTTAGCTTAGCTTAGCGCAGCATTAGCACAGCACAGTCTAGCATAGCATAGCCAAGCATACCATAGCATAGCATAGCACAGCATGCGCCGCAAAAGCAAAACCCATGCGAAATTGTAGATGTAGATGTAGATGTAGGTGTAGATGTGGATGTGGGTGTATATGTAGATGTAGATGTAGATGTAGGTGTAGATGTAGGTGTGGATGTAGATGTAGATGTGAGTCTCGCTGTTGATGTTGATGCATATGTAGATGCAGGTGTAGATGTTAACGTAGCTGTCGGTGTAGATGTAGATGTTGATTTCCTAGATGCTCCAACTCCTAGGTAGGGTCGCACTGGGATATTGTTGTTTTGATTTGTTTGGAGTACTTTTTATGTGTCGTCGAAAATCCCCCTGTAGGGGGACAGGCCCGACTTAAGGCTACACTCAAGAGTGACCCTAGGCAAGAGTGACCTTCAGTGCGCGGATCAAGGGGACGCAAGGTGGCCAAATCGGAGCACGCAAGCAGCCACTATCGCATCGCGCTCGGGCATCGGGGGCACCCAGGTGAGCCCGCACCCAGGGTCACTCTGGCGAAGGGTCACTCTTACGTGTAGTCGAAGGGCCACCCTTTCGTGCAGCTTTCCCTTCTGCGCAGCTGGGAGGCATAGATCATCTCCCTCCCTCTTGCCGCCCGCACGACCTGCACAGGTCCCGGCCACAGAGTTGAGGGCCGGGCAAGGCCGGGCCATCGAACCCGCAGGGCCCCTCCCCGCGGCCGCCTGCGGCGCCGAGCAGCGCCTGGCCAGCAGCTCGCCCAGCACGATGCCCCCGTCGCCGCCACTGCGAGGCCGCGGGGGCCGAGAGAGAGAGAGAGACAACGCCGAGGGCAAAGCAGAATGAGCATGAATGCCGTGGCCTCACAGGGCGTCGCACTGCCGCTTCACGGCTGCGCGCCAGGCTGCGGCAGAAATGACGCTGTCTTGCCAGAGCCCTGGCAGTGGCCGGGACAGCGTGGGCACAGACTGATTCGGTTCAAATTATCCTGGGGCTCCCCCGCTTCCGCTTGAAGCTCTGTGCTGAAAGCTCGCACGAGAAAGGGCGCAGGACACTACTCCTGACTTCGGGAGCGGCCAAGAGGGGGGATGCAAATCATGGCCGGCGGCATGTGCGCGGCCCCAGGGGGGGGGCCAGGGACGCAATGAAACAAGAAGCACCCTCCCCTAGTCACCAACCCCCTCTTGGCCGCCCCCAATGACTGGGTCGTCGCCGGGGTCGAGAACCAACTATTCTGCTGCGAGCGATCCCCACCCGAGAGCGCGAGGCGGCATGCCCGGGGAGCACTGGCGCGCTTCTGCAGGGCCTGGCGGCCGCGGCGTGCGGCCGCTCGACGAAGGCAGGCGGCGGGACTACCGGGGAGGTCAGCGGCACACTTTTGGGGCCGTCTTGCGGGCGACGACGGTGGCGGCGTGCACCGTCCGCCTCCTCGTCCTCTTCCTCCTCCTCCTCCTTCTCCTCCTCCTCCTCCTTCTCCTCTCGTCCTCCTCCTCCTCGTCCTCCTCCTCCTCCAATTCCTCCTCCTCCTCCTCCTCCTCCTCCCATTCCTCCTCCTCCTCCTCCTCCTCCTCCTTCTCCTCATGGGCCGGTGCTGGCGGAAAGGCCCCGGACGCAGCGTGTCCAGAAGCTCCTGGAGCCGTGGCGACCGCCCGACCCGCCGGGCCCCTCAGGCGGGGCCCAAGGGCACGCTGCGTGCGGCGGTCGTGGTGTGCAGAGCGTGCGGGGAGGAGGAGGAGGAGGAGGAGGAGGAGGAGGAGGAGGAGGCGGGAGGAGGAGGAGGAGCGAGGAGGAGGAGGAGGAGGACGAGGAGGAGGAGGGAGGAGGGGAGAAGAGTAGGAGGAGGAGGAGGAGGAGGAGGAGGAGGAGGAGGAGGAGGAGGAGAGGAGGAGGAAGAGGACCCGAGGACGAGAAACGGCATGAGCAGCAACTTCGCGCGCTCGAGAGGCCGCGGCGCTCGCGCCCGGGGACCGAGGATTCCCTGTGGGGACGCCGTGGACTCCGCCTCGGCTTGCCCGCGCCGCCAAACCATCAACTGCCGGACGTCCGCGCGGACCTTCGGACCACCACTTTGGACGCCCGACATGGGTACGGACAAAAATAGGTACCTCGGGGCCTCGGGGCGAAACCTCGAGGACATGGAGGCCTCGCGCGGCAACTCGAGACCCGACTCGGATTTTTTGGACGCCCGGAATGGGCACGGAAAGAATGGGTACAATGCCCAACAACAAATGTTGTCCCAAACCAGCAGCGGCCGCTGTTGGGCAGGCGGTCTTCTGCCTCAAACGGACACAGGCCGCGGCGGCGCGGACAGCGAGTCCCGTTCAGAATGAGCAGGACCTGCTGTTGGGCATTGTACCCATTCTTTCCGTACCCATTTCGTTCGTGCAGACCTGTCCCTGGCGCAGAGCGCACCGGAGGCGCCGGCGGAGGCGCCGCCAGGAGGGTCCAACGCAGATCCACGAAACCCGAGAACGTTCCCAAACATGCGAAGTGCCTGATTCATTGCTTCAATGCTCTGTGGGGTCCAAGGCCGATCCGAGAAGCCAGCGCGGGCCTCCGACGGGCCTGAGTTTGTGACTGTCTCTCTTGCGCATTCAAACTACAGAGGTCGCACCCCACTACATGAACCAACGTTTCCTTCCCTCCGGCTCCTCCCCCCCGACAAATGATGTACACATTTCCTATACGAGATTAGGATGTTCATCCTTTCCCTTCCCCCCTCCCCTTCGAAGTCCTGAAAATGCGGACTGTCTTGTCGAACGGCTGAAGCCCTCCAACCCTTCCCGCCTGGCCAGCGCCAAAGGCTGGGAAACAGAAGACCACGAGGAAAAAAGGGGTTGTCTGTGGCGGCACGGTGCGCGTGCAGGTGGGGCTCGGGCGTGGGACCCACCCCCTCGACGGGAGCCGGGGCCCACCCCGGGTCGCCCCACCTCGGGTGGAAATCTCCACCTCCCCCAACAAATGTGCCACAGCATGTGGAATGAGGCACACGGTGCACAGTGCAGGTGCCAATCGGCGCGGCGCAGCAAAAGGTGGGCGGTGCGAGCGGGGCGCGGGTGGATCGGATACTGCAGCGCGGGGTAAGGCAAGGTGGCCTGAACAGTGGCTGGGTGGTTGCGGGGAGGATGGGCGCAATATGTGGCAAACAAATTAGTCGGGGATGGACAGACCTCCCTGTAGTAAAACGTGGTTTAGCGAAAACGACCTGAAGCCCAAACCTGGCGGGCGCGAGCCTGGAAAATAACGGCCGCGGCGCCCTCTCGAGAACCGAATGAGGACAATTCACTAATCGACGTGTCCCTGTTGGGGGCTCTGTCCACCCCCGAATTAGCAAGTGACTGGAGAGGGCGGCCCCAGCGGGACCCCCGCCCCGCGAGGGGTCACCTCGGCGTGGCTCGCGCACGCATGCCGCCCAGTCCGCGGCTGCCGTGGGGGCTGAACCCCCACGCGGCGCCCTATGTCGAGCGTGGCCATTCTGGTTCCCCTTCCGCCCGTGTCGCTGGCCGCCCCGCCCCCCTGTTTGGCGCTGGCGGCAGCGGAGGGGGGGGGTGCTGGTCAGCGGGCGACAGGCAAGGGGAGTGGGAGGGAGGGGTCACTTAGGCTGGGGCTTGAGATTCCTCAGAGAAGGGAAGAAGCTGGGCGCATGTAGGACAGGGCTTCGAAAGTGGCCGAGACCCAAAACATAGAGATACTGGCAGAGAGCGATGTAGCCGTGTGACGCGTTGGACATAACGAATGGGGAAGGCTCTGCTCGTCGCGACCCCGCGTGGGTAGCTACAGCTCGAGAGGTGTGACGTTAGGAGCTGTAAGGTTGGTGCTGGCGCTCCTCAACTGAAGTGGCCCATGCAACAGCTCCTGGCGGCCAGCGCTGGGCGGAGCATCTTGGTTGCCAGGCTCACCGAGGTCGTTAACGCGGAAGCGGCCGCTCCAAGCGCCCAGGGGCCGCTGATTCTTGGAGGGGTTGCGACGTGAGGAGGCAGCGTCGGTGGGTTGAGCTTCTTCGTGAAGTTTGGAATGGCGGACATGGCTGTCGTCGCTCGACCCCGTGCCCACAGCTGGGCTGCTCTTGGGCTCGCTCTGTCAGGTCGGACTGTGCCTGGTCCTCTCGTAGCAGATGGCGGCGCGGCACATGTTGTCGCGCACGGCCCTTCGTTACCCGCCCAAGACCCCGCGCACGTGATTAGGTCGCTACGACAATAGCGCCTTATGCTAATGACGTAGGCCTCGTATTCGGGCATGCGGCCCCACACCCCTGTCGCGCCGCGACGCGGGGTCCTCCCCCTGTTCGCGCTTCTGGTGAGTCGCTCCGTCCTGGGCCCGGCGGCCCCGCGCCCAGGGGCCCGTCAGCGTCCGCGCCCCGCGTATGGGCAGCGCCTCGATCTGCGCCCCGCTGACGCGCCGGCCCTGGTTGGTCGGCGCGCAGACGTCCATGTACCTGTCCTCTGGGCCCCCATATTTGTAAACCTTACGGACCTGGTCGGCGTCGCCATCGGGGCGGCGCATATCGGGGCGACACATGGCTGCCGTGAACATCAGCGCAGCTGAAAAGTGTCCTTCTCGCACTGCTGCCCGTGGATTTGCATGGGCGTCTTGGCTTTGACGTGATCTGTCGTTGCTCAAGATGGTCTCGGTGGTTTCGGCGTTGGTGCCAGTGGGCGATCTTCTCTCGTTTGTCGACGCGGCCCCTGCTGCCGCCCCTGCCTTCGTCGGGGCGCGCACCTGCGGGCAGCTGGCCGCTGGATTGGCGACGCGTGACAGGCTCGACGTTGGGGCCCGCGCGCGTTGGCGGCGGCGCCCTCGGCTGCGGCGGCGGCCGTCGAATGGCTGGCGGCGTCGGCGTTGCCGCGCGAGTGTCGCAAGTGTTCGTGTTCCGTGGCGTTGTTCGGCTTCTCATAGCTGTCAGTGTAGAGCCCCTCTCGGGGGCGGCACTTCGGAATGCCGGGTGGCGCGGCATCTTCGCGCGGCCGGTCGGCGCGCGCGCGTCGTCGGCCATTCCCGTCGCCGGCGCGGCGACCTGCCGCGGGGCTGCAGGCGCAGCCTGCGTCTGCGGCGCCGCGGGGACGAGACTGCCCGCAGGTCCTTGCGCGCGGCAGCACGTCGGCGGCAATGGCCTCGCTGGAGCGAGGGGGCACCTGGTCGTAGACGTCGTGCCACTCCATGGTGACGCATGCGATGATGTCGGTGGCCCTCTCTCGCGCTGCATCATTCGGCACCGTCGTGAGCCGATGTCTCTGCGAACTACTGTGGGGCCGCCTGTAGCTGGAGTCGGGGCGTCGCTCCTGGAATCCAGGGTCGTAGCCATCCAGGCGCCACTTGTCAACGTAGTCCAAGACGTCGCACAGCGTCCAAGATTTGCCCATGTCGATGGCGCCCGCGATCACGTTTCAAAGATTGTTACGCAGTGCCTGCGCGGCTCGTTGAAGCGGACTGCTGGATCATGTTGGCGAGGCTGACCTGGTAGATTGTGTGGATGACCTTCTTTCGGAACACCGTGTCGCGTTTGTTCCCACGCCGCGCTAGGGTCTGCTCAGGTGGCGCGACATCAGCGACCTCGCGGGCCCTCGCAGGCGGTGGTCTGCGGCGGGAGCGGCGGCCCAGGCCCGTCGCCGTCGGCCCTGCGCAGGGGGGAGGGGCATCTTGAATTAACTCGCCGCGGTCTCGCTGCAACGCGCGAGGGTCTCCTTGCTGGCGCTGATTCGGGGCGTGCTGGGTTTTGTCATTGCCCCCTTCTCATTTTGACTTCCGTGTTCGTATATTGCAGTTTTCAAAGAATTCTCACGTGGCCTCCTTCGCCTACGGGGCGCGGCCGTCCTCTGGGCGCGCTCTCCATGGGAACGGCAGCTTGACGTCGTGCGTTTGCAGTGCCTGGGGTCCAGCGCTGAACTCGCCAGGGTCGGGGTCGCGCGCCTGCGGTTTGTTGATCAGGGCAGTGGTCCTGCGCGGGGCGAATGAGTTGCATCCCGGTCGCATATCGGGAAAGCCCTGCTCAACCGTCGAGCGCGTCCTCCATAATGGGATTGTCGGCGGCGCTGGCTTGGTCGCCGGCACTGCGGCCGCCTCCGCGATCAACTGTCGGCGGGGGAAGGCTTGAACCCTCCTTCCCCAGGCGATGCCAAGGCGGGCAGCCTTCCAGCAAATGGGTCGGTGGATCGCCTGGCATGGCATGCGCTCTGGAACAAGGGGGCCTGGATATGCCCGGCCAATTGGGCTCCCCCTCGTGCGCGAGGTCCTCGAGCAGCTCGTGAGACAGCCGCATATCTTCCAACTGTTTGTGGGCCTCTGCCTTGCGTTCTTCAGATGTGCTGTCGTAATCGGTCATTTTGATGACGGGCGGTTCGCCGTGGAAGTCGGCCTCCGTTCGCGGTTGCCATGTAGTGGCATCTTCGGGTGGGCTCTGGATTGGCGTCTGCGCTGGCGTCTGTGTCAGCGCCATGTCCGCGCTGTCCGTGTCGAAAATGGCCAAATTGGAAACGGCGTTGTAGGTTTCGTCGTTCTGTCCGCCGCTGCGCCCCTGCAAACTGACGCCGGCCCCGCACGGCGTAACTTGCCTATCCCGGCTGGCCACGCGGGCAGGTTGCCATCGCCTGATCCGCGTTACCTCCATTGGTGGAACTGGTCCGACTGGTAACCTCAGTGATGCGGCGCGGCGGTCGAGGTGGCTGATCTCGCCCTGGTCGCAGCGAGGAGGCGGCGCCAGGCCCCCGCGGGGTCTCCAGGAAGCGCGCGCTGTCACCCAATGGTCTGCGGCGCGACGCGCTGGCTGTCCCCCGAGAGAATGCAAGCGTCTGCGGTTGGGGAGGACGTCGCTCCACGTGGACCCATGGATGACGCCGTGCCGCCCGCGGTCATGGATGGCGCCCCTCAGGCGCGCGCAGACCGATCTTCTCTCCGATGGCGTCGACATGTCATCGCCTGTCGTCTTGCGCGGCGCCCGGGCGCGCGAAGTCGACGCGCGCGGCGCCGCCCGCTTCCGCGCGTCTGCCTTGGACGGCGGTGCCCCCCCCCATCTCGAAAGCTCTGGAATTCGCGAAATGAGTCGCGCGGGCGCCATGGATCTGCGCGACAGTGGCCCATTCCATCTCCGCGTGGCCCATGCGCGGCGTGGCGTGCGCCGGCTGCGGAGCCGCGATTTCGTCGGACTGCCGCGTTTTGTCCGAGGGGGTGATGGTTGGCGGCTGCTGCCTGCCATGGCCTCTGTACTTTTCTTATCATTTGTTTACGGCGTTCTCGTCTGAAGTCGCTGAAGCTGGCGTCGGCCCCCGCGCGGGCAATTGCTGGAGTGGCGGAAGACGTGGGGCCTGAGCGCCTCCTCCACTTAGCCTGTGGCCAGACACCTGTCGTCGGTCGCTGGCAGGCGTGCGACCGCGGCGCGGTGCTCGCATAAGGTCCCGCAATAGCGAGTGATGCTCATGGGGGCCATGCACACGGCACCCAACCACATAACTATGCATGTATGTGAATATGACAGCTGGTGGGGTGCAACCTGGGATTGCGAGACCTTCTTGACCGCCCCGGTGCTCGCCTCCACGGGGCCGCCCCCTTTGGGCGCGCAGGTGAACGCGCGGCGCACGTCGCCCAACTTGTGCGGGCAGCCGGCGCTGCAGGTCCTCGATGGCGATCAGGCGTCCCGGTCGTTCTCTGGTCGCGGAGGGTCGAAGGCCCCGATGCGCTCCGCGCTGAGGGCGCCGATGTCCACGTAGGCGCGCGAAAGCAAGACATTGACGGCCGCGCGAACTTCGGCGCGGTAGCCCAGTCGGGTCTAGACGCCCAGTAGTCGCGCACTTTGATGTCGCCATTGCAGATTCTCTCAGGCCCAAGATCTCGGGGCTGTTCCATGTCGTGGTCGATCTGCTCCGGCCCTGGCGGTTCGTGGGCCCCTGCCGCGACGTTCGTCCGAGCTGTCGTTTCCCCGTGGTTCCTTTGGCCGAACCTGCCGCATGAAGCGCGACTCGCGCCGGGTCGAGGGCCGCGAAGAGAAGCGGCCGGCGGGCGGGTGGGCGGGGGGGGGGGGGGGGGGACGGAAGACGTTAGTGTTGTTGGTAGTCTGGCTCGTGCCCCCTGCGCCCCCGCGCTCGTCTCGATCCGCGAGGACTGGCCCTCTCCCGCGAGGCGCTTTGTCACGACGGTCGCCTCGACGGCGCTGCGCCCGAAATCTAAGCGCGTGGGCGCGCGCGCCAAGAGACTACAAGTCGCCTGCCGCCTCGACGCTGCAGCGGCGGCCAGCGAGGCTCGGCCAGATGGGCCCCGCGTCGGCAATGGGCGCAGGCTGGCTGCCCGGCGTCGCAGCCCCCCCCCCCCCCATGGCCTGCAGGCGCTGGCGGCAAGCGTCAGCGGGATGGACAGGCGCGGTCACGCGCGCCCAGGGCGCGCGGTCGCGCGCTGCGAGCCGCGCGTGGGCGTTGACGCGGATTGGTATTCGCCGCAGGTCGCGGGCCCCCCCCCCCACGCGCCCGCGCGTCGGCGGCGGGCCAGGGGGGCGGCGGGCTGCGCGGGTCGCGGCACGCGGTGCATGGCGAGGGCGCGGCGGAGGAAGATCGGCGTGGACGGCGAAATTCCACCATGGCCAGCGGGCTGCCCACTGGCCCGGCATGATACATTGCCCCCGTTGCTGGGCGTCGCTGCCGGCTGCCAACTGCCGAGGCCAGCGGCGGCGGAAAGAAGAAAGGTCGGAGTCGGGGCGGGGGGGAAGGGCGCGACTGCTGCGCTGGCGCACGCCAACAGGGTGGCGCGCGGAAGCGCGTCGCCCGACCCTGCGTCGCCCCTGCACGACGGACGGTGCCCGAGAAGCTGCTGGATTGAAAAGGTGCCGAACTTGTGAATTATTCCGGTCGGAGATGTCGGCGCGCCGCGCAATCCGTGCTGCGGTTGAAGTCGCAGCGGGGGCGCATCGGGGCGCAGCAATCGCGATGCTGCTCGGGGGGCGGGGGCGGGGGCATGCGTCTGCGTCGTTCTGGCGCGCCCGCGTTTGCATCGTCGCTTTGCAGACGGCGCCTGCAATGAGGAAACACGCGTCGGTCGGGTAGGCCTTCGCGGCGTGGCTCTGCCATGCTCCATCCTGGTTCCTCTCCGGCAGCGGGCAGGGGGGGTTCTCGCCCGCGGTTGCATATGCAGTTCCCGGGCGCACCCGCCACGCTGTGCTTGGGGCGCGGGATGCGAACGCGAGGGTCGTGGGTTTCCTGTCGACCTGGCCCAGCATGTATCGGTGAACGGTGTAGTGCGAACTCCAAGTGCCGCCCGCTGAAATAAATGGGCGCTGCTGGGGGCTGCGCATATTGTTCTTCCTTCGCTTCATGTTTTGAATGGTGGTTCGGCCACGATGGCGGCCGCGTGCCCCCAGCGCTTCTGGTCAATCCACCACCCGATGTTGTCTCAATTAGTCAAGTCACCATTGTTCTCGTGGTTGGCAAAGCCGATAGCGAGCATGTGAACCTGCGTCCCCGTGGGTGGCAAAGTACCTTTTCATTGTTGCATGTTTCCGCCACTTCTTTCCGCACTATGTATGTTGAGACTGAACATGATTTTGGTTTTGCCCCCATCGCCCCTGACCAAAGTTGGTTTGGGTCCATCGTTGTCATGATACGGTGTTGATGTGGGTTCTTGTATCCGTGCAGTAGGTCACCGGGACGTCTGTCGTGTACCTGCGCACGCACCAGCGGTTCTCAAACAATCCTGCTTGAATGTCCGTCCCCCTTTGCGTGGCGTTTATTCGTATATGGTCGGTATTGAAGTCCTGTTCGGGTAGTCGAAGGGCCACATTGCACAACAGTGTCGCGCAAGCGGGTGTAGATTTGAGGTGCTCCGCGAATCTGGCGATGTGTTGGTAAAACTCCCTGCTGCATGTGGCATATTGACCCTATTGCCCATGTTGTGGGATGAGTGTCAGACGGGTGTTTCTCCCCCGTATGAACAAACTAAGCCTGCTTGGTAGCAGTGGGTTTTCCTGTGTTGTTTTTCCCGCCTCCGTGGTCTGGCAGGGATATCGCCAGCCCCGTGGTATAGCGCTTGTCTCTTACGTCGCTGTTCGTAGTGCACTTTGTCCTCGAGTATGTGTTGGGTCGTTGTTGCCGATGTATCGAATAATCCTCAAACTGTTGTTGGTTATTGGAAAACGATGTATGGTTGTTGTTGGCTCTTGGAATGAAATATGAAGTATGCTGATCGGGCAAACTAGTCCACTGGCGGATAGAGAACAATCTTAAGACGAACTGGATGGCGTCATCGCTCGCCATCGCAACAACAATGACAACTGAAACTGGGCGGTCAAAATACACCCCGATCCAGCACTGCCGCTGCTGTTCTTACACCTCCTCCCTTCCAACCCGCTACGCGTTGGCTTACGCGGGCCGCCAACGCGGCACGCCACACTGAAGAGGAGGGCGCATGTGCGCGACCTTATGCGGGCAACTTGCGCACAAGAACGTCAGCGCAGCCGAATCCGTGTTCTCTGCTTCGCTCACAGACTCACATGCCTCTCCTCTTGCACTGAGTCCCCCATGACACATGCCTCTCCTCTAGCTCCGGATCAATTTTCTTTGCTTCGCTCATATGCCTCTCCTCTTCCTCCGAATCCCCCACCACGTCCTCCTCATAGTCCTCCTCGTTCCCCAGGCTACGAAGCCCTCGCCCTCCCCCTCACCATCCCGCTCGGGCTTCTCCTGCTCCTCCTGCTCCTCCAGGCAACATGCCCAGCCGAGGCGCCTTACTGTCGTCCGCAGGCTCTTGGAGGCTCTCAGCGGAATGCTCACATTGCTCGACACGATACTCTTAGCTGCCTTGCGCGTGTCGGCCAGACAAACACCAACTGCCATGGGGCAAACAACTCGCCATCGATCGGACGTCCATTACCATTGCATGTTTCGATGTCGTGCGCTTCTCTCGCAAGATGATGCTCCGCGATGGTCCTCGCAGGCGCACGTCCGAGCGATGTCAAGCATGGACCATGCAAGATCAGAGCGCGCACACACGAAGAGTAGCAGAAATCTGCCAACCCACCTGGGGGCCAACAGGCTGCGAGGACGAGGCCGTCCTGTTCCCTGAAGCACTTCTGTTCCCCCAATCACAGATTGCACAACATATGTTGCACCATTACGATTGCAACACATAGATGACACCACACGGACGTCGGCACACTTGCTGTACCACATAGATTGCTCCACATAGGTTGCACAATATAGCTTGGTGAACGTTTTTTTTTATTCGGCATTTCGACATTGGGCGGCAAGGGGGGGAAGGGGGGGGGGTCTGGCTCCGGACCTCTGCTTAGGGCGACTGTTTGCGACAGGGTGTCCTGTGGGGGAGACTCCGCTTGCCTGAAAACCTGGCTCCAAAAACGGCCAAGGTCAACTCCATGGGGGGGGGGGGAGGGGGGGGGGCGGTGCGAGGGCCCGCGCCGAGCGGCAAACCAACTAGTAAAAACGACCACTTGTTGGAATCACACCGCTTGGGGTCCACGCTGGACAGAATTCACACTTCCATGGGGGGGGGGAGGGGGGGGAGCGGTGCGAGGGCCCGCGCCGAATCGGCAAAACAACCAGTAAAAACGACCACTTGTTAGAGACACACTGTTTGGGGTCCACGCTGGACCAAATTCACACCTCATAGCGACACGCAGTGGTTTCTCCTCTCTGGGTCCGCTGCTGGCCCGACGGCAGCTCCGCGCGAGGCGGGGAGAGGCCGGCACGTGGCCTAGCGCCCTCCCCGCTAAGGGGTTCTCCGACTCGCAAGAGTACGATCCCGAGACAACCCGAGACAGCAACCCCTAAATAAATTACAGTGCCGTTTTTAATGCATGCTCCGGGTGCGGATAATGTTTCAAACATGCAGGGCTTTAGCATTAAAAAAACGATGAGTTCATGCATACGTTTATTCATACATTAACCATGTATTACAAATCCCATGTTTTTTTGTTTAATCCTATGTATTAAAAACTGCCCTGTACAGTCAACCCGCAGAGTAAGGATGCGCGATAAGTATGCAAGGCCCTTGGACGCCCATTTCGAAGCGTTTCGAGCGGGGCGCGGCCAACGAACGCGTCCAAGGGGATGCAAGGGCACCCTTGGGAGGGATGCCTATCCTTACTCTGCGGGTCGACTGTATACCAGGCTCACCCTTCCCAAGCCACGCTTCATCGTGAAGTATGCCTGGCTCGCGCTCGCGAGCCAACAATCGATCGCAAATGCACCAGATTCGCGCTCCCGAAGCAGCAATCCCTGGTAATTTACGCCAGACTCCCGCTCCCAGACCCCCGCTCCCCAAGCCACAATCAATTGTAAAGTATACTATATTCGCGCTCCCAAACCACAGCCCGTTAAAATCACTAAGGGTTCGGGCCAACGAAAAAAATCCGTGTACAGCAGCATGAAGGGTTCCGAAGCCACAGCCCCGTGAACATCACGCAAGGCCCGCGCTGCCGACGCCACAATCCCGAATACATGTGCACCTGGCTTGCGCTGCCGGGCCCAGAACCTTTCCTACAATGACACAAACTTGACACATGGCACTGCGTCCCCGAGACCACCAGTCCTTGCAAACTAGCTCATACGCCCTGACACTCCCGAGGCCGCAGTCCATTGTAAATGACGCAAGTTACCAGCCTGGAGAATATCCCTATCCCTATGCTGGGCATCTCCTTATCACGATGCCAATCTTAGGGATTCCCTTATTTTTTGAGGGCGCATCCCTAAGATTGTCATCGCCTTTTGGCGTGTCGATCTTAGGGATAGGAATAAGCTCGAGGCTGGTAAGCAAGGATCGCGATCCCCAGGCCAGAATCCCGTGCACACCACCCAAAACTCGCGCTCCGAGGCCGCACCCCCTCGCAAATGACTGGAAAATGGCGTCTTCGGAGCTGCCGTTTCTCGGCAACGAGCCCGCGCCACGCAGGCTTCCCGGAAGCGCCACCCCTTTCCATTGCAGACCATCTGCTCTGTTCTGTATTGGGATCTGTGTTCGGAGTGGGCGCCTTTCGGCCATCCCGTCGTTTCCTGGGAATCTGCTCAATTCTCCTGAATAGCTAGGTGTGCGCATTGCCAAAGCCGCAAACCGTCACAATTCACAACGGCAGCGCGTTCCTAAGGCCACCACCTCTAATATTATGTAAGAAACGCGCGCAACCAGCCAGCCAACAAACAGCTCTAAACGACTACCAATCAACAAGCCAATCAAGCGAAATGCAAGCAAGCAAACCGACAAGACAACTAACAAACCCACCAAGCAATCTGAGGAGGGGGGCGGCGGCAAAGCGAGATAGATGATGTGCGGCTCGTGAGACATTCATGTTGCTGCAAGGGCACCTCTATGTATTCGTCCAACCTGTGGGGCGTTTCGCAGATGCATGGGACGGTTGCAATCCCTGGACAAAATATCAGTTGTTCTTTTGGGCATCACCCCACCTCAAGCGCATGCGCGTGGCAACATCTGATGCAGAGGCAAGATCAGGGAGAGGAGGAGGGGTCACTTATGCGCTGTCTTGGGGAACTGGGGCATCCATATTGGAATGACGCGGAAGCCATATCGCTTCTTCTGTGGCCCTCTCCACCTAATCAAATCTCGGCCACACGCTCTCCAGCGCAACCGTCCCCATCGCTTGCACCGCCAACTCCAGGAAGAAAAGTTATGAAGACAAACCTCGTACGCGTATGCACATTCTCTCGATCTGCTGGAGGTCGCCAGAATGGGCCGGCAGACGGCTCGGAGGATCGCGCAGCATCGCCGATACATCGGGGATGCTGATGGGCAAGGTCGGGCTCTCGATCGAGGAGGAGGAGGAGGAGGAGGAGGAGGAGGAGGAGGCGGCGGCGGCAGACGCATCAGAGAGGTGTCGACGAAATCCACAGCCTCGGGCCTCTGGCGAGCGCGGAGGGCCGACCTATACTGCGACGACTTCCCCTCTAGCGGGCGCCGTGGTTCGACCCGTCCTGGGAAGGACCACGCGTGGCCTAAGGGCACATTGCTCCCACCCGCCCCCCTACCACGGCTGGGTGCGGAGGAGGAGGAGGGGGAGGAGGAGGAGGAGGAGGAGGAGGAGGAGGAGGAGGAGGAGGAGGAGGAGGAGGGGGAGGAGGGGGAGGAGGAGGAGGAGGAGGAGGAGGAGGAGGCGGAGGAGGAGGAGGAGGAGGAGGAGGATGCTGATGGAGATGATCGGGCTCTCGATCGAGCCGCAGCGCCGATGCATCGGCGATGCGGCGCGAGCCTCCGGCCCCGACCCCACCCACTTTGGAGAGCGGCCTGGAGCTGCGCTCCACAGGGCGTGCGGTGCAGGCTCGGTGGGCCCCGGGGAAGGCAAAGAGCAGTTGCTCTCTTGCAGTGATCCTCGAAAACGCACGTAGAGCATTATCTGATTGATTTCCTGCCATTAGTTTATTGCTTCTTGCCCTTATTTGTTATGCAATTATCTTGCCATGATGTTATTGTTTTCTTGCCAACTTCCTAGAACATGGGACCGGTACGCAACGCAAAATGCCCCCAAAGACTGCACATAACGGCTCTGGGGTTGGAGCCAGAACCGGAATCGGAAGAAAAACGGCGACGGAGCCTGGAACACAACTGCGCTGAAACCAGCAACACGCACTGGACAACGAAGCCTGTAAGAAGCTGCCTTGTCATTCCCAGGGCCCACTAATGGCTCAGTTACGGGAGGTCAACCCACCACAGCGCAACTGCAGTAGGCCGCGCCCTCGGCCGAGCTATCTCACGGCGCTAACGCTCGCTACTCCCCGCGGGTCGCCATGCTCGCCGACGGTCCCCCTCTTCGCGCGCCTCCTCATTGCAAGGCCGCCGCCATCTCTTGCTTCACCTGTTTGGGCACGGCTGCCACGCTGCTTAGTTGGGCTCAACGGGCCAAGCGCTTGATAATCATACGCAAAGTAACAAAATCATAAGACAGTTCGCCGCTTGGGCCCAACCGCCAGCCCAAGCGGCGAGCAGAACTCGGGCATAGCCCAGCACGCATTCGAATGCCCACACTTCGTCCTCGTACTATTCGTATTCCTCCCCGTCCTCCTCCCCATCCTGATCGTCGTCGTCGTCGTCCTCGTCCTCCTCCTCATCCTCCTCGTCTTCCTCGTCTTCCTCCTGCTGCAGCTCGCTTCCCTATCGGTTGCGCCATAAGTTGTGCTCTCGGCGGCTGAGAAGACAACCGTCGCCTATCGGTTGCGTCATCGGTTGCGCCCTCGGCGGCCGAGGATAGAACCGTCTCCTATCGGTTGCGCCATCGGTTGCGCCCTCGGCGGCCGAGAATAGAACCGTCTCCTATCGTTTGCGCCATCGGATGCGCCCTCGGCGGCCGAGAATAAAACCGTTTCCGATCGTTTGCGCCATTGGTTGCGTCCTCGGCGGCCGAGAATAGAACCGTCTCCTATCGTTTGCGCCATCGGTTGCGCCCTCGGCTGCCGAGAATAAAACCGTCTCCGATCGGTTGCGCCATTAGGTTGCGCCCTTGGTGGCCTAGAACAAACCCGTCGCGTAACGGGTGCGACCAGTCTGTTCAGTTCAGTTCAGTTCAGGCAGTTTACCTCGCGAGAAATAAATTCTGGCTCCGGCCACGCCCGAAAACAAAAAATCAGAAGCGGCGCACCCAAACCTCTGACCCCTCTGCCTTTTCGAGTCGCCAGCCCCTGGACCCTTCGACTCGTCCTGGCCATCGCTCGGACGTCCATTCGATGTGCCCTTTTCGGTTTCGTGCATGGCTTTTCCGCGAAATGATCAAGGATGTTCCTCGATGGTCCTCGCCGAAGGAGAAAAAAACTGCGGGACGGGAAAATTACCACAGCCACTGCTTCTTGTTTGCGCCGCCTTCAAGCCGGCCGAAAAAGAACCAGTGGTTGTGGTCACTTCCCTGGTGCCAAGCTTAACGAAAATGACCACAACCACTGCTTTGTTTCTGCTGGCTGGAAGGCTCCTCGATGGTACTCCCCGAAGGAAAAAAAACACACGTCCGAGCGATGCCAAGCGTCCCCTGGGACACCATGAACAGTCGGAGTTCCGCGCGGATTTCTCGGGTCGGACGGCGCTGGGCCCCTCTCCCCCGGCGCGCTCCGCGCTTTGGGTTAAGTCGGGCGTGTCCCCCTACAGGGGGAGCTTGGACGAAATATTAAAAATACTCAAGAAATACCCCAAAATGATCAAACATGGTAAAAAAATCGTCCCCATAACATTTTTAAACTATTTTTGAATATTCCCCCTGTAGAGGGACACGCCCGACTTAAGCTTTGGGGGGCGGCGCCCGAGGCGCCGCCAGGGGGCGGCCAAAGCCGACCCAAGGAACCCACGCGGACCAACGAAGGTATGTTTTCATGCAGCTTGCCCTTCACGGGAAGAGGACAGGAGGTTGAGGTTGGAGGAGATCGCGCGGGAGCATAAGCTGAATGAATGCCACGCTGCCGTAGGGGACCCACCAGCGCGGTGCTGTGTTGAAGAGACAAGTCTCCGGACAACAACGCAGCACGCTGACGGGTTCGCAGCGGCGGCGTCGTATCATTCATACGGCACGTTCTTGTCGTGACGACCCAACCGGGCGTCAATTTCTGACACCGTGTGGATCATTCAACCTCAATCGACCGGCTTGACACTCGATCGCCAGATTGCTTCACTTTGGAAGACGATGTGCCACTGGCGGCGATTGATCTTACACATCACAATTGCACAGAGTGGGACCAGCTCAGGGAGGAAGCATCGCGACTTGGAACCGCCGATGCATCGCCGACAGCTCGGCGATGGCCCCCCGATAACGAATCCGCGCGTTCGTCGGCGGGGCGGACCATCGAGCCCCGATAATCCGCCGACCCTGTCGGCGTGTGCGAAGGGCTTGGCTGTTCGAGTCGTCGTCTCCGTCGGTCGTCGCCTCAGTCGTCCCCTTTCCCTGCAGCTTCCTTCTCAAACTCGTGGGCGAGAGATAAATGGAGCAGTGTCGTAATCGAATCGAAGGGAAGCCCCTTCCCTTTGATCCCTTCCCCGGGGGGGGGGGGTCCCGGGGGGGGGGTCCCGGGGGGCGTGTGGGTCACTTTACAACCAGACCAGAAGCGCACTTTACTACCAGATGGGTCACTTTACAACCAGCTTACAAAATCCGAGAAGGGCACTTTACAACCAGGAAGGGCACTTTACAACCAGGCAAGTAAAAACACATATTGAATGCACGCGGGCCTTTCCCTGAAATCTCCGTTGGCAAGCGCAAGCGTGGTTTTGGGCTCTTTGAAGCATGTTGGTTGTGGAGTTGCCCATCGCGCGCGAAGAAGCACTGCGCACGCGTTGGCGATGCGGCGACCTGGTGCGCTATGGTATGTTGCGTGCTGGTGGGCGGATTAGGGTTTTGACCTGCTCTCTAAGCTCTGTTGGTCAATTCTGCCATTGCTTGCTCTGCTTTTTTCTGACGGACGAAGGCTAGTCGCGCAGGACATACGAATAAACCATGATCCCGTCCAAGACTGGAGCTGCATGGCAGCGGGAAGCTGTAGTGGGAGATGTGGTGGTAGGGGGGGCTACAATGGGAACTGCATGGCGTTGGGGAGCTGCGGTGGCAACTGCGGTGGTCGCCAGGCAGCGGCGGGAACTGTGGTGGTAGCTGGGCTGAAATGGGATTTGCGGTGGTAGCGGAGGGTCAGTCGGAATTGTGGAGGTAGCAGGGCTGCAGCGGTAAGTGTGGTGGTAGCAGGCACAAAGGTGGCGGTGATGCGCCGTCACGATGGCTCAAGCTGCTGCGCTGGCACGGTGGCTGAGGCTGCTGCCCGAGCAGGATACCTGCGTTGCTGCGCTGGCACTGTGGCTGACGCTGGAAGGAACGATCTTCGAAATAGTTGCATTTTTTCGGAACGTTGAACCTCGATCTTCCAAGAAGAGGAGCAGCAGGGGGCCAACTGGAGCTGGAGCACTTAGCCCCTTGCAGAACGCCGTGGGGCTTCAGGGGCCAACGTGGCCCAAGAGACCCGCGGTGCCAATGGCCTAGTTCCCTGGGGCGCTGGGCCCTTGTGGAGGCCACTGGGCTCGCTTCCTGTGAGTGATCCCTAAAATGGGCAACGCGTCGCCCTGAGCCTTCCTACGTACGCTGTCGCCTTATTCCCGTGCGAGCACGGGGCCCTTGTTGAGGCCGCTTGGCCCCTGCTAGAGCGCCAGAGCGCCAGAGCGTCCAGGCGCTCGGGCTCAGAGGCATCGCCGGGGCCTGCTCAGAGCGTCCAGGCGCTCGGGCTCAGAGGCATCGCTGGGGCCTGCGCAGAGCGTCCAGGTCCTCGGGCTCAGAGGCATCGCTGGGACCTGCGCAGAGCGTCCAGGTCCTCAGGCTCAGAGGCATCGCTGGGGCCTGCGCAGGGCGTGGAGGCGCTCGGGCTCAGAGGCATCGCTGGGGCCTGCGCAGAGAGTTCAGGCGCTCGGGCTCCAGAGCGCCCACGTGCTCTGGAGCACTTTTAAGAGCGTCCGGGCGCCCTGGAGCACTTTTGAAAGCGCCCACTTGCTCTGGGCCATTTTTCAAAGCGCCCACTTGCTCTGGGGCATGTTTCAGAGCGCCCACTTGCTCTGGAGCACTTTGCGTAACGCTCAAACGCGCACGGCCACTCTGAGCTGGTCGTAAAGTGGTCCGTTCTGGTTGTAAAGTGGCCCGCTCTGGTTGTAAAGTGGTCCGTTCTGGTTGTAAAGTGGGCCGTTCTGGTTGCAAAGTGGACGTTCTCGATGAAAAACCATACTTTCCAATCCTATGTTGGTTGTAAAGTAACCCATCTGGTTGTAAAGTGGTTGTTCTGGTTGTAAAGAAAACGAATCTCGTCGCGGGGGGGGTCCAGGGGGGGGTCCAGGAAGGTCCCGGCGGGGGTCCCGGGGGGGGTCCCCGGGGGGGTCCCGGGGGGGGTCCCGGGGGGGGGGTCCCAGGGGGGGTCCCGGGGGGGGTCCCGGGGGGGGTGAGGGGGCAAATTCGTTTTTCCTCGGGCGGCCTAGACACCTCGAAAACACTCCAAATGAGGTCCGAACGCCCCAGATGGCCCCCGAGACGGCCCAAGAGAGCCCCGAGTCGCCCAAAGATCGGCCGAAAACGCCCAAGATAGCCCCAAGACCGTCCAAGAAGCCTCCAAGACGTCCCAGGCTCCCTCCAAGAGACCCCCAGGAAGCCCCAAGAGGCCCCCACGAGGCTTCCAAGCGGCCCCTAAGAGCTTCCCAAGAGGCCCACAAACTACCCCCAAGAGGCCCCCAAGAGCGCTCGTCGTCGTCGTCGTCGTCGTCGCCATTCAGGGTCGGCGGCACCGGCCGTAAGGCCTTCGCAATAAAGGAACAGAACACGGCATAAGCATAAACGGTTGATGGTCCGCGCGGATGTCTTGGAGCTGAGCTGGACCCCCAAGGGCGGTGCCGGAGGCGCCGACAGGGGAGCCCAACGCAGATCCAAGATATCCGCGCGAAGCGTCCCAAATTTGTGTTTATTCCGTCTTTCCTCCTTCGGAATAATTGATGACGGGGCGATGCGAAGTCGATGCCCCCCCACCCCCCCCATGAGCAAGTCGATGCCCCCCCCCCGTGAGCGTATCACCCCCTCAAAACGCTGCCTGCCCATGGCCTTCCGCTCCTCCGGTTTTTTGGGCACCGCTCAGGACGACCCAGGCACCCCAGGGCCCCCCCAGAACGCTCCCAGCGAGGCGCGGCTACTAGAGAGCATCCCGAGGCTGGAACACCGCCGAGGACCAATGAAAACGCGAGAAGAAACTTGAACCTCGACCCCGAAACATCCCCCCGTGGGCCTATCGCCCACAGATGTGATTGCACCTGATATGTTCCGAACCCTGAGGACAGAGGATGGGGGGGTGAGGTGCTGAAACGCATCCCAGAAGAATAATAATAAGAAACAACATGATAATGAGACGAATGAAAAGGATAATCATAATAATAAAAAAAGAAGAACAAGAAAAGGCCATGGTATCCCCGGCCATGAGAACCAGCCCCCCCCGGATCAGCACCCCTCTAATGAAGGGGCCCATGGATACAGAAGTACATAAACACGCATCCCAGGATCCCCCACATGTTTCACATGTCCTGCATGTCTGTCAACTTCCACTTCCCTGGTTCCTATATGTTCCTGAGAATCGACGGTTGTTTGTCTGTGCGTGATGTTGGCCATTTTCCCTGCGAGTTAGATCCACAGCCAGTGCGTCTTGGACTCTCTTGGAAGGGAAGGGACGCCACAAGGCCGAGGCGCACTGGATGTTGGTACAGATCGAGCCCCCAGTGGGGAAATCAAACGCCACCGAAACGGCTATTCCCCAGGCCTCACGACGTGCGTACTGGCCAGCCTTTCGAGGCGAATCCCGCAGGGGTAGGAGGGCCTCCCAGGAGTACCAGGAAAAGGAAACAGTCAAGAGAGAAAAAGGAAAAAGACAAGAGGGTAGCGACATGGGCACCTTTTCCGCCTCCGATCTGAAGGCCAACTTTGGATCCATAGCCAGGGCCTCTCTTTTGCTGCCCCTCCCGGTCTTCGCCGGCGGCGCGCATGGGGGAAGTACTCTGTCGGAAGGCTCGGACGCTGAGAAGCTTCGTACACCTTATCCGCGCAGACGCAGCAAAAAAGGATCGGCGGGCGCGAGGGCACGTGTGAGAAATCCCGCCGCCGCCCTCAGGGAAGGCCTTCTCCCTCTCGTTCCCCCCCCCCCTCGCTCGCCGCCGAGCTAGGGTCAGCTACGCGCAAAGGTGACCCTGGGTAAGAGTGACCTTTGGTGCGCGGTTTTTTGGGGGCCGCACGGAGACCAAATCTGGGCGCGCAGCCAGTTCCTACTGCTTCGTTGTCAGCCATCTGGGGACCCACCTGCGCCCGCACCAAAGGTCACTCCAGCGAAAGATCACTCTTACGTCTAATCGATAGGGGCCCCCGAAGGCCCAGGCGCGCCGACCGGGCCGGCGGGATCCCGCGCGGGCGTCTCGAGGGGCCCGCGCCCCCGGGGGAGCGGCGGCGCCCGCGGCGGCGGCCTGCGCCGCGCGGGAGGGGTGGAGGAGGTCGCCCTGCCACAGCACGACCTCGGCGCACAGAGTGGCGGCGGCCTTCCCTTCGCCTCCTCCTCCTCCTCCTCCTCCTCCTCCTCTTCCTCCTCTTCTTCCTCCTCCTCCTCGTCCTCCACCTCCTCCTCCACCTCCTCCTCTTCCTCAGGACAAGGAAGAAGATAAGGAGGAGGAGGAGGAGGACGGGGAGGAGGAGGAGGAAAAGGAGGAGGAGGAGGACATATGTTGAAAGAACTTATTCGGAAAAGGTTTTTGAAATCTCATTGGGCGGGGGATGTGGGAAGGGGAATGACGGACCCCGCTATAGAATCATGGTCCCCGATGATGGGGATGGTTATCATGATGGTCGCATGCTTCGTGTGGAAACATCGCTTGAGGGTAAATGATTGTCGTTGTTGTTCTTGTTGTTGAATGCGAATCATTACGCAAGAATTATTGTTGGACCCCTTACAAAGCCCTGGCGCTCTCGCCGAGGCACCAGCTGCATGTCATCGAAAATGCGGCTCGCTCTCAAGCGGTTTGCGGGGCCGCCAAAGGCGGCCCCAAAACAACAACGACACTCCCGTTCGAGAGATCCTCCTTTTTTACTCAAGGCCGGTGCCCATGCTCGCCGCCGAAAGCAGCCGTCTCAACACAACCGGCGCTCCCGTTCGAGACTTTCCCCCGTTTTTCCTTTGGACAGGCGCGCTACTTTTTCTCTCATCGGCGGCGCCTCCCCCCAACAACAACAACGCCCCCGATCGAAACGTTCCCTCCTGTGTACTCAAGGCGGCGCTCCTGCTCGCTGCCGACAGCCCCCGTCAGGACAAAACCACCGCTGCCGCCCGAAACTTCCTCCCGCGCGACGCTGGACTGGCGTCCTTTTTCCCCTCCTCCTCCTCCTCGTGCTTGCCCTCGTCCTCGTCCTCCTCCTCCTCTTTTTCATCCCCTTTTCCGGCCTTCTCCCTCCCCCCCTCCCTCCTTCCTCCCCCTTCCTTCCTCCACCCCCCCCTCCTCCCCCACCACCCACTTCCCTCTTCCGCCCCTCTTTCCTCCCTCCTCCCCCTCCCCCATTATCCTCCTCTCCGCCTCCTCCTCCTCCTCCTCTTCCTCCCTCCTGTCTCCTCCCTCTTCCTCCTCCTCCTCACGCCTCCTCCCTCCTCGTCCTCCTCCGCCCCCCCTCCTCCTCCTCCTCCTCCTCCTCCTCCTCCTCCCCTCCTTCCTCCTCCTCCCCCCTTTCCTCGCCTCTCCTCCTCCTCCTTCCCCCTCGTCCCTTTGCCTTCCCTCCTCGTTCATCTTCCGTCTCCGCTCCTCCCCCTCCCCGCTCCTCCTCCTCCTCCTCCTCCTCCTCCTCCTCCTCCTCTTCCTCCTCCCTCCTCCTCCTCCTCCTCCGCCTCCTCTCCTCCTCCTCATCCTTCCCCTCCCCCCTCCTCCTTTTCCCCTCTCTGGGCCTCCCTGCTTCGCACCCCTAACCCCCATCCTTTTTTCCCCATCCCTCCTCCTCCCTCCCCCGTTCCTCTTTCCTCCCCCCTCCTCCCTCCTCATTACCCTCGGTGTCCCCCTTGTCTCCTCCCCCCTTCCTGCCCCCTCTTCCCTCCTCCTTCATCCCTTTTCCTTCCGTCCTCCCTCGTCGCCCCCGCCAGACACTTCCCCCACTTTGACTCGAGACTGGGGCGTTCGTTTCGGCATCGCCCGTGGAGGGCTTCCAGGTTCCCCTGTTGAATCTCACATATAATGTGGAAAATAACGAAAATAAGGACGGATGACTTCCAGGGGCTCCACGGATCGAGGGTCGAAGGATTGACTTCAGGGATTCTTTGGGAGGGCGTGGACAGGCAGGTGGGGGATGCGAGCACGGGAGCGGCAGCGCATGCGGGCGTGAACGTTCAGGGTCACGCGCCGAAGCCACCAGATGATGGCGCAACAATTTGAAAGAGGAGTTAAAAACACCTCGTCTTCGGACGTACTGCTACCACAACTACTCCTCTTACCTCCCCCTCCTCCTCCTCCTCCTCCTCCTCCTCCTCCTCCTCTTCCCCCTCCTCCCCCTCCTCCTCCTCTCTCCTCCTCCTCCTGCTCCTCCGCCTCCTCCTCCTCCTCTCCCTTTTCCTCTCCCCCATCTTCCATCTCCTCCTCGTCCTCTTCCTCCCAGTCCGGGATGCGGGGCGTGCGCAAGGCGATTGCGATGGCGATGCGGCTGCCGCCCGAGCGGTGGATGTCGAAAACCCTCGGAAGAGGTGACAACACTTTCTTGGGCGGGAAATCCGGGGAGGGAATATCGGACCCCGCGTGTCGACAAACATCCCCACGATAGGGGCGTGGTATCCAGAAGGATGCAGGCGACATGTGGAAGCATGTCGCATGATGGTAAACTGATTGTTGTTGTTGTTGGACTCTCACTTCTGAAGAATAATTCGTTTCCCCCCCCTCACCGGTGCATACGGACTTTCTCTATCAAAGTATGCCCCATCGACGCTCGCAATCTGTTTTTTTACAGGGAAAGTCTTCGTGTTCAGAATGGGCCTCTGGCCCCCTGGATTACAACAACAACGGCTCTGGCCTGAGATTTCCTCCGAATTTACTCAGGACCCCCGCTCCTGAGACTTCCTCCCAATTTACTCAGGATCGGTGCTCCCGCCTGCGACTTCCTCGCAATTTAGTCAGGACTCCCGCTCCCGTCTGAGACTTCCTCACAAGTTACTCAAGAACGGCCCTTCCGCTTGAGCCTTCCTCGCAGTTGACTCAAGACCGCCTCGCAATTTAATGAAGACCCCCGCTCCCGCCAGAGAACCCCTCACATGTTATTCGAGAGTTGCGCTCTCGCCTGTGACTTCCATGCAATGGATTCAGAAATCGCGCTTTCGATGCTTAGGGAACACGCTGCGCCAAGGACGCCGGTCCAATGTGTTTAATCATCACGCTCTCGCCATACTCAGGCATCCCGCTTGAATGTCCCACCCGCCCGACCCGCCCGTCAGGGGATCGCCCGCCCGTCCTGGGATCCCGCCCGAAACTTCCTTCAGGAACGGCGCTTTCGCCTAGGACTTTGTCGAACGTTCACGCGCTTATCTTCCTGCTCCTCCTCCCTCCTCTCCTCCCTCCTGTCCCCCTCTTCTCTCTCCCCCTTCTCTTCCCTCATCCTTATGCCTCCCTGCCCTATCCCCGCGCCCCCCTGTCCATCCTCCCTTGTTCCTCTCCTCTCCTGCCTCCTCCCTCCCTGTTTCTCTCTCTCTCTCTCTATCTCTCTCTCTCTCTCTTTCTCTCTCTCTCTCTCTCTCTCTCTCTCTCCCTCTCTCTCCCCGCTGTCTCCTTCTCTCTCTCTCTCTCGCTATCTTTTCTACTTTCCCTATATGTCTCTCTTTATGTATGTATCTCTCTCTCGCTCTGCCTCTAATAAACAGCCCCCCTCTTCGCTCCTTCTCTCCTGGCGATGTCCCTCTTCCTTCGTCCCGCCGCCTCCCTTCCTCCCACTCTCCCTCGTTCTCCCCCTCCTCTTTTCGCAGGGCCCATCAATGGCTAGCACATGTACGCCCACGAAGGATTCTCCGCCCTTTCAGGGTCTGCCCGATCCCCCAAAGGGTGTGTGATCGAAGACAAAAAGGCCGGGTATCGAGGGTGTGGGGAACTCGTTTTGAATGACAAACAGGCAAGTAAGAGCGAACAGTCTTAGAATGAGTGTTGTTGTTGTTGTTGTTGCTGAATGTTAATGACTACACAAGTACTGTTGTTGCACACCCCCAGGCGTTTTGGCGCTCTCGCCTCGACGCCGGCTGCATTTTCATTAAAATGAGGTTCACGCTCGAGCGGTTTGGGGGGCGCCAAAACGGGTCTCCCAACAACAACAACAACAAAAACAACAACAACAACAACAACAACAACAACAACAACAACAACAACAACAACAACAACGCTCCCGCTCGAGACGTCCTCATGTTTTACTCAGGGCCGATGCTCCTGCTCGCCGCCAAAAGCCGCCATCCCAACAAAACCAGCGCTACCGCTCGAGCCGCCCGACCGTTTTACCTTGGACTGTCGCGCTACTCTTTCTCTCATCGGCGCTGCCCCGAGCAACAGCAACGCTCCCGCTCGAGATGTCCTCCCTGTTTTTACTCAATGCGGTGCTGTCCCTCGCCGCCGACAGCCGGCGCCGCCCCCAGCAGCAAAAACGTTCCCGCTCGAGACTTCCTCCCATTTTTACTCAAGGCGGTGCTCTTACTCGCCGTTGACAACCGCCGTCCCGACCAAACCAGCGCTCCCGCCCGAGACTTCCTCCCGTTTTACGCTGGATACTCTCTTTTGACTTGGCACCGCTCCCAGCAAAAAGCAACGCTCCCGCTCGAGACTTCCTCGGTTCTTCCTCAGGACGGTGCTGTGCCTCGCCGCCACCAGCCCCCGTCCCGACAAAACCACGGTTCCCACTCGAGATTTCCTCCCTTCTTACTCAAGGCGGTGTTCCTCCTCGCCGCCGACAACCGCCGTCCCAACAAAACCAGCGCTCCCGCTCGAGACCTCGTTTTGTTTTACGCTGGACTAGCGCCCTACTCTCTTCAGCATTTGCGCCGCTCCCAGCAACAACAGCGGTTCTGCTCGAGACTTCCTCCCTGTCTATTCAGGGCCAGGTCCTTGCTTCGCCGCCGACGGCCCCCATCCCCACCAAGGCAATCCTGTCGCTCGATACTTCCTCGTGCTTGAAACGTGGCTGGGGCTCCACTGGCGGTCTCGCATCGGCGCAGCAAGGCGCGGGCATGCGTTTTCGAGGCGGAGGAGGGGTTTGCAAGACCTCATTGGGCGGGTGATCTGGGAATGGGAACAACATCAAGAAACCATTAAGGACCCCCCTGGGGTTATCATGAGCACAGCACCGTAATTGAATAATTATGGGGGGCGGTTTTCGCCGAACGATATGACTAGCACCGAACAAATGAAACAGCCAAATAATTCCCGCGCCCCGGCTCGGGTGGTATCCCAATTCGAATTGGAATAATTATAAGAAGAAGATCGAATGACATACAAGTAGTAAGAATAATAATAATAAGAGTAAGACGGATCATCCGATTTCGAATTGTAATAATAAGAATTTTTAAAATGAAATACTAGAAGAAATGTAAGAAACACAATCGTATAACTAGTATTAAGTCGGGGATGGACAGACCCCCCTTTAGTAAAACGTGGTTTAGTGAAAACGACCTGAAGCCCAAACCTGGCGGGCGCAAGCCTGGAGAATAACGGCCACCCCTCTCGAGAACCGAAAACGGACAATTCACTAATCGACGTGTCACTGTTGGGGGTTCTGTCCACCCCCGATTAAGAGATTACCCGCATCATGTCCATCACCCTTGTCCACTACGATTTGTATTACCAACCCTGTTGTCAATGTTTACCCCCGGCTAGTGCATCCGACTATATCGCCCCCGCCACGCACAGCGCGTTATCTTACCACCCGCACCGCCAAAATCATTCGTTCCCCATCGTAGGCGCGGACGGTTCCTTTTCAAAACTGGGCTCTCCCTTGCGTGGGACTTAATGTTATGATTGCTGGTGTTGGCGGTGTTGTTGGTGTGTTTGATGTTGATGTTGTTGCTGGTGTTGCTGATATAGGCTTTGTGTTCTAGATGTAAGCCTGCTTGTTGGTATTCTTATAAGTATTATGCCGAGGCGTTTGTTTCAGAACCAGGAGGAGACCATATTGCGAGAATGTCTCAGGCGGATTGTTTGTTTCGGCGGGCAGACTCGTCTGTTCTCACAGAGAGGTGCGAGGTGCCAGGGTAACGCTTGTGGGGTGCCGGGTGCGATATACTTTCGCCGGAAAAGGGGAGGGGTTCTTCATTACTTCATGAGGTTAACAGACCCCGCTATAGAACAATAATCCCCCACTTTCGCTTCGGCGCCTGCTACATTTTCATTGAAAATGAGGTTCACGCTCGAGCGGTTTTGGGGGGCGCCAAAACGGGTCCCCCAACAACGACAACCACAACAACAACAACAACAACGACGACGACGACGACGACGACGACGACAACAACAACAACAACAACAACAACAACAACAACAACAACAATTACTAGCACGTGGGGACACTCCGTTCTCACCAGTGCCAGGGTTTTCATAGGAGGCGGGCAATACCCCCACTTTGTGGGGGGGCCGGTTCAAGCTCTACCAAATTTCCAAACGACTCTTCGCCACCACCCACACCCAGCTTCCCGCCCTATGACGTTCGGACACTTCACTTCGTGGCATGCGGACGACCGTGGCTACTATTCAGGGCCCCGCGGCCGACGACGACGGCGTGCGCGCGCGAAGAAAAAACGAATGTGTCCCGCATGGTATTATTTGACAGGGATGATGGCCCTGGCAGGTGCGCAACCGTTGTCGCAGAAGTTCGAAAAAGTTGCTCGCAAAAGCCCGTTTGACAGAAATGTTTAAAAAGTGTTGGGTTTCCTACGAATCCGCAAGAGCGCGCGGGATGAGATTTTGACAATTTTTTGTTGAAAAACCATTGGTTTTTTGATGTTTTTATGTTAAAATCGCTGCGAACACTAAGGTTTTGGAAGGATTTCGTCTTGCGCGCGCGAATGTCCACTTTACCTTATTTTTTGCAAGGGATTCTTGAAATTTGATTATATTAGAACAAGAAATGTCATTTTCTATTGTTTTTTGCAAGGGAAAGCGGATTACAACAAAACAACCGGATCCTGTACACACCCTCTTTTCTGAGGCTTCCTCACGAAAATGATGAAAATGTAGCTGCGGCCTAGGCGGCGCAGGGGGGGCGCGCACCAGGGGGCCCAACAATAATTATTCTTTAGAATTAATAATGTTCAACAACAACAATTACTAGCACGTGGGGACACTCCGTTCTCACCAGTGCCAGGGTTTTCATAGGAGGCGGGCAATACCCCCACTTTGTGGGGGGGCCGGTTCAAGCTCTACCAAATTTCCAAACGACTCTTCGCCACCACCCACACCCAGCTTCCCGCCCTATGACGTTCGGACACTTCACTTCGTGGCATGCGGACGACCGTGGCTACTATTCAGGGCCCCGCGGCCGACGACGACGGCGTGCGCGCGCGAAGAAAAAACGAATGTGTCCCGCATGGTATTATTTGACAGGGATGATGGCCCTGGCAGGTGCGCAACCGTTGTTGCAGAAGTTCGAAAAAGTTGCTCGCAAAAGCCCGTTTGACAGAAATGTTTAAAAAGTGTTGGGTTTCCTACGAATCCGCAAGAGCGCGCGGGATGAGATTTTGACATTTTTTTGTTGAAAAACCATTGGTTTTTTGATGTTTTTATGTTAAAATCGCTGCGAACACTAAGGTTTTGGAAGGATTTCGTCTTGCGCGCGCGAATGTCCACTTTACCTTATTTTTTGCAAGGGATTCTTGAAGTTTGGTTATGTTAGAACAAGAAATGTCCACTTTAGCTTATTTTTTGCAAGGGAAAACCGATCGTAACAACACAACCGGATCCGGACCAACCCGTTTTGCCTGAGACTTCCTCACGAAAATGATGAAAATGAGGCTGCGGCCTAGGCGCGGCGGGGGGGTCGCGCACCAGGGGCCCAACAATAATTATTCTTTAGAAGTAATAATGTTCAACAACAACAACAACAACAACAACAACAATCATTTTACCCGAACGCTCAGTGTTCTCACCAGTGCCAGGGTTTTCATGCGACGCGAGACAATACCCCCACTTCGTGGGGGGGCAGTTCAAGCTCTACCAAATATCCAAACGACTCTTCGCGACCACCCAAACCCAGCTTCCCGCCCTATGACGTTGGGACACTTCACTTCGTGGCGTGCGGACGACCGTGGCTACTACACTGGCGTGGGGTACACACCCACAGAACTTGGTCACTTATTCGGGGCGCGCGTGTGCCCAGCATCCTGCAATTGTGACATACAATACATGACACAGACAGACAGAGAGAGAGACAGAGAGCAGACAGAGAGAGAGACAGAGAGAGCGGAGTTGGTCACATTTTTGGGGCAAGTTCCTGAGATCGTCGTGTTTTTTGTTGGTCTTGCGCGCGCGAATGTCCACTTTACTTTTTTTTGCAAGGGATGTTGAAATTTGATTATGTAAGAACAAGAAAAAGTAGCTCGCGCGAGCTTATGTAACATAAATGTTGAAAAACCATTGGTTTTGTGGGAGTCGGACAGCGCGCGCGGGATGAAATTTGGACATTTTTTTTTGAAAAACCATTGGGTTTTTGATGTTTTTATGTTGAAATCGTTACGAAACCTAAGGTTCTGGAAGGATTTCGTCTTGCGCGCGCGAATGTCCACTTTACCTTATTTTTTGCAAGGGATTATTGAAATTTGATTATGTTAGAACAAGAAAAAGTAGCTCGCGCGAGCTCATGTAACATAAATGTTGAAAAACCATTGGTTTTGTGGGATTCGGACAGCGCGCGCGGAAGGACATTTTGACAATTTTTTCTTAAAAAACCATTGGGTTTTTGATGTTTTTATGTTAAAATCGCTACGAAACCTAAGGTTTTGGAAGGATTTCGTCTTGCGCGCACGAATGTCCACTTTACCTTATTTTTTGCAAGGGATTCTTGCAATTTGATCAAGTAAGAACAAGAATTTTCATTTTATGATGTTTTTTTGCAAGGGAAAACGAGCGTCAACAAAACAACCGGATCCGGTACCAATCGTTTTGCCTGAGACTTCCTCACGAAAATGATGAAAATGTGGCTGCGGCCTAGGCGCGGCGGGGGGGTCGTGCACCAGGGTCCCAACAATAATTATTCTTAAGAAGAAATAATGTTCAACAACAACAACAATTACTAGCACTGGGGACACTCCGTTCTCACCAGTGCCAGGGTTTTCATAGGAGGCGGGCAATACCCCCACTTTGTGGGGGGGCCGGTTCAAGCTCTACCACATTTCCAAACGACTCTTCGCCACCACCCACACCCAGCTTCCCGCCCTATGACGTTCGGACACTTCACTTCGTGGCCTGCGGACGACCGTGGCTACTACACTGGCGCATGGGTACAGTGACTTGTTGTGGTAACATTTTCTGGACGCTAGCTTAGTATACGACTTTTCCCCCTGTTCCAACACTGGACACCTGTGGTTTTTGAAGATTTCGGCGTGCGCGCGCGAAGAAAAAACGAATGTGTCCCGCATGGTATTATTTGACAGGGATGATGGCCCTGGCAGGTGCGCAACCGTTGTTGCAGAAGTTCGAAAAAGTTGCTCGCAAAAGCCCGTTTGACAGAAATGTTTAAAAAGTGTTGGGTTTCCTACGAATCCGCAAGAGCGCGCGGGATGAAATTTTGACAATTTTTTGTTGAAAAACCATTGGTTTTTTTGATGTTTTTATGTTAAAATCGCTACGAACACTAAGGTTTTGGAAGGATTTCGTCTTGCGCGCGCGAATGTCCACTTTACCTAATTTTTTGCAAGGGATTCTTGAAGTTTGGTTATGTTAGAACAAGAAATGTCATTTTATATTGTTTTTTGCAAGGGAAAGCGGGGGGGAACAAAACAACCGGATCTGGATCACATCGTTTTGTCAAGGGCTTTCGCTCGAAAATTATGAAAACATGGCTGCGGCCTAGGCGCGGCGAGGGGGCCGTGCACCAGGGGCCCCAACAATAATTATTCTTTAGAAGTAATAATGTTCAACAACAACAACAACAACAACAACGCTCCCGCTCGAGACTTCCTCGTTTTTTACTCAAGGCTGGTGCTCTTGCTTGCCGACGATAGCCGCCGTCCCAACAAAACCAGCGCTACTGCTCGAGACTTCCTCCCGTTTTACATTGGACTGGCGCGCTAGTTTCTCTCATCGGCGCCGCTCCCGCTCGAGACTTCTTCCCTTTTTCCCAACCAACCTGTGTTGTTGGGTCCTCGTTTTGAAGAGACGGTGCCCGCGTCCTCTCCTCTCCTCCTCTCCTCCTCTCCTCCTCCTCCCCCTCCTCCTCCCTCCTCCTCCCTCTCCTCCCTCCTCTCTGCGTTTCACCCACCCATTACAGCGCTTCGTGGCTCCATAGGGAGCTCCACCGAAGGCCCCAGTGGGGGTGTTCGCATGCGGTTCCCCCACCCAGGGCAGCGTTTCGTGGCCCCATAGGGAGCTCCACCGAAGGCCCCAGTGGGGGTGTTCGCATGCGGTTCCCCCACCCAGGGCAGCGTTTCGTGGCCCCATAGGGAGCTCCACCGAAGGCCCCAGTGGGGGTGTTCGCATGCGGTTCCCCCACCCAGGGCAGCGTTTCGTAGCCCCATAGGGAGCTCCACCGAAGGCCCCAGTGGGAGTGTTCGCATGCGGTTCCCCCACACAGGGCAGCGTTTCGTGGCCCCATAGGGAGCTCCACCGAAGGCTCCAGTGGGGGTGTTCGCATGCGGTTCCCCCACCCAGGGCAGCGTTTCGTAGCCCCATAGGGAGCTCCACCGAAGGCCCCAGTGGGGGTGTTCGCATGCGGTTCCCCCACCCAGGGCAGCGTTTCGTGGCCCCATAGGGAGCTCCACCGAAGGCCCCAGTGGGTGTGTTCGCATGCGGTTCCCCCACCCAGGGCAGCGTTTCGTGGCCCCATAGGGAGCTCCACCGAAGGCCCCAGTGGGGGTGTTCGCATGCGGTTCCCCTACCCAGGGCAGCGTTTCGTGGCCCCATAGGGAGCTCCACCGAAGGCCCCAGTGGGGGTGTTCGCATGCGGTTCCCCCACCCAGGGCAGCGTTTTGTAGCCCCATAGGGAGCTCCACCGAAGGCCCCAGTGGGGGTGTTTGCATGCGGTTCCCCCACCCAGGGCAGCCAGCCGGTTTCGTAGCTCCCTAATAGCGAAGCTCACCGAAAGGCCCCAGACGAAAGGCCCCAGTTGGGGTGTTGCATGCGGTTCCCCCACCCAGGGCAGCGTTTCGTAGCCCCATAGGGAGCTCCACCGAAGGCCCCAGTGGGGGTGTTTGCATGCGGTTCCCCCACCCAGGGCAGCGTTTCGTGGCCCCATAGGGAGCTCCACCGAAGGCCCCAGTGGGGGTGTTCGCATGCGGTTCCCCCACCAAGGGCAGCGTTTCGTAGCCCCATAGGGAGCTCCACCGAAGGCCCCAGTGGGGGTGTTCGCATGCGGTTCCCCAACCCAGGGCAGCGTTTCGTGGCCCCATAGGGAGCTCCACCGAAGGCCCCAGTGGGGGTGTTCGCATGCGGTTCCCCCAACCAGGGCAGCGTTTCGTAGGCCCATAGGGAGCTCCACCGAAGGCCCCAGTGGGGGTGTTCGCATGCGGTTCCCCCACCCAGGGCAGCGTTTCGTGGCCCCATAGGGAGCTCCACCGAAGGCCCCAGTGGGGGTGTTCGATGCGGTTCCCCCACCCAGGGCAGCGTTTCGTAGCCCCATAGGGAGCTCCACCGAAGGCCCCAGTGGGGGTGTTCGCATGCGGTTCCCCCACCCAGGGCAGCGTTTCGTGGCCCCATAGGGAGCTCCACCGAAGGCCCCAGTGGGGGTGTTCGCATGCGGTTCCCCCACCCCGGGCAGCGTTTCGTGGCCCCATAGGGAGCTCCACCGAAGGCCCCAGTGGGGGTGTTCGCATGCGGTTCCCCCACCCAGGGCAGCGTTTCGTGGCCCCATAGGGAGCTCCACCGAAGGCCCAGTGGGGTGTTCGGCATTGCGGTTCCCCCCACCCAGGGCAGCGCTTCGTGGCCCCATAGGGAGCTCCAACGAAGGCCCCAGTCTGTGGGGGTTCGCATGCGCGTTCCACCACCCAGCGCAGGCAGGCGGCAGCGTTTCGTCGGCCCCATAGGGGCTCCACCGAAGGCCCCAGTTCTGGGGTGTTCGCCATGCGGTTTCCCCCACCCAGGCAGCGGTCGTGTGGCCCCATAGGGAAGCTCCACGAAGGCCCCAGTGGGGGTGTTCGCAATGCCTCGGTCCCACCAAGGGCAGCGTTTCGTAGCCCCATAGGGAGCTCCACCGAAGGCCCCAGTGGGGGTGTTCGCATGCGGTTCCCCCACCCAGGGCAGCGTTTCGTGGCCCCATAGGGAGCTCCACCGAAGGCCCCAGTGGGGGTGTTCGCATGCGGTTCCACCACCCAGGGCAGCGTTTCGTGGCCCCATAGGGAGCTCCACCGAAGGCCCCAGTGGGGGTGTTCGCATGCGGTTCCCCCACCCAGGGCAGCGTTTCGTAGCCCCATAGGGAGCTCCACCGAAGGCCCCAGTGGGGGTGTTCGCATGCGGTTCCCCCACCCAGGGCAGCGTTTCGTGGCCCCATAGGGAGCTCCACCGAAGGCCCCAGTGGGGGTGTTCGCATGCGGTTCCCCCACCCAGGGCAGCGTTTCGTGGCCCCATAGGGAGCTCCACCGAAGGCCCCAGTGGGGGTGTCTCGCATGCGGTTCCCCCACCCAGGGCAGCGTTTCGTAGCCCCATAGGGAGCTCCACCGAAGGCCCCAGTGGGGGTGTTCGCATGCGGTTCCCCCACCCAGGGCAGCGCTTCGTGGCCCCATAGGGAGCTCCACCGAAGGCCCCCAGTGGCGCAGTTCGCATGCGCTTCCCCCACCCAGGGCAGCGTTTCGTGGCACCATAGGGAGCTCCACCGAAGGCCCCAGTGGCGCAGTTCGCATGCGGTTCCCCCACCCAGGGCAGCGTTTCGTAGCCCCATAGGGAGCTCCACCGAAGGCCCGCCCCGGTGGCGCAGTCCGCATGCGGTTCCCCCATCCAAGGCAGCGTTTCGTAGCCCCATATGGAGCCCCACCGAAAGCGGCACCCACAACGCGTTACCAACAATTGCTTATGGTTGGGTCTTTCGCCAGGATAATTTCTCAAGGCGGTGCTCCTCCTCGCCGCCGAAAGCCAGCGTCCCGACAAAACCAGCACTCCCGCCCGATAGTTTCTCCTGTTTTACGCTGGACTGGAGCCCTACTCTCTTTTGAATTGGTGCCGCAGCAAGAACGACGCTCCCGCGCCAGACTTCCTCCCAATTTCCTCAGGACGTTGCTGTGCCTCGCCGCAAAACCCCGTCCCGACAAAACCAGGGCTCCCGCTCGAGACTTCCTCCCTTCTTACTCAAGGCGGTGTTCCTCCTCGCCGCCGACAACCGCCGTCCCAACAAAACCAGCGCTCCCGCTCGAGACTTCGTTTTGTTTTACGTTGGACTAGCGCCCTACTCTCTTCAGCATTTGCGCCGCTCCCAGCAATAACAACGGCTCTGCTTGAGACTTCCTCCCTTTCTGTTCAGGGCCAGGTCCTTGCCTCGCCGCCGACAGCCCCCATCTCCACCAAGGCAATCCTGTCGCTCGATACTTCCTTGTGTTTTAAACTTGGCTGGGGCTCCACTGGCGGTCTCGCATCGGCGCAGCAAGGCGCGGGCATGCGTTTTCGAGGCGGGATATGTTGAAATTCCTCGGAGGAGGTGTTTGGAAGACCTCATTTGGCGGGAGATCTGCGAATGGGAATAGCATTTGTTCTGTATGTTCTTCCCCGAAGGTCGCCCTGCTCTATCCGCGATGCGGCACGATCCTCCGACCCCATCTGCTCGGACCCCATCTGGGAGCCTAGATCGGGGATTGGGGAGGTCTGGGGAGGAGGAGAAGGAGGGGGAGGCAGAGAAGGAGGAGGCGGAGGAGGAGGAGCTCATTGCCTGGCCTGTCTGCACAGACCTACGACCTTCATTTGCCGCCAAGGTGACCTAAGTCGGCTAGCGTCCTGTTTTGTTCCACGCAAGGACGTTGCATGCAGTGTTCCTGAAGTTTGCCCAACATCAGAAAGGAGGATGAGGAGGAGGATGGAGCAGGAGGAGCAGGAGGATGGTGGAGGAGGGAGGAGGAGGGAGGTGGAAGAGGGGGGAGGAGGAGGGATGAGGAGGAGGGATGAGGAGGAGGAGCAGGAGGATGGTGGAGGGGGGGAGGAGGCGGAGGGAGGAGGAGGATGGCGGAGTATGGCGGCGGAAGGCCCCGACTGCCCCTCTGCCCAGCACCACCCGAGGCCGCCGGGCCCCCGCCCCGCCCTGGCGCCGACCACCGCCAGGCAGAGCGCCACGGCCACCGCGGTGCAGCACGCCTCCCGGGCCGCCGCGGGGGCCGGGCGGCCGCCACGCTCCGGCCACCGCGGGCCGGCCGGGCCGGCCGGGCTGGGGACTGCCAGGGGTAAGCACCTGGCACTCAGACGAAGCCAGGGCGAGGGACAAAGCGAGAATCTCTGAGATACGGCGGTTCTGGAGGAAGTCTCGGGCGCCGCGGCCTTATCAGAGCGTCCTGGAACGCTCTATGAGCCTTCCGGAATGCTCTGGAACGAATTTATCTCGTTTCGGCCCCCTTCGAGCCATCCCCATACCTCCAACGTTGAGAGGCAACTCCTGGAAAGCCTTCGTCAGAACGATTGAGTGCTACGAAGCCCGATCACGGGGCCACTGAGCCAGATCGGGCCACATGAGGCCCCAGATAGGACTGGATTGAGCGGGCCTGAGCAAGGCTTATCGGGATTGAGCTGGAGGAAGCGGGATCTGAAATCAGACCGCTCGATTCTGAATCTGGCCTTCAAGGAGTTGCCTCGGAACCAGCGTACTGAACAAATCTCAAGGCAGAAATGTTCCCCCAGCTTCTCCATGTCGATGAACTAAGATTGAAGAGTAATTCTCTAGTGGGCCCCTCGCAAAGCCTCAGGACCAGCACAAGACGGCGTGGAGTGAAAAACTAGCCCCTGGGGAGCGGACCAGGACATCCAGGTCCTCGCGGTCTGTGAGCGTCTTCGGCCTCCGCCGGCCCCTGGTCGGCCCCCACAGGGGCCAGAGAGAGAGAGAGAGAGACGGCTCGGGATGAGAAAACTGTCCCAGTGAGAGCGGCCAACCTTTTTTGTCGGCGGCTAGGAAGGGTTCGCCTGCGCTGGCGGAAAGAACCACCCAACCGGGGGCGCCGCTGTAGTGAGATGGAGCGCCAGCAAGAGAGGGAACACAGGACAGAGCGGGCGGCCGCAGGGAAGAGGAAGGGCGAGGGCCACTCAGGGACACACAAATAAATACACACACTTAAATCCCAGGATTCCCCAATGGTTTTGCATATTTTTTGGGATGTTCGTTTTCCCCACTTCCTATATTTTCCTATATTTTATGGGGGGGGGGCGACGATTAGTTGTGTCTGCGCTTTTCTCTCTGAAGAAAAATTATAGCCGGAGTGCAGTATCCCCAAACAGGTGTTTTAGACCCACTGCGGTTTCCAAGGTCGATTGCGTGCCTGTCCAGTGCGGGCTGGCATGGCATGTTAAAACATGTCTCCTCCTCCTCCTCCTCCTCCTCCTCCTCCTGCTCCTCCTCCTCCTCCTCCTCCTCCTCCTCCACCTCCTCTTCATCCCGAACGGCATCTCGGAGCCCAGAGTTGCGAGGATGTCTCCAGCGTAACGGGCTGGACCACCTCGCGCGCGGCATTTGGGACCCCAGATTGCGACGATGTCTCGGGCGAAACCTGCTGCGAGGAAGTCTCAGGCGAAACGGGCCGGACCACCTCGAGCGCGGCGTCTCAGAGCTCCGAGTTGCGGGGGCCTCCTGGGGCCTCCTGGGGCCTCCTGGTGACCTCCTGGGGCTTCCTTCTGGGCCTCCTGTGGCCTCCTGGACCCCACCTGGGGCTTCCTGAAGCCTCTTGGGGCTCCCAGGGGGGGATATCTAACATGTGACCGTCGGGGCCCCCCAAAATGCGGGGGGGGGGGGGACAAGAGCAGGAAAAATCAACGAATCGACACTGGAAGTGTATTAACTGGACACGTTCTGGTAGGGGGCCTCCTGGGGCCTCCTGGGAGCCTCCTGGGAATCTCGTGGGGATCCCTGGGGCCTGTCCTGGGCATCCTGCGGCCTCCTGAAGCTCTCTGGGGCCTCCTGGGAGCCACTGTGGTCTTCTGGGCCCCCAGGCTGGACCACTTCTTGCGCGGCATCTGGGAGCTCAGAATTGCGAGAATGTCTTGTGCGAAACGGGCCGGACCACCGTGCGCACGGCATCTCAGAGCTCAGAGTTGCGAGGATGTCTCAGGCGAGATGGGCCGGACCACCTCGCGCAGGGCATCTCGGAGCCCAGAGTTGCAAGGATGTCTCCACCGTGACGGGCTGGACCACCTCGCGCGCGGCATTTGGGACCCCAGAGTTGCGACGATGTCTCGGGCGAAACCTGCTGCGAGGAAGTCTCAGGCGAAACGGGCCGGACCACCTCGAGCGTGGCGTCTCAGAGCTCCGAGTTGCGGGGGCCTCCTGGGGCCTCCTGGGACCTCCCGGTGACCTCCTGGGGCTTCCTCCTGGGCCTCCTGTGGCCTCCTGGACCCCACCTGGGGCTTCCTGAAGCCTCTTGGGGCTCCCAGGGGGGGATATCTAACATGTGGTCGTCGGAGCCCCCCAAAATGGAGGAGGGGGGCCACAAGAGCAGGAAAAATCAACGAATCGACACCGGATGTGTTTTAACTGGACACGTTCTGATAGGGGGCCTCCTGGGGCCTCCTGGGAGAATCTTCTGCGGACCCCTGGGGCCTGTCCTGGGCGTCCTGCGGCTTCCTAAAGCTCTCTGGGGCCTCCTGGGGCTCCCAGGGTCCCAGGGGGGATATGTAACATGTGGTCTTCTGGGCCCCCAGGCTGGACCACCTCATGCGCAGCATCTGAGAGCTCAGAAATGCAAGAATATCTTGTGCGAAACAGGCCGGACCACCTTGCGCACGGCATCTCAGAGCTCAGAGTTGCGTGGATGTCTCAGGCGAGATGGGCGGGACCACCTGGCGCAGGGCATCTCGGAGCCCAGAGTTGCGAGGATGATTCCAGGCGAAACGGGCTGGACCACCTCGCGCGCGGCATCTCGGACCCCAGAGTTGCGACGATGTCTCGGGCGAAACGTGCTGCGAGGAAGTCTCAAGCGAAACGGGCCGGACCACCTCGAGCGCAGCGTTTCAGAGCTCCGAGTTGCGGGGGCCTCCTGGGGCCTCCTGGGGCCTCCTGGTGACCTCCTGGGGCTTCCTCCTGGGCCTCCTGTGGCCTCCTGGACCCCACCTGGGGCTTCCTGAAGCTTCTTGGGGCTCCCAGGGGGATATCTAACATGTAGCCGTCGGAGCCCCCCAAAATGGGGGAGGGGGGCCACAAGAGCAGTAAAAATCAACGAATCGACACCGGATGTGTTTTGACTGGACACGTTCTGATAGGGGGCCTCCTGGGGCCTCCTGGGAGCCTCCTGGGAATCTCCTGCGGACCCCTGGGGCCTGTCCTGAGCGTCCTGCGGCTTCCTGAAGCTCTCTGGGGCCTCCTGGGGCTCCCAGGGAGGATATGTAACATGTGGTCTTCTGGGCCCCCAGGCTGGACCACTTCTTGCGCGGCATCTGGGAGCTCAGAATTGCGAGCATGTCTTGTGCGAAACGGGCCGGACCAACTTGCGCACGGCATCTCTGAGCTCAGAGTTGCAAGGATGTCACAGGCGAGACGGGCCGGTGTCTCGGGCGAAACGCGCTGCGAGGAAGTCTCAGGCGAAGCGGGCCGGACCACCTCGAGCGTGCGTCTCAGAGCTTCGAGTTGCGGGGGCCTCCTGGTACCTCCTGGTTCCTCCTGGGGACCTCCTGGGGCTTCCTCCTGGGCCTCCTGTGGCCTCCTGAACTCCACCTGGGGTTTCCTGAAGCCTCTTGGGGCTCCCAGGAGGGATATCTAAGCTGTGGCCGCTCGGGCCTCTCAAAATGGAGGGGGGGGCACAAGAGCAGGAAAAATCAACGAATCGACACCAGATGTGTATTAACTTGACACGTTCTGATATCAGGGGGCCTCCTGGGGCTTCCTGGGAGCCTCCTGGGAATCTCCTTGGGACCCCTGGGGCCTGTCCTGGGCGTCCTGCGGCCTCCTGGAGCTCTCTGGGGCCTCCTGGGGCTCCCAGGGAGGATATGTAACATGTGGTCTTCTGGGCCCCCAGGCTGGACCACCTCTTGCGCGGCATCTGGGAGCTCAGAGTTGCGAGAATGTCTTGTGCGAAACAGGCCGGACCACCTTGCGCACGGCATCTCAGAGCTCAGAGTTGCGAGGATGTCTCGGGCGAGACGGGCCGGACCACCTCGCGCAGGGCATCTCAGCGCTCAGAAGTTCGAGGATGTCCCAGGCGGGCTCCCAGGGTCCCAGGGAGGATATGTAACATGTAGTCTTCTGGGCCCCCAGGCTGGACCACCTCTTGCGCGGCATCTGGGAGCTCAGAGTTGCGAGAATGTCTTGTGCGAAACAGGCCGGACCACCTTGCGCACGGCACCTCGGGGCTCAGAGATGCGACGATGTCTCAGGCGAAACGGGCTGGACCACCTCGTGCAGGGCATCTCAGAGCTCAGAGTTTCGAGGATGTCTCAAGCGAAACGGCCCCGACCACCTCTCGCACGGCACCTCGGGGCTCAGAGTTTCGAGGATGTCTCAAGCGAAACGGCCCGGACCACCTCTCGCGCGGCGTCCCGGAGCGCAACTTTTCGAGAATGTCTCAGACGAAACGGCCAATCCCGGCCAACTCAGAAACGAGAGTTATGAGGATGTCTCAAGCGAAACGGCCCGGACCATCAAATTTTTGTGAGGATGTCTCTGCTCCGACTTCCCTCGGCCGGAGTTAGCTTCTATCACAACAGCACCCCGTTCAGCAAGCTGTTTGGGGAAAAAAATACTGTTTGGGGAACCCTGCCACGGAGCCCAGAGTTGCGAGGATGTCCCAGGTCGCACCTGGTCGACGAGTAAGCTGTCGGGTCGGCACTGTGAGAGGCTCCACCGCCATGCTGTGAACTCAGAAGCCACTTTAAGAGGAAGCGGGGGAGGGCGCGGAAGCGGGTGGGCATGTCGTGATGGTTCCCTCGGGGATGATATCGAGAGGTAAGCGGCGCACGTCTGAAAAGAAACATCGTGACGTCGGATGTCCGGGGAGGGCGGAAGGCAGTACGCGCATGACGGATGCTGAGGCGGCAGAAACGACGACGGCGGGGACGGGGAAGCGGAGGCAGAGGCGCAGCAGCGGGAGGCGGGAGGCGGGAGGAGGGAGGAGGGAAGAGGAACCAGGCGGGAAGTAGGAAGAGGGAGGCGGGAGAAGGAATGAGAGAGGTTGTGATTGGAGCTCTTTTGCTACGAAACGTCTCAGGCAGAATGGGCCAGACCATCTCGCGCGCAACATCTTCGAGCCTCTTCCCGTTAGGTCCTCTCCTGCAACTCCCTTCCTTCTCCCTCCTCCCCCTCCTCCTCCTCCCCCTCCTCCTGCCTGCTCCCTCATGCACATCATCCGCCTCCTCCTTCTCACTTCCATCTCCTTCTCCTTCTCCTCCTCCTCCTCCTCCTCCTCCTCCTCCTCCTCATCGACCTCCTCTTCATCCCGAACGGCATCTCGGAGCCTAGAGTTGCGAGGATGTCTCCAGCGTAACGGGCTGGACCACTCGCGCGCGGCATCTCGGACCCCAGAGTTCCGACGATGTCTCGGGCAAACGTGCTGCAAGGAAGTCTCAGGCGAAACAGGCCGGACCAACTCGAGCGCGGCGTCTCAGAGATCCGAGTTGCGGGTGCCTCCTGGGACCTCCCGGTGACCTCCTGGGGCTTCCTCCTGGGCCTCCTGTGGCCTCCTGGACCCCACCTGGGGCTTCCTGAAGCCTCTTGGGGCTCCCAGGGGGGATATCTAACCTGTAGCCGTTTGGGCCTCTCCAAATGGAGGGGGGGCACAAGAGCAGGAAGAATCAACGAATCGTCACCGGATGTGTATTAACTTGACACGTTCTGATAGGCGGCCTCCTGGGGCCTCCTGGGAGCCTCCTAGGAATCTCCTGGGGACCCCTGGGGCCTGTCCTGGGCGTCCTGCGGCCTCCTGGAGCCCTCTGGGGCCTCCCCCCCCTCCTGCCTGCTCCCTCATGCACATATCATCCGCCTCCTCCTTCTCCCTTCCTTCTCCTCCTCCTCCTCCTCCTCCTCCTCCTCCTCCTCCTCCTCCTCCTCCTCCTCCCCCTCGTCCTCGTCCTCCTCCTCCTCCTCCTCCTCCTCCTCCTCCTCCTCCTCCTCCTCAACCTCCTCTTCATCCCGAACGGCATCTCGGAGCCTAGAGTTGCGAGGATGTCTCCAGCGTAACGGGCTGGACCACCTCGCGCGCGGCATCTCGGACCCCAGAGTTCCGACGATGTCTCGGGCGAAACGTGGCGCGAGGAAGTCTCAGGCGAAACGGGCCGGACCACCTCGAGCGCGGCGTCTCAGAGCTCAGAGTTGCGGGTGCCTCCTGGTGCCTCCTGGGGCCTCCTGGGGACCTCCTGGAGCTTCCTCCTGGGCCTCCTGTGGCCTCGTGAACTCCACCTGGGGTTTCCTGAAGCCTCTTGGGGCTCCCAGGGGTGATATCTAACCTGTAGCCGTTTGGGCCTCTCCAAATGGAGGGGGGGCACAAGAGCAGGAAAAATCAACGAATCGACACCAGATGTGTATTAACTTGACACGTTCTGATAGGGGGCCTCCTGGGGCCTCCTGAGAGCCTCCTGGGAATCTCCCGGGGGCCCCTGGGGCCCCTGGGGCCTGTCCTGGGCGTCCTGCGGCCTCCTGGTGCCTCCTGGTGCCTCCTGGGGACATCCTGGAGCTTCCTCCTGGGCCTCCTGTGGCCTCGTGAACTCCACCTGAGGTTTCCTGAAGCCTCTTGGGGCTCCCAGGGGGGATATCTAACCTGTGGCCGCTTGGGCCCCTCAAAATGGAGGGGGGGGCACAAGAGCAGGAAGAATCAACGAATCGACACCGGATGTGTATTAATTTGATACGTTCTGATAGGGGGCCTCCTGGGGCCTCCTGGGAGCCTCCTGGGAATCTCCTGGGGCCCCCTGGGGCCTGTCCTGGGCGTCCTGCGGCCTCCTGGACCTCTCTGGGGCCTCCTGAGGCTCGCAAGGTCCCATGGAGGATATGTAACATGTGGTCTTCTGGGCCCAGGCTGGACCACCTCTTGCGCAGCATCTGAGAGCTCAGAGTTGCGAGAATGTCTTGTGCGAAACAGGCCGGACCACCTTGCGCACAGCATCTCAGAGCTCAGAGTTGCAAGGATGTCTCAGGCGAGACGGGCCGGACCACCTCGCGCAGGGCATCTCAGAGCTCAGAAGTTCGAGGATGTCTCAGGCGAAACGGGCCGGACCACCTCTCGCGCGGCATCTCCGAAGTCAGAGTTTCGAGGATGTCTCAGACGGAACGGGCCGGACCACCTCGCGCAAGACATCGCAGAGCTCAGAGTTTCGAGGATGCCTCAGGCGAAACGGCCCGGACCACCTCTCGCACGGCACCTCGGGGCTCAGAGATTCGAGGATGTCTCAAGCGAAACGGCCCGGACCACCTCTCGCGCGGCGTCCCGGAGCGCAACTTTTCGAGGACGTCTCAGGCGAAACGGCCAATCCCGGCCAACTCAGAAACGAGAGTTGTGAGGATGTCTCAAGCGAAACGGCCAAAACCATAAAATTTGTGTGAGGATGTCTCTGCTCCGACTTCCCTCGGCCGGAACTAGATTCTACCACAACAGCACCCCGTTCAGCAAGCTGTTTAGGGAAAAAACAATGCAAAAAGTGAGCCTGGGCAGGAGCGACCTGTGGCGCGCGGCTTTCCGGGGCCGTGCCGGGGCCAGATTGTCAAGTGCGCGGGCCAGCGCTGGGGGGAAGCCCTGCGATCCCGCACCAAAGGTCACTCCGGCGATGGGTCACTCCTGCGCCTCGCCGAAAAAAAGAAGTCCGCGGGGAGCCACGCTGCGACAACGTCAGATGCCGTGGGTCTGCAGCCGCGTCTGGCCTCTGACACCCTGGCTTCGGGCCTTCCTTGGCGGTAGATGTTCGCCCTGCATGTATTGTTGACGGGCCCCAGAAGCCGAAATCAAGGACAGACGCCAATCCGCGGACCCCAAAAGGACACGACCCCTTCCTTGGCGGTAGATACTCATCCTGTATGTATGTGACGGGCCCCAGAAGCCGAAATCAAGGACAGATGCCTGGACTGAACAAAACAAGTCGTCGGAACTCTGGAGAATAGAGGGCGGGACAGCGCCACGGACACATCGGGCCCCGGGCAGGCGAAGTCGTGGCCTTTTCAGTGCCTGGGCTTCTCCAAGGCGCGGTCTCTGGAGGTCTCGACCCTTGCCCTGGGGCAGGTTTTTCACCCCGAGCCGTTGTTTCACAATCCTAGGGCCCAGCGAGGGCCCCCAGGGGTCGAACATGAAAACAAAACCGTCCGTCGTGATGTTATTCCAACGTGGCTCCTAAGGGCGCCGGATCCCTCCCCATTGGCCGGGTCTTCATCCCGAGCCGCATGCCAAAACGCGATCCCCGAAGTCCCGGCACCTTCCTTGGGACCAGGTTACTCATCCTGAGTCATTTTTCGACGGTCGCGGAAAACGCTACTCCCCAGACCTCTCCCGAGGTGCGCTCTGACCAGAATTTCGAGGCGAATACAGCGGTGGCGACGAGGGCCTCAGAGAAGGCCCCCCAAAGGGGAAATCGAGGTACGGGTAGCGGTCTGGGTACCTGCTCCTCGTCGTGTTCTCTTCGCAACGTGGCTCCCAAGAGCGCCGAATCTCGTCCCAGGAGCCGGCTCGTCCTCCCGAGCCGCCCGATCACCTTTTCATCCTGAGCCGCTTCTTGACGGTCCCGGGGCCCGGCACGACGCGAGGCCGAAAACGAGGAAAAGCCTCCCGTGCTGATGTCTGTTCCCTCTGCGCGCCACCCCGGGAGGCCGTCCATGGCGGAGGGCGCTCCCTGCCCGGGCGGCCGCGGCGGCTCTGGAGGATGTCTCGGGCGCCGCGGCCTTCTCCGAGCGCCCTGGAACGCTCTGCAAGCGTCCCGACACGCTCTGGAACGGCTCCGAACCCTCGTCCTCGCCCCGCCCGCTGCCCCCCTCTGCGCGTGTCGGGTCGGGCGAAAGGGGGGGATAGCAAAGGGGGGGTTTGAGAATCAGCTCACGTAGCTGATTTTCCTGGCGCCTCCCGGCGCCGGATGGAGCTATGTCTCGAGGAATGGGCCCCTCGGTGAGGCCGAAACCAGCTGCATGCAACAAATCTCGTAACCCCCCCTTTCCCAATCCCCCCCTTTCGTCCGGCCCGAGCGTGGCCCCGGGAGGCCGTCCACGGCGGTGGGCTCCCATGGTGGCCGGGCGGCCCCTCGGCGGCAGGGCCCGCGGGGCCTTCGAGGCGCCGGCGAGCTGTCGCTTCGTCGCGCCCGCGGCCTCGGCGTTGTTGGCCTCCTGCCAGGGCGGAGGATGAGGAGGAGGAGGAGGGGGAGGGGGGAGGGGGAGGAGGAGCAGGAGGGGGAGGAGGAGGAGGAGGAGGAGGAGGAGGAGGAGGAGCAGGAGGAGGAGGGGGAGGAGCAGGAGGAGGAGGAGGGGGAGGGGGGAGGGGGAGGAGGAGGAGAGGAGGAGGAGGAGAGGAGGAGGAGGAGGGAGGAGGAGGAGGAGGAGGAGGAGGAGGAGAGAGGCTGCCTGGGAGGGGGGGGGAGGAGCATGTCGGCGGCGAGCGCGGGGGGGAAGTCAGAGGCGCGCAGGCTTTCGGACGTGTTCGAGGTTCGAAGTCTTCAAGGTTCAAGGTTCGAGGTTTTCGAACGTTTCGAGGTTTTCGGACGTGTTCAGGTTCGAGGTTTTCGGACGTGCTCGAGGTTTTCGGACGTGTTCGATGTTTTCGGACGCGTTCAAGGTGCAAAGCTTTCCAAACGGTTCCGTCCATTCTCGGCGGCGGTCCGGCCTCGGGTTGCTATCCAGCGGCCGCGCCGAGGGCGGTCCCCGGGGGTGACGGGAGCGTTCCGAGCGGCCGCGGGAGAGCCGAGGTCTGGCTGAAGAACCACCACTCGCCATCGCTCGGACGTCCATTCCCTGTGTTTTTTTTTTCCGGTTTTGTGCGCATTCTGTTCGCCAAATGACGATGCTCCTCGATGGTCCTCGCCGAAGAAAAAATGCACACGTCCGAACGATGCCAAGCCACCAGGCTTCCGAGAAGGAGCGGGCCTTCTCCGAAGGCTCGGGGAAGGCCTCGGGCTTCCTGAGAAGTGTTCCAGGAACCACTTCTCAGGGGGCGCGAGGGCTTCCGAGAAGTCCCGCCGCCTTCTGAGAAGGCCTGCTCCTTCTCACTTCCCCCCCGGGCACCCCGCCGAGTAGATGAGAGCGACACCACCACCACCATCAGGGACTACCAGCGGAAAAGAACCAGGGGTGGTCCCCCTTTTGGTGCGGTCCCCCAGCTCGGGGAGGCATCGTAGCCCCCTCCCTGGTGGCCCCCCTGGTTGTGATAGTGGTGTTGCTTCTCCTTCCCCCGATAGTGGAAGGAGGACCCATGCTCCCAACGTGTCGTTCGAAACATTGAACGCGAAGGTGTTTCGTAATTTTGTCCTTTGGGGGCCGTCGCCGGGCCCCGTGACAAGGAAGACACGACTCGGGATGCAACGCCGGGCCTGGGGAAAGGGGCTGGACTTCTGGGGACCCCGTACGGGAACAATCGAGGCACTGGAAAACAGAAAGTCGCGCAGGAGACGGAGGGGACTGGGCGATGAGGAGATGGGGGATGGCCAGGGGGAGGAGGATTAGGAAGCGTACACCTTGCCCTCAGTGAGAGTCCTTGCCTGGCGCCTCTACGCCCGAAAGGGCACCGGTAGATCTCACCACCTCTTCGCCTGCAGGGGTGGCACTTTGCTTGCAACAAGAACATCGGTATGTAGGCCCCAGGTCAATCGTTGGTTGCATTCCGCGATCGTTTCCTTTCTCTTGATCGAGGAAGTCTCCATTGACGCCGCAACCATCCTGCCACTGTCTGCGCAATAGAAAGCGAGGGAGCAACTTCTGGGAAGATGTCGTATGATCAGGTGTTGTGAACCGGATTTGGCCAGATTGGGCCAGGGATCAAAACCGATCAAGCCCGCGACACACCCTGCCTACCCTCGATTGGGACGGTTCTCCACCAAGGATGTACCAGAGCCGATGCTGAATGTAACCCCCGCAGGAGAAGAATCCTAAGAGGAGTGGTAAGAGGAGAAGCAGAAGGTCGCGCAGGGGGCATGGGGGATCAGAAGATGGAGTTTGGCCCCCAGACATGGAGGACGGCGTCCCTGGAAGTCCCGACCCTGTCCCCGGGGCCGGTTTGTCGTCCCGAGGTTTTTTTAGACGGTCCCGAGGCCCGGCGAGGGCCCCCCCGGGGCCGAAAATAGCCAAAAACCTAACGTCCTGATTTCTTAACGACGCGATCATGTCTGGGCCAGGGAGAGGGACGAGGGGAGGGAGCCGCCGTGGGCGTCGCGGAGAGGCAGCAGGAGGGAGGTCGTCGTCGTCGTCGTCGTCGACGTCGACGTCGTCCTTGAGGGTCGGCGGCACCGGCCGTAAGGCCTTCGCAAGACTGACTTCTGGGGGGCAGGAGGAGCGCCAGGGAGGGCGAAGCGCGGAGGAAGATGGGACGAGGGGGAAGGGCCGCGGGAAGAGGGGGGAGGAGGGAGGACGGAGGGGAGAGGGAAGAGGGGCGACGCGGAGGGAAGATGGAAGAGGGGGAAGAGGGAAGAGGGAAGAGGAGGGATGACCGCGGGAAGCGGGGGGGGGAAGAGGGAGGAGGCGGGGCCCTCACCATGGCACCGGGGCTGAGGATCGCACGGCTGACGCATTCGGTTGCTCTCGTGGTGCCCCAGCATCACCGCGAAGTCGCTGCGGCTACAGCAGACTGCAATCGCACTCCGTTTCGTTCAGAATTATCATCATTCGACTCACCACCGTCATCGTCAATATCATCAGAATCACCGTCGTCGTCGTCGTCGTCGTCGTCGTCGTCGTCGTCGCAATCAATCCTGCCTGGTGCCCCTTATGTGCGATGACGAATTACAAAGATGACGCAGATGCGTAGGTTGCAGAATGGAACGCACGTGCTTTTACACTACGTTGAGTCAAGCACACCATGCAGAAGCCACGAGACACAAGAAGAGCTCGCGAGGGCCTCAGGGGCGAGGCCCGAAGTTAATACAGATCCACCGCCTGGGAAGCCGGTCTCCGTTCCAGGACCACAGGGAAACAGTGGGTGTGGATGCATGATTGGGGCACCTGGGGGCCCCGAATCTTCACACCCTCCGCTTCCCGAGAACCAGGAAAGTTGGACCCCCAGGGGCTGGGAATGCAGAACTCCCAGCCTCCGATCAGTTAAGCTCAAGAACGAGCCCAAGAGGAGCCAAGCAGGGCCCCGGCTGGCCTCAAGAAAGCGTCAACAGAGCCCAGAACACCCTGGACAGGCCTCGGGGATACCCCCAAACGGCCCCAAGCGGATCCCAAGAATGCACAAGCAAAGCCCGGAGAATATCCGCCGGCCCCCTTGTGGGGCCACCAGGCTGTAGGCGCGAGGTTCGCAGTTTCCTGTACCAGTTGTAGCTTGTAGTTTCCAGTGTTACAGTTCTGCTTCTTGCTGGTTACTGTAACTAGTTGACTTATTGCTGGTTACTGTAACTAGTTGATTGACCGCGCGAGGGGGGGGGGAGGCCCAAACCGGCTTTTTAGCACCCCCTGGGCGCGTTGTCTGAATTGCTGGGGGGGCTCGAAATCGACACCCCTCACGCAGATCCGCGGGGTCAGGGTCCAAAAACACAGGGATTTGCCACATTTCTGAAATTCGGTGCCACCCCTCACGCAGATCCGCGAGGTCATGGTGAAATTCGGTGCCACCCCCCACGCAGATCCGCGGGGTCAGGGTCCAAAAACACATGGGATTTGCCACATTTCTGAAATTCGGTGCCACCCCTCACGCAGATCCGCGGGGTCAGGGTCCAAAAACACATGGGATTTGCCACATTTCTGAAATTCGGTGCCACCCCTCACGCAGATCCGCGGGGTCAGGGTCCAAAAACACAGGGATTTGCCACATTTCTGAAATTCGGTGCCACCCCTCACGCAGATCCGCGGGGTCAGGGTCCAAAAACACAGGGATTTGCCACATTTCTGAAATTCGGTGCCACCCCTCACGCAGATCCGCGGGGTCAGGGTCCAAAAACACATGGGATTTGCCACATTTCTGAAATTCGGTGCCACCCCTCACGCAGATCCGCGGGGTCAGGGTCCAAAAACACAAGGGATTTGCTACATTTCTGAAATTCGGTGCCACCCTTCACGCACATCCATCGCAAGGCGTGGTAACCCAAACTGCGAGAACTCCCTCGGCCCTTTAATCGCAAGGTGTGGTAACCAAGCCCGTAAACCATACACGTCTTACCAATCGCCAGGTGTGGTAACCCCTCTTGTGATCAGTTGGTTTTGCTGATTGCGAATCGGCTTCGCATGAAGTTTCGATACTGCTTCACGACAGCGCCAAGGCCTCATGACTTAGCTCTTCCATGGCCCATTCTCCGAGAGAGGGGGCCGGCGGCAGGGGGCGAAGCCCTTACGGATAACATGTAGGCCCACCTCCATGGGCATTGGCACTAATTGGCACCACTGGTCGACATAGCCCCCTAGATGGGCACACGTTCCGTTCCCGTCGGGCCTCGCGGTCGGGGATCTACTGACCCGGGTCCATTCAATCACGGGCCAGTCAGGCCTTGAAAGATCATGCAAGATCCTGCAGAACCCTGCGCCCTACCCCAGGTCAATGCGCCCCTGGCTCTGTAGGATCCAGCAAAATCTGGCGATCTGGCTGACCCCCCTCTGCACTGACCTTCACGTCAAGATTCCTGACGCAAGACAAACCCAATCTGCCCAGGTAGGCTTGGGGGGCTGGTACATCATGGCCCAGCAAAGACGGGGATCGGCAAGACGATGCTGCTTTTTTGGAAAGGACGGGCACCGTCGAGTCACTCGTCCGAGTTTGTGCCGCTGTCGCTGTCCACCACCGCCAGCTGGAAGACGCGCAGGTGGCCAAGGCCAGGCCTGAAGAGCCAGGCGACCGCCGTGTAGATGGCCCACAGCGAAGCCTCGTGCACGAGGGTCACGACCCAGCGCTCGTCCCAGGGCAGCACGTGCAGGGCTGATCGAAGAAGAAACAACCAATTCCAGGAACATGAGCATTGGAAGCTGCGCGCCGACTTCTTGGATCTGCACTGGAGGCTCCAGCTCAGAATCCAGGAACTCCGCGCGGCACTCCCAAACACTACGCCGTCGATGTACTTTCTTCCTCGAGCTAGGAAGTTGGTCATGGTGGGCAGGATGACGAAGTACAGGAAGAACCCCCTAAAGAAGCTGTAGGCCCGGTGCTTGGCGTACAGGCCGCTCGTATCCGGCGAGGCGAGGGCCTCGGATATCTGCCGCTGCAGGGAGAAAATGTTGAAATTTGTCGCAATGATCACGACCAGAGCCGTCGGCCCTCGGCTTGCCCGAGGGGAACGGCGTGTGAGATAAGTTCGGGGATGGACAGACCCCCCTTTCGTAAAACGTGGTCTAGTGAAAACGATCTGAGGCCCAAACCTGGCGGGCGCAAGACTGGAAAATAACGGCCACGGCGCCCTCTCGAGAACCGAAAACGGACAATTCACTAATCGACGTGTCACTGTTGGGGGTTCTGTCCACCCCCGATAAGTGGCTGTAGCTCCTCCCCCTCTCCCCCTCCCCTGGTGCCCAAACTCACGTCCGAAGGGCGCGTGGGGCGTGGGGGGTGGGGGCGGGGAATGGGAGGGGGCCACAGCTCATCAACGCACGCGAAATCGGGAGCCGCACATATCCTGTCAGTAGAACGGCGTAAACCTCTTGAGTCCGCCCGCTCACTGGGCTGAGGGGCGTTGGAGATTTGACCGTGAGAGCTTCTTACAACCCCCCCCCAAGGCCTCCTGCTGCGGCCGTTGTCTACTTCCGACTCCAAGACGGCTTCCAAACGGCGTCCAAGACGACCTCGAATTTCGAACCGTCCCAACACGCTTCCTGGCTCGTAGTGGCTCCGCTCTGGCCCATTGGGGCCCCCTCCGTGAAGCTCCCAGTCGACTCTCAAGGTCCTCAAGAACGCTTCTTGGACCCAACCTCGCCTATAAACTCGAAGATTCAAACATGTAGCAATATCCACTGCTTTCCCATGGATTTCGCCCCGCCTGGAGTCCCACGCACGCCTCTAACAGCTGACGTTTGGGCTCGTCTGGTGACGTTTTTGAACATGCAAACTTAGACGCCGTTTTGGGGTGCGCTCCAGGGTCAATATCAAACGATTAGGGGCCCAACATGGGCCCCAGAACGACGATCAAAATGGCCGAAACGGCCGGATGTTTGACTGCAATTCGACAGGGGGCGTGGCCAAACACAATGGCGATCTCGCATGGGCCGTCCAGGGGCTCCCCCAGCCCGAGGTGGGAGGGAGGGAGGGAGGGAGGGAGGGGGCCCTTCTTGGCCCCTTTTGGGCCCTTCCAGAGGCCCTCTTCGGACCTCGTGGGCGCCTCTTGGGGCTTTTTCTGGCCGCCTCTGGCTGGTCTCGGGATCTGGCTATCTCAGGCCTCCTGCTGTGGTGTGGATGGGGAGCGAGCATCAAGAGAACCAGCATCCGTTAGTGATGCTGACGGGCCGCCGACAAATCGATGAACTCAACATCGATCAGCCACAGTGCACATCCCAGCCCAATCGGCGAGGGGATGGAGGAGAAATGGAGCCCAAGAGAAAGCACAACTACACACACACACGTGGGGGAGGCTTGAACTAGTTTAGGGATGCTGTCATCCCGTCGTGGCGCGCCTGCGTATCTTCTGGCGAAAGCTGGAGTGGGCGGGCGGTGAACGCAACGCGTCTCGAATAACATAGCGAGTGCAGGGTGAACTGGGTGAGCAGGTAGCTCTGGCCGCCGCCGCACACGCCGAGCGTGTTGCAGACGACTTGGGTCATCCCGAACAGGAAGGACAGCCCGCTGACGACGCCTGCGAAAAGCCATTCAGAGTAACGCAGGTGCGATCGCACCACCTTCCAGCCCAGGCCCACCATGTCTAGGGAGCCCGGGAGAGAGGGCGGCTCCTCCACTTCCCCGGCAGATGGGGAGAGGGGGGCGGGGGGCCCTCGCCCTCCACCTTCCGCACCTTCCGCGCGGCAGGTGCCGCGCCGCGGCGGACGCCGCCGCCGCCGAAACCGCTGCTGCGGCCTCGGCGGAAGCCGCAGTGGCGGCCGCGGCGGCGGCCGCCGCGGCGTGGAACCTGCCGCGCGGAAGGTGCGGAAGGTGCAGGGCGAGGGGGAGCGACGGAGGAGGCAGGGGATGGGGCAAAGAGAGGAGGGGAGGGCGGAGAGGGGGCGGAGGGGGGACAAAAACGAACGCTGACCCCAGACCCACGACGCCGTGATGCGTGTCACAGCCTGGGCCCCCGGACATCCCGACCCCTCCCGCTCTTCACCCCCCGAGGCGTGCTTGAGCGGCCCAGGGGCCGGGCGAGGGCCCCAGGAGGCAGCAGCAGAGGCTTCCGTCCTGAGTTCGGGAGCGGCCAGGAGGGGGGCGTCCAAGAGGGGGGGGTGCAAATCATGGCCGGCGGCACGTGCGCGGCCCAGGGGAGGGGCCGGGGACGTAACGAAATAAGAAGAGGCGCCATGAAATCTGGGAAATATCATGGCCCACGCCATGATACCCACCCTCCCCTAGTCATCACCCCCCTCTTTGCCGCCCCCGATGAGTTCTCACCGTGCGAGGAGGACCGGGACGAAGGGGGGGAGACGCCAATTCACGGCTCCCCGATGTAGAAAACCAACACTTGGCAAATGATTTGCACCTCGCCCAGCAGGTGCCGCACAAACTTCAGCTGGACGCTCTCCCTGCCCGTCAGGGCCTTCGTCCTCAGGTCCGCAGGCCGTCACTTTGGGCTCCCAGGCTGCGAGGCATGAATCGGGGAGTCGTAAGACTCGAGTTTGGGGAACTCGGATTTGACTGACGCTGCTGCCAGAAAAATGACAAAGCATAATCTGAAAATTGACGCAAATTCTTGCTGGCAAAACTAGTTCACTAACATTGGACCGTCAAAATTCTGGCCAGGACGGTTTCTACTGCCCGGGTCATGGCAAATCCGGGTCAATCAGGCCTTGCAAGATCCTGCAAGATCTGGCGCTCTGGCTGACCCCCGTTTGCATTGACCACCGTCCCAAGGCTCCCGAAAGCGGCGGCGGACCCGAGTTCTGGCCAACTCGAGTCTCAGAATGTGTTCAACCTAGCTGTATGCATGTCCATTCGCCCTCCCTCTCCTCTTGCCGTCGTCCTATCGTTGTCGTCCTCCGCCTCCTCCCCCTCGCCCCTGGCGGCCCCTGACGAAGGGTAAAACGAAACCAATCCGAGGACAACATCGGAGCGATATAAATCGGAAATCATTGAGAATCGGCGGGGCTGGAGGATGTATCCAGCGTCGCGGCCTTTTCGAAGCGTTGTGGAACGCTCTGAGAGCGTTCTGGAACGCTCTGTGGAACGGATTCATCTCGATTATTGGCCCGTCCTCCTCCTCCTCCTCCTCCTCCTCCTCCTCCACCTCCTCCTCCTCCTCCCTCCTCCTCCTCCCTCCTCCTCCTCCTCCTCCTCCTCCTCCTCCTCCTCCTCGCCTGCTGGCGGATCGTGGGGGAGTGGGAATCGCTCTGGCCCAGACCGCGACGCGCCAAGCGCGATGACCCCCACGGCCTCGCGGGTGACCCAGGCTTCTCGCTAGCATGGGTCAGGGATGCGTGGATCTGGGCTGGCCATCGCCCGGACGTCCATTCCTGTGTTTTTTTTGTGGTTTCGTGCGCGGTTTTTTCGCCTAACGATCAAGGATGCTCCTCGATGGTCCTCGCCGAAGGAAAGATGCACACGTCCGAGCGATGCCAAGTGGGGCGCAGTCGCTGGATCCATAGATCGGGGAAGGCATCCCTGAGGCATGGCGCCAGTGCCGCCCGAAGAGGTGCCAGAACGCGCTGGTTCGTTGCGGAAGCGGGACCCATCGCGAGCCCACGCGCCCTCATCCGTGTTTTGGCAGAAGGCTCAGAAAACCTCGGGCTTTTTGACTGCTCCCTCTCACTTCCCCCCCCCCCGGCTCGCCGCCGAGAAAAATCACCACATTAAACAGCACGTCTTGAGCAGCTGGGCAGGACCGTGGAGAGGACGATCCAAGCATCCCTGTGACGACGACGCCCGCGAGCAAGCCCAGAGCCCAACTCATCCGTCGTCACCCACGAAACTCTTGCGCGACGCCCCCCCACCCCTCGCATCTCTTGACCGCCACCATGCATTACGCCCCCCCCCCCCCCCAGGATGGCCATGGCCAAGCAGGCAGGGTCGCTGGTGCTCTCGATTGGGGAGTGGTGTGGGGGTGGCTCAGGGGCGGAGACGACGACTTGGACTCGGCAATGCAATCCGTCGCCGATGAAGCGACAACATGCCCCCCAATGGGGAAACATCACGTTTTCCTCTGCAGTTTGAGGCCCCCGGGCCCCCGATCTGCGATGAATGGCCGACTCGGGGGTCGATGCTCCCCCCCCCTGTGCCAACTCCACCGTCGGCACCCCTGATCGATGCTTTCGGGTGGAGATGGGGCGAGGAGGCGGAGGAAGAGGAAGAGGTGGAGGAGGGGGCAGGAGGAGGAGGAGGAGGAGGAGGAGGAGGAGGCATTCCTTGTGTGTGTATGATGTGTGTGCGGCTGTATGTACACGTGTGTCGCAATGTGGGTAATGCATGATGCGTGCACGGCAATTTGTGACATGTGTCTCAATACCGAGCGCCACGCTTGAGCAACGACCGCCACGGAAAATGCCATCAATGTGTATGACGCGTGCACGGCTGTATGTGGACGTGTGTCACAATACCGAGCGCCACGTTGGAGCAATGTCTACCACGGAAAGTGTCATACCTGTCGGTTATTGTGTGTCTATATGCGTGCTGTGAGTTTGTTGGGTGCGCGTGTTCTTTGCATGCGCGTGTGACTGCATGTTCGCGTGTGTCTGATTGTCTCATGCGTGCGCAAGTGCAGGTGACGAGGAGATGGAGGAGGGGCGAAGGATGAGGGAGACGCGGGTGCGACGCAGGTGGGAAGAAACCAAGAACCCCACTAACCATGTGGGGAAGAAAAAACCGCATGACCATAACTTTCGGAGCTCCGCGCGGATATCTCGTCGGCGCTGGGCCTCCTTCCATGGCGCGCGGAGCGCACCAGGTGCGGCCGCGCCACCAGGGAGGTCCAGGCGCCGACCCGAGAAGTTCGCGCAGATCTCCGGAAATGTCTCCACCTCCTCATCCCCTCCTCATGCTCCTCCTGCTCATCATCACCAGCATAATCATCATCATCGCCACCACAATCGTCAGCATCATCATCATCATCATCATCATCATCATCATCATCATCATCATCATCAGCATCATCACCATCGTCAATCGCAGCATCTCACCATCACCATCATCACCACCATCATCACCATCATCATCACAAGCATCATAATAAGCATCATAATCAGCATCAGCCTCAGCATCCAGCTCATCATCATCATGTTCAGCATCAGCACCACCAGCATCAATATTATCAGCATCACTATCATCATGATCATCGTCATCAACAACGACAGCATCATCAAAAACAGCTGCATCATCCTCACCCTTTCCCTCACCCTCAGCCTGACCCTCAGCCTCATCCTCATCAGCATAATCAACATCGTCAACATCACCATCATCATCACTATCATCATAAGCATCAGAATCAACCTCATCAGCATCAGTACCACATCATCAAATTCATCATCATCAGCATCATCATCATCATCAGCATCAGCATCGTCATCATAATCATCATATCATCATCATCTTCAGCATCATCATCATCATCTTCATCATCATCATCATCATCATCATCATCATCGGCATCGGCATCGTCATCATCATCATCAGCAGCAGCATCCTCATCCTCCTCCACCACCTACTCCTCTTTCTCCTCCTCCCCCTCCTCAGTTCATCCTCGTCCTCATCCTCATGCTTATCCGAAGTATAACCATCATCGCCATCATCATCATCACCATCACCGTCACGGTCAGCATCATCATGATCATCATCATCATCATCATCATCATCAACATCATCATTAGCATCATCATAAGCATCATCATCATTACCACAACCACCATCATCATCACAATGCGTATCATCATAATTACCATCATCAGCAACATCACCATCATCATCATCATCATCACTATCATCATCATAATCATCATCAGCATCATCATCAGCATCATCATCGGCAGCAGCACCGTCATCATCATCATCATCATCATCATCATCATCATCATCATCATCATCATCATCATCATCATCATCATCATCCCCCTCCTCATCCCCCTCCTCATCCCCAGCCTCATCCCGAACACAGGGACCGGGGAAACGGGCCCTGAGGAAAACGGGTCTTGGGCCCTGGGGCCTTCCCCGAAGACAAGCTTTTCCTCGTGAGCCGCTTTCTGACGATCCCGGGGCCCCCGGAGCGCCCTTGGACACCAAACACGCAAGAAACCTTCAGGACCCGCTCCCTCGTGGCGAAAAGCATGGAGCCCGTCGGCGGCGGCCAGGAGGCCCTCTCGGATCGAGGCGGACGAGCAGCATCACCCCGCACTTCGTCACCAGGGTCACGAGCAGCAGGGCGTGGAGCCAGGACCGGCCCCGCGCGCGCACGGCGATCGCCGCGGCGAGGGCGAGGGCGGAGGCGAGGAAGGCCCAGGCGCCCACCAAGACCACGGTGGGCGAATGGCGGTCCTGCACCTCTTCTAGGGGAAGAAAAAGTGACATAAACATAAAAAAACTCTGAGGTCCGCGCGGATTTCTCGGATCGGCGCTGGACCCCACTCCCTGGCGCGCGGAGCGCGCCAGGGGCGGCGCCGGAGGCGCCGCCGGGGGGCCCCAGCGCCGATCCGAGAAATCCGCGCGGACCTCCGAGTTGTCATGTTTATGTCACTTTTTGCTCCTCTTCGGCGAACAAAAACTTTGATTCGATCCGCTTCCGCGGCTCAATCCGACTTCGATTCGATCCGGTGTTCCGAGTCGATGCTGACTGATCCTGCCGGGGGGCGATGTGGTGGGGACTCGGGGCGAGCGCACGCTTCCGCCCGCAGGGTGTGTCCGTCGAAGACGAGCACACCCTGGCACAAGCAAAAACTTTCGGAGGTCCGCAAGGACTTCTTGGATCCGCGCTGAATCCGATTGAGCATTCGTCGTGAACATACTTTTTCCTTTGGCGGCTAGGCAGGGGTCGTCTGATCTGGCGAGGTCAGCTAAGTTCGTCCTGATCACACGCAGGAATAAAACAGACGAAGGCTATCGTGGTTCGCGCGGATATTGCTGGAGCGGCACTGGAGCGGCTATCGTGGTTCGCCTCGCGCGCCAGGGAAGGGGGCCAGCGCTGATCCAAGAAAATCCACGCGGAGCTCCAAACACTTATGCGTGTGCCGTTTTCTTTCTGCTCTTCGTCGGGCCTCGAGTTGTGGATGCCACGAAAAATGGACACCCTAACAGTCCTCTCATCGAATTAAACATGTGTTGAAGATGTAGGAAAATGTCCTGGAAATGGCTAAAACATGTGCTTTACATGCTCTAAACAGTCTTAACACATGTCCTAGGCATCTGGAAATCCTTTGGCAACATGCTCCCTCTCCTTTGATCGTCCTCCACAAGCCTCGAGCTGCGAGGGGCCGTCGAACCCGAGGTTCAGGAAGGCCACCTCGCCCCTCAGGCCCTCGACCTCGCCCAGCCTCCCCTGCTGGCTGGAGGGCCGGAGGGCCAACTGCAGAAAAGAGATAACCAAGGCTGAACCTAAACGGTGTTTCTCGCTTTCGTTTTGTTTCCGCTTTCCCTCGCTTCTGTCTCGAATCCGTCTTTACCCCGAAACAAAGTCGAGAATTCAGGTCAAGCCCTGGAGAGAGCGGGGCGAGAAGACGGCCCGGGGTCCTCTCCTGGGGGTCCGACGGCACCCCCCGGAAGTCCGCGAGAGCAGAAGCACGGAAGGGGCACGACCATCAGCTTTTGGAGCTCCAAGCGGGGCGCTGCGGATCTGCACCGGGCCCCCCTCCCCTGGCCATCGCTCGGACGTCCGTCCGTTCCTTATGTTTTTTTCCGTTTCGTGCGTGGTTTCTTCGCCAAATGACCAAGGATGCTCCTCGATGGTCCTCGCCGAGAGAAACATGCACACGTCCGAGCGATGCCAAGATCTCCCTGGCACGCGGAGCGCACCGTGGGGCGGCGCGCCGGAGGCGTCGCCGGGGGTGAGTGCGTCGCAGAGCCAGGGCCTCCGGCGCGGCCCCCTGGCGGAGAAGTGCGCGCAGAGCACCCCCCCCTCCCCCTGGCTTCTGGCCTGGGCGGCGGGGCCGGACAGGTGCCAGTATTCTACCAGCCTGGAATATATCCCTATCCCTATGCTGGGCATCTCCTCATCACGATGCCAATCTTAGGGATTCCCTTATTGTTTTTGAGGGCGCATCCCTAAGATTGTCATCGCCTTTTGGCGTGTCAATCTTAGGGATAGGGATACGTTCGAGGCTGGTAAGTATTCTCAGGCGACCTGTCAGAAAAACAACAGGGCCAGGCCTTCTGAGAAGGTCTCTAAAACAGGCGAGCCAGTTCTTCGAGCGAGATGGGGCCAGGCCTTCTGAGAAGGTCTCTAAAACCTAGACGAGCGCGTTCCACTACTCGCAAAGTAACTACTCGCAAATGGCCTGGATCCGCCGCGGGGGATCTACGATCATTTGCACCAAAAACGGACATGAGTTGTTCGGACGGTTGCGAGTAGGCACTTGGCGAGTAGTGGAAAGCGCTCGGTGATTCTCCAAATCTTCCCCGAAGACACCGAAAACTCCTCAGAGGCCGGCGCGCTGCTGAGAAGCCCCCCGCCTTCTGAGGAGAGCTTCGCCTTCTCACTTCCCCCCCCTTGCTCGCGACGAGAAGTCGAAAAGTAGACGAGAAAGCCAAAAACACAGACTGGTCCTAGGTTTTGAAAGGATTTTGGCCTCTTTGAGGCCTCCTGGGACTCCTTGGGATGCGTGGTCTGGTCCGCGGGATGCCCCAAAGGCCACCAGGGCGTCCCGGAAGCGGAGGGCGGTCGACCGGGGGGCACCTGCCCAGGCGGGGCGCAAGGACGTGGAAACAGGAGTGCGTCGCTGATCGATACAGTATTCGGCCTGACCTAAGGAACGGTAAATAAAGAACGAAACCCCTTTTTTTCCGAATACGTCCAGGAAATCCGAGAGAACACCAGGGGGGCTCGCCGCCAAAAAGGTAGCGGAACGCATGCAAACCAAAGGAACGACCGAGCCCCTTTTGGCAAGTAAGTGTTCCTTATTCAAGCCGGACCCTGTAAGCGACAGGCCCCCGATGCGGCCGGACCCTGGACAGCAGAACAGCCTTCGAGAGCATGATGCCCTCCGCCGGGCAGACCGAAGAGCACTCGGGGTTAGCCTCCCCAGGATGCACAAGGACAGCCAGCGAACACGAAGAGCACTGGGGTGGGAGGAGGAGGAGGAGGAGGAGGAGGAGGAGGAGGAGGAGGAGGAGGAGGAGGAGGAGGAGGGAGGAGGAGGAGGAGGAGGAGGAGGAGGAGGAGGAGAGGACGAGGGAGGAGGAGGAGGAGGAGGAGGGGGAGGTGGTGGAGCAGGAGGAGGAGGAGGAGGAGGAGGAGGCGGACCACCCCACGTCGGTCCAGACCTACTGCCAGGGCTGCTTCCAACAACGACTGCGACTGAAGCTCAAAAACATGTAAGAAAAGCAGCCAACTGGCTCTTGCGCCAGCACTCAGACCTTTGAACATCAGCCCTGCTTTGTCTACGGAATCGGCGGGCTATTGAACGCCCCGGAAGGTCGGGGGGGAAGGATCTAGCGCCAAGGCAAGTTTATCTCTGCCAAATTTCGGAACATCGATGTGCGGGCCCCCAACATGTCGACCCTTCATCCAAGGGTAGTCTCGTCGTCCCGAGCAATTCGGTTGACGGTCCCGAAGGCCCAACACCGAGCTGAAAAGGCAAACAGAAGGCGACAGAGAAGCCGTTTCGACATTTCGGACGGGAAGGATGTCTGGAAGTGCGAGCTCGGGCACCAGTCTCTGGCCGAAACGGGGCCAAAGCGGCAGAAGCATTGGAAAAACCTCCTCGGGCGTCAGACCTCGAGGCGTCGCGCGGTTATCTGGCTCAGCTGGGCTCCCCTGGGGGAATGTTCTGTCCCAGGCTACTGTCTGTGTTGGAGGTATGGGGTCGAAGTGATCAGTCCGCCCGACGTCTGGGAGGAAAAGGAGGGTTATCGAATTAGCTCATGCATCCGCTTTTCCTGGCGCCTCCCGGCGGAGGGGGCCGAAGCCAGCTGCACGCAACAGACTTCGCAATCCGCGTGGTGAGATTGTTGGACGCCCTAAATGGGCACGGAAAAAGTGGGTACAATGCCAAACAACAAGGGTTTACCGAAACCAACAGCGACCTTGGGCAGGAGGCCTTCTGTCTCAAATGGACACAGGCCGAGGCGCCGCGGACAGCAAGTCCTGTTCCAAGAACTGCTGTTGGGCATTGTACCCATTCTTTCCGTGCCCATTTCGTTCGTGCTGGATATCTCCCATTGCAAATAAACATACCCCCAGGTAGTCCCCGCTGGCCTCAACAGGCCCCCGAGCAGTCTGGGCGGTCTCAACACCCAAATCCTGGGGAGTAGGGCGCCGCTCGAGGCGGCGCCAGCGTGTTGAGACCGCCCAGGGCTACTCGGGAGGTATGCTGAGGCCAGCTGGGACTACTCGGGGGGCCTGTTGATGCCAGCTGGGACCGCCTTGGGGCGGGGCTCTCTGTGCGAAGGCCGAAGCCTTACCATTCCGACGACGAATCACCACCAAAGTATGTTACACTTGTTCGAACTAATGTCATGGTGGTTTGGGTATGGTGGTGCTCCACCTTTCCAATTTGTGCTACGATTGTTGGGCTTACTGAGTCGCGCTTCCAGACGTCGTGAGCGAACCACATATCCGTATCCGCGGCCTCGCGGGCAAGGCCCCTGGGTCGCATCCCCGCGGATACAAGGCGTCGTTTCGCGGATGCCCCGCGCGGAACGCATCCGTGCGACCGCGCATCCGCGGAATCGCGCCCGATCGAGAGGGCACGGATAGGGACATGTTCGCCGCTCGTGACGACGGTGACGAAACAAAGAAGAAGACAACCAGAGCCTAGCCATGTCCTATCCAACCGAAGGAGTGTGGCCGTCCGGCCCACCAGGCTGGAGCACCCCCAGGAAGTAGCGCCCCGAGCCTCGGCACCCGTCGCACCAAGGGGTTGGCGCGAAGGAGGGGGGGGGCCCTGAAAAGGCGGGCGGGCCTCTGCAGGGGAAGAAGGCGCTGCACAAACATGAACTTGTTATCAGGTCCTTCTCTGTCGTTCCCCCTCGGAAGACACGGTTCTGAAGAAGGCCTTCTCTGCACAGTCCTGGAGAAGTTCCGCGATCCGAAGACGAGCTATAACGGCATAAACATCAACTGTCAGAGTTCCGCGCGGAATTCTTGGATCGGAGCTGGGCTCACCTCCCAGGCGCGCGGAGCGCGCCAGGGGCGGCGCCAAGGGGGCAAGCGCCGATCCAAGGAAGTAAAGTCGAAAAGCTCATGTTTACGCAGCTGTTGCTCATCGAATCTTCGGAGCCCTCCAGGCCTCTGCAGAGGAGGTCCTGGGGGAGGACCAGCTCGGGGGGGATGCACCAAGACCCCCCCTTCCCATGAGATGTTTGTAGGGCACCCTCCTAGCTTCATAAAAGGCTCCTTGTCCAGAGTGCGCCCGACCCGTTCCCCAGGGCCAACGGTCGTCCCGAGTAGATCTCCCCCGCATCAAATCGGACTATTGTTTCTCTGAGCACACACACACACACATCCTGGAACTCCTCCTCATGCTCCTCGTCATCCCTCCTCCTCATCATCATCATTATCCTCCTCCTCATCCTCCTTATCCCACCTCCTCCTCCTCCTCCTCCTCCTCCTCCTCCTCCTTCTCCACCTAACCCACACACCCACAAACCCACACACCCACGCACTCAGCATCATCATCATCATCATCATCATCATCATCATCATCATCATCATCATCATCATCACCATCATCATCATCATCATCATCATCATCATCACCACCATCATCATCATCATCATCATCATCATCATCATCAGCATCACTATCATCATCATCACTACCATCATCATCATCAACATCATCATCATCATCAGCATGATATCATCATCATCATCACCGTCATCATAAGCATCATCATCAGCAGCATCATCATCATCATCATCATCATCATTACCACCCTCACCATCCTCATCACCATCGTCATAAGCAGCATCACCAGCAGCATAAGCATCGGTGTCATCAGCATCAGCACCACCATCAGCATTATCATCACCATCACCATCACCATCACCATCATCACCATCATCATCATCATCCCCACCATCACCATCACCATCACCATCAACATCATCATCGTCATCATCAGCATCACCATCATCAGCATCGTCATCGTCATCAGCATCCTCAGCATCCTCAGCATCCTCATCATCAGCATCATCATTGCCACCAGCATCATCATCAGCATCATCGACATCAGCATCGACATACTCAGCATCACAATCAGAATCAACATCAGCGTCAGCATCGGCATCGGCATCATCAGCATCTGCATTGTCATCGTGATCGTGACCAGCATTAGCATCAACATCATTAGCATTATCAGCATCAACATCAACATCAAAAACATCGTCATATTAATCATGATCATCATCAACATCAAAATGCTCGATGCCAGCGTCGTCAACGTTAACGTCATCAGCATCACCATCCTCAGCAGCGTCATTACCCGCATCATCCTCATCATCCTCAGCCTCAGCTTCATCATCATCATCAACATCCTCGTCATTAGCATCATCACATTGTCCGTCATCATCCCCATCATCACCATCATGATCATCACCATCATCAGCATCATCATCATCATCATCATCGGCAGCATCATGATCACCACCATCAGCAGCATCATCATCCTCACCATCATCACCATCATCATCATCAGCATGTTCACCCCCATCCGCATCCTCATCCTGCTCACCACTATCAGCATCATCAACACCAACAGTATCATCTGGTTCCCCACATGGGCACCCCGCGCAGGAGCACACCCATCCACACGCTCACAGGTCATCAGCACCACCACCACCATCACCACCATCATCATCATCATCATCATCACCATGTCGTCGTCGTCAACACCATCTACCCATCATCACTCACTCGCCCACACCAATCATTTAGTCGTCATTAACCGCCACCCATCCATTCAAACATCACCACCACTCATCATCACCATCAGCATCATCAACATCATCAACATGATCATCGTCAGCATCATCATCAACATCCTCTTCATCATCAGCAGCAGCAACATTATCATCAACGCCATCATCATCATCAGCAGCATCGGCACCATCATCAGCATCCTTCTCATCAGCAGAAGCAGCATCATCACCATCATCACCATCACGTTCACATTACCATCATCACCATCATCACCATTATCACCATCACTTTTTGTCATCACCACCATCACCACCACCATCATCATCATCAACATCATCGTGATCATCGTCACCATCACTATTATCGTCATCACCATCACCACCATACACACTCACACATTCACCAACTCACCTTGAGAAAGTCACGAGCGGGAGCCCCCTCCCTGTTGTGCCCGCACTTCATGTTGGTAATTCGAGCGGGTCTTCGGAAAGCTCGACCAGGCATGGCATTTGAGCAACCCCAAGGCGGCAAATCGTAAGGATGTCTCGAGTGGGGGCCTCGTTTGTAAGTGAATTGCAGGGAAGTCTCCAGCGGGAGCCCGCTCACTATGGGGCCCGCGCTTCATGCTGGGAATCCGGGAAGGTCATCGGACAACTCGACCAGGCATAGCACTTGAGCGCCACAACGAGGCAAATCATGAGGATGTCTCCAGCAGGGGCTTCAACTGTGCGAGGAAGTCAAAGGCGGGAGCCCACTCCCTATGGGGCCCGCACTTCATGTTGGTAATCCGAGGGGGTCATCGGAAATTCCACCAGGCATGGCACTTGAGCGCCCCAAGGCGGCAAATCGTGAGGCTGTCTCGAATGGGGGCCTCGTCTGTAAGTGAATTGCAAGAAAGTCTCCGGCGGGAGCCCTCTCCCTATGGGGCCCGCGCTTCATGTTGGCAATCCGAGTGGGTCATCGGAAAACACTACGGGGCATCGCACTGGAGCACTCTGAGATGGCAAATCGAGAAGATGTCTCGAGCGGGGACAATCGTCTGTAAATGAATTGCGAGGGAGTCTCGGGCTGGAGCCAATCCCCCTTGGGGCCCGCACTTCATGTTGGTAATTCGAGCGGGTCATCGGACAACTCGACCAGGCATAGCACCTGAGCAACCCCAAGGAGCAAATCGTGAGGATGTCTCGAGCGGGGGCCTCGTCTGCGAGTGAATTGCGAGGAAGTTTCCGGCGGGAGCCCCCTCCTTTTGGGGCCCGCAGATCATGTTGGCATTCCGAGCGGGTCATCGGCGTAGTGCAGCAGGAAAGGCACCCGAACACAGCAGGGAGACTCGTGAGGACGTCTCGAGCGGGGGCACCCGCTCCCTATGGGGCCCGCACGTCATGCTGGTGCCTGGGCTCATCCAGCTTGGATCTGCCCTCCCTGGTGTCAGGTCGGGCGGGTCCTCCTACAGAGGGGATTTGGGAAGAAAAATAGAAGACACTCAGGACAGATGCAAACATAGTCAGAAATAGAAGAAAATTGCCACTGGATATGTTTTACTAGCTTCGACTATTCCTCCTGTCGAGGAACAGGCCCAACTTAACCCTGGTGGGCTCCCACCTCCGTGCTGGAATCCGAAGGGGGTCATCCGGATTTTGCAACTGCGTCACTTCTTGCCCCCCCAGGCTTGAATCTGGAGGATGTCTCGAGCGGGAGCCTCGTCAGCGAGTGAATCGCGAGGAAGTCTCGAGCGGGAGCCCTCGGAAAGCCTTCGAAGGTCACAGGACACCCACGAGGCTTCAGGAAAGCCACGGGAAGCCCCAGAAGGCCCAAAGCGGCACCAGGAGGCCCCAGCGGCCGCAGAAAGCCTCAGAGCCACCAGGAAGCCCTGACTGAAAGGCTCCAGGAATTCTCCAGGAGGCTACTTAACCTGGACCCCGGGAGGTCCCCGGAGGCCCGAGGAGGCTCCAGGAGGCCCGGCTCCAGCTTGTAGCAGGACCCAAAGGCCTCGATCTTGCTAGCTACAGCATAGATTATCACATCCTACGAAATTACAGATGCGTCGTTGACACATGAGGACGCGAGGAGGCCAGGCTCCAGGAGCTCCTGGAGGCTCCAGGAGGCAACGGGAGGCCCCAGGAGCAGGCAGGAGGCTCAATGGGGTATGCAGGAGGAGGCCAGAGGAAGTGGCAGGACGAGGATGAGGAGAAGGATGAGGAGGAGGAGGAGAAGAAGGAGGAAGAGGAGGAGGAGGAGGAGGAGGACAAGGAGGAGGAGGAGGAGGACGAGGAGGAGGGGACAGTGAGGACAGTGCCGAGAGCGTGCAGGTGAATCACGAACACGCCTCGAAAAAAAGAACGAGAGAGGGCCCTCATCCAACAAGGGGCGCTCTCCGCGCCGTGCGCGGGGCAGGGGAGCAACGGTGCGAGGGTCACTAACGGCGCAACGCCGGGCAGTCCCCACTCGCACCGCGCCCCCCGCCCGCACCCGCCCACTATTCAGGTGCCTCGGGCTCGGGCGCCTGCTGAGCATCGCAGGCACCCCGAGCTCCGAGAAAACAAGCGGCTCGAGGGGCTCGCCCGCCTTGGGATGCAGGCCCCTTCGAGCCAGCTCGAGCATCGACGCGATGGAGGCCAAGACAGCCCGCTGCACTTAAGGGGCCCCTAAGTGCAGCGGATCTGCTCCTTCCGTGCGCGGGGCAGGGGAGCAACGGTGCGAGGGTCACTAACGGCGCAACGCCGGGCAGTCCCCACTCGCACCGGAGGAGCAGCAGGAGGAGGCAGGACGCAGGAGGCAGGAGGAGGCAGGACGAGAAGGTGGGTGAGAACGAGAACGAGGAGCCAGGATGAGGAGAAGAAGATGGACCAGTGTAAACCCAAGAGTCATCAACGATGTTGGAATGAACCCTCCCACCAAGCCCCCCCTTTCATAGGCCCCTACAACGGTGCATGTCCATTGAGGGAACTGCCTCGTTGGAAGACAACCGTTTGAAGACCCTGAAGCATGCCAAACCATTGTTCCCGGGATTCCTACGCCACGGATCAACCTGACTGTTGCGCTTTGATGATCTTGAATTGTGCCATAACCCCTTTCTTGGGACTGCAACACCGCGAATCAACGCAACTGCTGCAGCCGCAAAAGTATGAATCCTTCAAAAACACAATGTTTGGTACTTTGATCATTGGAACCCGCGAAACCCTCGCACATGTTATAAACGAATGTGTGTGGCGCTACGGCGGGAACCACATTTCGAAAAGGGACTGGCCTCAATTCGCGAAACTCGTGCAGATCTTCAATACGACTGTGCGCGGCACTCAGGCGAGAACCACATTTTGAAAACGGGTCGCCCTCAATCCGTGAAACTTTTGCACATGTTTAAAACGAATGCGCGCGTCGCTACAGCGAGAACCACACATTGAAAAGAGACCGCCCTCAATCCGTGAAACTCCTGCACATCCTTAAAACGAATGCGCGCAGCGCAAAGGCGAGATCCACACTTTGAAAACAGCCCGCCCTCAATCCGTGAAACTCATACAAGCGTGCAAAACGAATGTGCGCGGCGCTGAGGCGAGAGCCACATTTTGAAAACCACCCGCCCTCCATCTGTGAAGCTGAAGCCAATGTGTAAGCTTCAGGGTCACAAATGGTGCGGAACAGGCGAAACGCCCGGCCCACCCTAAAAACTGGCCTCGGGGTGCGACAGGGGAAAATCATGTCTCAGGAAAACGAATTAAGCAGACATAGAAAGAGTGCCCTAGGAGGCCGCGGGAGGTACCATCAGGCTACAGGGCGCACCTGGGAAGCTTCAGGAGGCTCCAGGAGGCCCCAGGAGGAGGCAGGAGGCCCAAGAAGGAGGAAGAGGAGGCTGGAGGAGAAGAAAAAGGAATATGAGGTGGAGGAGGAGGATGAGGAGGAGAAGGAGAAGGAGGAAGAGGAAGGGGAGGAGGAGGAGGAGGAGGAGAAGGAGGAAGAGGAGGAGAGAGGAGGAGGTGGAGGTAGGAGAAGGAGGATGCGGACGAGAACGAGGACGAGGAAGAGGGCAAGGAGGAGGAGGAGGAGGAGAAGAATGAGTAGGACGAGGAGGAGGAAGTGGATGGGGGAGGAGAAGGACGACGACGACGACGAGAGGCGAAGAGGTTGTGGTAATGGTATGAGGAGTCCAAAGGCAAGAGGCTTGAGGAGGTATGGGGAGGAGGAGGCAGAAAGAGGCGGAGGCAGGAGGATGAGGCAAGATGAGGAGGGGGAGAAGCGGGAGGAGGAAGAGGAAGAGGCGGAGGAGGAGGAGGAAGAGGAGGAGGAGGGGGAGGACGAGGAGGAGAGAGGATGAGGGGGTGGAGGTAGGAGAAGGAGGATGAGGACGAGGACGAGGACGCGGACGAGGGAGAGGACGGGGAGGAGGAAGAAGACGAGGAGGATGACGACGATGACGTGGATGAGGACGAGAGGAGGTAATGGAAGACATGGAGGAGGAGCAGCAGCAACAGGCATGAGGCCAGAGGCAGGGTGCTTGAGGAGGCATGGGGAGGAGGAGGAGGAGGAGGCAGAAAGAGGCTGAGGTAGGAGGATGAGAGAAGATGAGGAGAAGGAGGAGGAGAGGGGGAGGAGCGGAGGCAGGAGGGTGTAGGAGGAGGGGGCGAGAGGAAATAATCAGGCAAGCTGAAGAGATTCTCATGTGGGGCGAATTTTCGTCGGGGTAATCTGACGCTCCCCAGGCGCGACGAGGGCCCTGCAGAGACCGAACGCGGCTAAAACAATTCTTCCGTCGCGACCCTCTCCGACGCGAGCTGGTCTGGGCGCCCTTCTCCAACAGGGACCCGCCCTCTGCGACGCCTCCCGGCAGTCTCTAAGAGGCCGCCCCCCCTGGCGCCACCCCCTTGTGCGCGCCGCCAGTCGGGTCGGGCGAAAGGGGGGGATAGCAAAAAGGGGGTTTGAGAATCAGCTCACGTAGCTGATTTTCCCGGCGCCGGGAGGCGCCGAGAGGCGCCTGTGTATCGAGGGATGGGCCCGGCGGCGAGGCCGAAACCAGCTACATGCAGCAGATTTCGTAACCCCCCCTTTCCCTATCGCCCCCTTTCGTTCGGCCCGAGCCAGGAGCCGCCAGCGCTGACCGGGAAGCTCGTGTTGACGGCGTCGACCAGGCTTGCGCGCCAGGTGCAGGGCGGGTAGGGGGTCCAGCCTCTGGGGGACCACTGGCCTCCGGTCCGCGGCCCTCCCGCCCCCCAAAAGATGGGGCCAAGGGGGCCGGCTGGGCCAAGGGGGGGGGGGAGGAGGAAGGAGGGGGGGAGAGAGTTGAGAGATGAGAGAGGAGGAGGAGAACGACGAGGAGGAGGAGGAGGAGGAGGAGGAGGAAGAAGAGTAGGAAGAGGAGGAGGAGGAGAAGGAGGACGAGGAGGAGGAGTAAGGAGAGAAGATGCTAGATGCGAGATCAGAGAGGAGGACGGGGAGGAGGAGAGAGCAGAGAGGGGAGATGAGGCAGGCGACAGGAGGTGGGGAGGCGAGAAAAAGAGGAGAGGAAGGGGACGAGGTGGAGGACGAGAGAGGAGGATGAAGGAGGGAGGGAGTTGGAGGTGCGAATGTGGAGCAGTCGTGATGTGCTGTTCCTTGTCCCGCCGAGGCGCAACAAGGCAAAGTGTGGAGCACATTACCAGGGCCGAACGCGGAGTCGCCGCCCAGCGAGTCGTTGCGCGCACTGCGCGAGGAGGGTTGCCCGCTGTTGGGAACTACTGGTCGCACATGCCAAATTATAATGACTCTCTACCTCACACATCGAGGCTCCGAGACTGGACGTTCTGGCCCTTCCTGGAACCTATTGGGGCGCCCTCCTGGGTACCCTGGACAAATTAGGCCTCCCCTAGTGGATCCGAGTAGATGGGTCGGAGGATCGCGCCGCGTCGCTGGTGCATCGCCGCCGATTGTCCAACACAAACAGCGTCGGCTGTTGGGCAAGCGACTCTCAGGCCGAATCGACAATTTCCGCGGCGGCATGGACAGCAGGTCCTGTCCAAAGGGGACAGAAGCTGGAGTCGGTCCTCGTCCCCATTCTTTTCGTGCCCATGCCGGCCCTGTCAAACCTTCCGGCTCTGTGGGCACGGCCGGGAACTACTGGTCAGAAGATGAACGGAAACCACCGCAACCGAGAGTCCACTGGGGAGCGGCCGGCCCTTGGGCAACTGGACGCCCGAGCGTCACTCAGTACACAACGACGCGCAGACGTGTCACCGCTCAGGGGCGCCCCCCCTCCCCCGATGGGTTTTCTCCCTGGCGGTGGATCATGTTTCCCCTCTGAGCTGGGGAGAGGCATCGCCGACAGATTGGCGAGACGTCTTCGACAGCAACTCCGCACCTTCCTGGGCGGCGTCCTGCTATCAGGAGGGGGTCGATGCGCTCCCCCCGAGCCGATCTCCCCCCCAACTTCCTGAAGTAGGCAGGAGAACAAACAACGGCATACATGAGCACGTTTGGAGGTCCGCGCGAATTTCTGGCAGCTGCACAGGATCCCCACGCTGGCGCGCGGAGCGCGCCAAGGACGGCGCTGGAGGCTCCGCAAGGGGGACCCGGCGCCGATCCGATCCAAGAAGCCCGCGCAGAACTCCAAACGAGTCTGTCCGTGTCCTTCTCTCTCATTCTTGGCGGCTTGCGGAGGGGGGGTAGGATGAGGAGGGAAGGCTTCTTGGAAGCAGGGGTGCTTCTAAGAAGCCTTCCCCCCTCCCCCTGCCCCCATCTGCGCGTGGCCGGCCTTCTGCGAACGCTGCCCCTGAGGGGGGGGCAGGGAGGATCGCGAGCCTCCAGACGAGATGAGGTAGCGCCACTGGAACTCGCTCAGGAACATGACGTACCTCGGCCGGCCCACCAAGATCCCCAGCTGGGGCCCAGACGCACCAGCTCTTCGAGCTGCGGCCGCGGCCGTGGCGAAGAGGTACGTAGACGAAGCCAGCACGCGGACAAGACCGGGCAGCATGAAGCGAGAATCTCTGAGACCTGGCGGCTCTGGCGGATGCCTCGGGCGGCGCGGCCATCTCGGAGCGTTCTGGAATGGCTCTGGGATGGATCTGTCCTCGTTCTGGCCCCGTCCGATGCTTCGAGCTGCGTCCGGCCGTGCCAGAGAGGGCCCCCCACGGCCACGACGTCTCGAGCCTGGAAGCTCGAGGTCCCAATCTCGACGTGACCCCACTCGGGAGCGGCCAAGAGGGGGGTGTCCACGAGGGGGGGGTACAAACCATGACCGGCGGCATGTGCGCGGCCCAGCGGAGGGGCCAGGGACGTAAGGAAATAAGAAGAGGCGCCATGAAACCTGGGGAACTATGATGGCCCCCGCCGTGATATCCACCTCCCCTCGTCGTCACCCCCCTCTTTTCCGCCCCCGACCCTCGACCTGGCCATCGCTCGGACGTCCATTCCCTGTGCTTTTTTCGGGTTCGTGCGTGGCTTCTTCGCCACATGATCAAGAATGCTCCTCGATGGTCCTCGCCGAAGGAAAAACGCACACGTCCGAGCGATGCCAAGCGACGTGACCCCACCGCGGAGGTACGAATTCGGGGAGGGCCGGTCCGTGCGGAGGGTGACCTCGAAGCTCGCGCTCGGGCCGAGGCCGACGGGCCCGCTGAGCATCGTCCAGCGGTGCGTCAGGGTGCCCTCGCCGGGGCCGGCCGGCATCTCGCATCGGCAGGCCGGGTCGGGTCGGGGCGCGCATCGAGCCGCCAGAGGTTAGGAAGCCACTCCTGGGAAATCTTCGTCAAAACGATTTGTTGCTTGTTGTTGGTCGTTTCTAAAAGATGATTGTCAGAACGAATAAAATCCACCAGTAAGCCCGATGAATTGGTCATTGAGCTGTGTCGGGCAGGATTAGGCCCAGGATTCCGCCAAAGTAAACGAGGTTTAGCTGGATCACGAAGGGACTGAGCCAGAATCAGCGGGATGAAACCACATGAGGCTAGTTCTCGATTTCCGACCAGGGATGTACCGGCGCCGATTCTGAATTGAACCTGCCAGGAGTTGCATCCTGAAGGAGGGCAAGAGAACCATCACGACAGGCGAACATACATATCCAGCAGTCTCGATTCCAGGGCGCGCTCCCGCGGATTGTTTCAATGCGCGCCCCGAGAGGTCCCGACCACCTTCCCAGGGGCAATTCTTCGCCCTGGCTAAACTTTTGATTGTCTGGAGGCCCAGATGCGAGCCCCACTGACAGACATCTAAGAAAAAAGCCCATGTTGAAACACACGTCGGAGGTCGAACCTCATGTCAAAATTGGTCCTCGGACCCCTTCCTGGGTCAGGACTGGCCAAATGTTCGGGACACGTCCACCCATGGGCACGGAGGGGGGCCTGTGAGGGTCCACCGAGGCCCACAACAAACATTAACCTTACGTCGTGACTTTTATCGAGTAGGGATGGACTACAGGTTTGATTATCCCAAGCATTACTGTTCTCCGTCGCATCCACGACAAATATGCAGCGCCCTGTGAATATACAGAACATTCGACGCATGTTTTCCCAGATCCCACGGAAGAAAGTAGTTCTGGGGTGAACCATGTGTGTAGTCGATCCCCTACTCGATTTTGACAGCTCGAGGATGTCATTTGAGCAGGGGCCGACCGTCCTGGCATTCATATAGTCCTACCCCGAAATGTTCTTAGAACCCAAAGGTGTTCTAATAACACAAACAATGTTCTCAGAACATGAACCTGACGAGTTAATGCAAGACAGACTCCGCCAGAAATGTTCTAAGAACAGTTCGTGGAAACCACAAGAGGTTCTTAGAACACTGTTTGGTAGGGCTATAGGCACGCCAGGACGCTTTGCCACTGCTTGAGTCATGGTGGAACCTTTGGACGCCCGAAATGGGTATGGAAAAATGGGTACAATGCCCAACAACAAATGTTGCCCCAAACCAACTGCGGCCGCTGTTGGGCAGGCGGCCTTCTATCTCAAATGGGCACAGGCCGCGGAGGCGCGGACAGCGAGTCCTGTTCAAGATGAACAGGAACTGCTGTTGGGCATTGTGCCCATTCTTTCCGTACCCACTACTTTCGTGCAGAGAGGAGGAGGAAGAGGAGGAGGAGGAGGAAGAGGAGGAGGAGGAGGAAAAGGAGGAGGAGGAGGAGGACGGGAGGAGGACGGGGAGGAGGAGGAGGAGGAGAGGAGGAGGTGGAGGAGGAGGAGAGGAGGAGGAGGAGGAGGGAGGAGGGAGGAGGGAGGAGGAGGAGGAGGAGGAGGAGGAGGGGGAGGAGGGAGGAGGAGGAGGAGGAGGAGGAGGAGGAAGAGGAGCGGGAGGTGGAGCCTCGTCCACAGTCTTCCCCATGGCTCGCACGCGGAGGTGCCCCGCGAGGGCCCCGCCGGCGGCCAGCAGCGTCCAGTGGCGCAGCCGGGAGGCGGCGCCGCCAGGCGGACGCATGGCGGCCGACCCTGACTCGGGATCCGCCGTAGTCTGCAAGCGATGCCAAGAGGCACGGCGAACGTTAGGGGAGCGAAGAATGATAGAAGCATCAAAACTCGGAGGTCCGCGGCGGATGTCTCGGGTCGGCGCTGGACCCCCCTCCCTGGAGCTCGGAGCGCGCCAGGGGCGGCGCCAGGGGGGTCCAGCGCGGATCCGAGAAGTCCGCGCGGACCTCCGATATCTTATGTTTATGTCATTCGTCGTTGCCCTAACGTTCTTCATTCCCCTAACGTTTATGTCATTCGTCGTTCCCCTAACGTTCTTCGTTCCCCTAACGTTTATGTCATTCTTCGTTCCCCTATACATGTCCGCCTCACATCGCAATCAGCGGCGAGCCCGGGGACGGCATGAGAAGTACCGGGCCTTCTCAGAAGGCTCGGAGGCCCCGCGGTCTTCCGAGAGAATGTTTCTGAGCCTCCCCGAAGACACGGCACGCTTCGCAGAAGGTCGGAGGGCTTCGGAGAAGCCGCGCCGCCTTCAGCGAAGGCCTTCTCCTTCTCACTCCCCGCCCTCGCTCGCCGCCGAAAACGAAACGGCGAACCTGCCCGCCTCAGGGCACCAGGGCGGATGTCTCCGCGAAGGTTTGGCGGAAACAGCGACGGCAAGCTAGGGCAGAAATCGACCACCAAGGCGCTGGAAAAGTACTAGGGAAACGAACTCTATACACCGACGCTTTTTCCGACCCTGCGCTGAAGTTCGCACAGGAACGCGGATCCTGGTGTATACGGGATCCTGGTGTATACATGTTCCCTTGTTTCCCCGCGAAAGCGGGGAACAAATATACACACCAGACCACCCCGACGTCGCCCCCGACCCTCGAAGAGTCGTGGGACTGAAAAACGGCCCGCCACTGGTCATGTATATGTTGGCGGTGGGCAAACCTCCCTTTAATACACCTCCCTTTAGGGAAAACGACCTAGGACCGAAACCCACGGACCTGGACCCGCAAACATGACGGCCGAGACGCCCTCTCGCGAACCGAAAACGGCCAAGTCCTTAATCGACGTGTCAGGGTAGGAGGTCTGTCCACCTCCGAATATGCTCCAGTTTCCGAAGTAGGACGAAAACTGCGGATCCGGAGTCAGCCGAGCGCGGGCGCGCGCGCGCCGGGTGCCTGCAGCAGCCCGGGCGCGCGCCTTGGGCCCGCGGGCGCCTGTGTCTGGTCGTGAAGCCAGTCCTGGAGGCCTCGGGCGGATCGTCGGCTTTTCGGCCACTGACATACCCGCGCTGATGCTGACTTGGCTCGGCCCGAGCGCCCTGGCTGGAGGGCGCGGCACTGCGAGTGCAATGCATGTGTTCGTTGTTCTCTCTCTCTCTCTCTCTTCTCCTCCTCCTCCTCCTCCTCCTCCTCCTCCTCCTCCTCCTCATCCTCCTTCCTCCTCCTCCTCCTCCTCCTCCCCCTCCTCCTCCTCCTCCTCTCCTCCTCCTCTCCTCCTCCTCCTCCTCCTCCTCCTCCTCCTCCTCCTCCTCCTCCTCCTCCTCCGATCATCGGCTTTTCGGCCCAGGAGATGCTCCCTGTAGCCAGGGGTGGCTCAGGAGGCCCAGGAGGCCCCGAAGAGGGCCGGAGAAGCCCCCCCAGACTCTCCAGAGATGGCCAGGAAGCGGCTCCGCAACCCCCATGGCTGTTTCTTGCCGTCGCTCGGACGTCCATTTCCCGTGCATGTTTCGGTTTTGTGCGTGTGTTTTTCCTCGATGGTCCAGGATGCTCCTCGATGGCCCTCGCCGAAAAAAATGCACACGTCCGAGCGATGCCAGGGCTTCGTTATGAGGAAAACCCTGGAGGCCTCGCGCGGCAGCTTGAAGCCCAATTTACGTCGGATCCAGATCGGCTGTACGTCGTGTTCACGTCAGATTGCGCTGAACTTACGTCGGATTCACGTCGGACTTGCGCCAGAACGTCGCCGCGCGAACGCCGACCCATCTCTGACGGAGCGGACGTGTGGACTGGATATTGGCGGCGCGCACAAGGGGGTGGAGGGAGGGGGGAGGGCTTCTTAGAAGGAGGCTGCTTCTTAGAAGGCGCCGGCCTTACATCTACAGACAAGGCCCGCGCCTTCTAAGAAGCAGGCGTGCTTCTAAGAAGCCTTCCCCCCTCCCCCTACCCCCCTCTGCGCGTGGCCGAAGATCACACAACTACTGCGCGCCGTGCGAGGCCTCCCGGATTTTCCCCGAGGTCCCGGGTCGGCTTCCTCTCTCGGCCGCCAACAACAGATACTTGGCGGCCCCGGGGCCCACGCCGGGCCCCGGGGCCGTCAAGAAACGACTCGGGGTGATAAGCCGGCTCGGGCAAGTGGGTCGAGGCGTGCAGGGGTCGACGCTGCGGCAAAAGCGTGGCGCTGGGGGTCTACTTTTTTTCTTCCGCCCTCCAGGTCGGGGTTGCTGGGTTTATCCTGACGAGCTCCAGAACCCACCTCGCACACTCTGCACACCGCGGCCGTCCAACCCAAAATGTGTCGGTGCTCCCTGGGCGCCCCGCAGCGTGTCTTCGACGCATGGCGACTGCATACCGCGGCCGCCAGGCTCAGAGTGTGCAGGCGCTCCCCGGGCAGCCCGCCTCGCGTTCTTCGGCGGGGATCGACCGAAGCAGAATGTGCTCCCCCCCAGCGCCACGCGGATCTGACCAAAACGTGAATCCGAAGGTCGCCAGGCGATCCCAGAAGGCCACGCGAGCCGACCTGCGACGGAGAAGCGAGTTCATGTGGAGAACGCTGGCATGGGAGAGAATGAAGGGGCCCTGGGACACACAAATGAACACACACACACACAAATGTCAGGATTCCCTATATTTTCTCATATTTTCTGGGTTTATGTCTTCCCCCCCACTGCCCATATTTTCCAATATTTTCTGGGGAATCGACGATTAATTGTCTGTGTGTTTCTTCTCCTCCCGAGAGAAGCGCGGGAGCGTACGCGTAGGGCGTAGGAGCCAAAGGGTCTGGCCTTCCCGCTGGCAAGCACCAACAAAACGACACCACGACGCGCACGGACAGAACAGGACAAAAACACGATCGCCATCCACCGCTACCCCACCGTGGGAATCATAGCTGCCTTGAAAAAATGGAGGTGCTGAATCTGCGAATCACCGCTCGGGCGAGAGCACGCGATCCCGCCGGGTGGAAAGCTGGGGAGGCCTCTGGCCCCGAGAGGGACGCGCAAGGACTTCTCACGGAGAAGGAGGAAGGGGGGAAAGGAGGAGAAAGATGACCCGTCGGAGTGGGGCAGCATCGGAGGTCGCCAGCAGAGCCGCGCGAATACGCAAGCCGTATCCGCACGAGCAGGATGCCGGCCCAGGGCCCAGGGCTGTCCAGGGGCGTCCAAGATTGAAGGGGCCCAGGGACACACAAATAAATTCACACAAATCACAATATTTTCGCATATGTTCTCATATGTTCTGGGTTTTTGTCTTCCCCGCCACTTCCCATAGTTTCCCATCTTTTCTGGGGAATCGACGATTAATTGTGTCTGTGTGTTTTTTCCCCTTCTGACCAAGATACCTCCCATGGGTTTGCAGGGCACCCCAGGAGGAAGAGCGCGGCAGGCCCAGAGGTCGCGGCCAGCGGGCAGTTCCCTGGCAGGAGCGGCCCGACCGACTCGTGCAGATCTCAGAGGATGCCATGACGTGATCCCCGCCCAAGGCTCGGGCGCTGGCAAAGTTCCACCAGACCTCTGGGCGTAGGTGGCTTAGCGAATTTTGATATTTTCTGTCTGCCGGATCTCCATTCTTCCGCTGCTCGAGGGAAGGGTCCATCATTGTTCCTCATTGATATACACCCCCTCCCCCAGGCGACCGGCGGCCTACAAGGGACCATGCTCCCCACCCCACCCCACCATCCCTGTCAACAAAACAATACAAAACGCACTCTGCCTCCACATTTGGAGCATGCGCGGCCAAACCGATACGCCCCCCACCACCATCCCTGTCAAAAAACAATATAAGTACACTTTGGGGCAAAATCTTGAATCATGTTTGTGAGGCTCGCGAGAACTTTGTATTGTTTTTGACAGGGGCGGCGGGGATGTCAGCATATTGCCTGCTGTGCGCAGGGCTACCGTCCCTGACAAACAAATAATACAACATGCATCTCGCGGTAAATCTGAATATATAATGTGCGGCCACCCCGCGATCACTGTCACGTGGTTTTTGACAGGGACGGCAGGGGTGGTGGCGTATGGCCTGCTGCGCGCAGCCCACCAGACACAATGATGGACATTGGTTTTAGACAGTGATGGTGGGGGCCAACATGTTTGCCGATGTGTGCTGTCACGTGCGCAAGCGCACCTGACACACTCTGCACGTGCCCCGAACGTGGCGCACCTGCCGCAGCTGGAGTATGCGGCACACCTGGCGCACGCGGAGCACGTGGCGCATTTGGCGCACACGGCGTGCCTGGCACGCTCGCGCCCCGGGGGTTCCTGGCGTGCGTGGCGCGCCTGGCATGCGTGGCGCACCTCGCCCCAGCGTCGCGCACATGGGGTCGGTTCTGGTTCCGAATAGCTGCCCATCTAAAGACGACCGCTGAACATGTTCAGGCTCGCGTGTCGCTGATATGTTGGGAGGGCGGGTGGGAGTGAGCTAGACGACTTGCTATCTAGGGGGCGTATTGATCACTGTTCCCTATTAACAAACACCCCCTCCCCCAGGCGACTGGGGGCCAACCTGGGTCCATGACTGCCACTGTGACTGTGGCGATCATGACATTCATGACACTCAACCAGGGTCCATGACACCCCCCCACCATGCCTAGTAAAAAACAATACAAAACACACTCTGCCTCCAAATTCGGACCACGCGCAGCCAACCCGATGCGCACCCCCCCCCACCCACCATCCCTGTCAAGCAACAGTAAAGAGCACACTTGGCGGCGGCGGCGGCTGCGGCGGCTGCGGCGGCGGTGGCGGCGGCGGGGGCGGCGGGGGCGGCTGCGGCGGCGGCGGCGGGGGCGGCGGCGGCGGCGGCGGCGGTTTGGCAGCGGGGGGCGGCGGCGGCGGCGGCAGCGGCGGCGGCGGCGGCGGCGGCGGATTGGCCCCCAGTAGCGCCCATCCAAAGACGACTGCTGAATATGCTGCGGCTCGGGCCAGACTCGGGTGCTACGTATGTGTTGGAAGGGCGGGTGGGGGTGAGCGAGACGGCTAGCGGGCGGGGAGGGGGTAGCTTGACCCCTCCCCTCCCCCTCCCCTGGGCCTGAAAGGGGCGCCCCGCGAGGGGTTTGAGCGTCCAAGATGGCCCAAGATGGCTCCCAGAGAGCCTATGAGAACGCAAAATGGCATCCAAAATTGCTCCAGATAGCTCCGGATGGTCAAGACAAGTGCCATTCGACCCCTTCAAGGACCCCCCCGATAGGCGTAAATGGCTCCACCACCCAAGTAACATCAATCTGATTTTCCGATTCGCCTTTTCGCTTCCGATAGGCTCTTGGGGCCTCTACATGGCCCCAAGACCGCCCAACAGAGCCGCAAGAGGGGCTCAGGAAAGCCCCAAAATAATCCCAAGGCAGAACCAAGAGCGCCCAAAGAGTGCCCCAAGAGGGCCTTAAGTCGCCATTTTGAGCCTCCCAGGGGGGGGGCCTGAATTTCCAACCCCGCCCCTCTTTTAGAATCATGGGGGCCAAGGTGGCCCCAAAAGGCCCCCCAGACGCCCCCACCGAACCCCGAGAGGGCCCGAAGAAGGCCTCAAGAAAACCCCAAGAGGGCCAGAAGAGTGCCCCAAGAAGCCTCCGCGAGACCTCCGAGAAAACGCTTTCAAGGCGGTTACAACCCTGCACTCTTCTACTCTTCCCTGCTCAAGGCAAGTCGCTCGGCGATCTACTTCTGGATGGGTTGGTGGGGGTACTTGTTGTAGTCAGCGGCCGCGGGCGAGCGCGCCGGCGGCGAGTCAGGTCAAAGCGGGCTACGCAGACACAAATTAGGCAGAGCAAGGCTGGTTGGGGGAGGGTACGCGACGCGTCAAGAATTTGTATACATATCCACTGCGTATTGGAAGTCCGAGCTCCCTTCCTCACAGAACCAAAGGCGCGGTGGACGTGGATGAATACTTGGCCCCTGAGCTAGAACTCCACTGCGCCTCGGCTTTCTGGCGCCCCTTCCCAGAAAGCCCACGGCGCACGGGGACGTCCGAGCCTGAGCCGAGGATTGAAGCACACACCCTCCAGCATCTGGCCACGGAGGCCCACGGGCACACCGACCTTGAGGCCCGGGACGTGCGCGCGGCACGCCTCGCCACCTCGGAGCGGACCGACGGCCCGAGGACCTCGAACAAAAAACAGCATGCTGAACTCCCGGTGGACGAGAAGCCGCCGCCTGGCCATCGCTCGGACGTCCATTCCCTGTGCTTTTTGTCGGTTTCGTCCGTGGTTTGTTTCGCAGGATGATCCATGATGCTCCTCAATGATCCTCGCCGAAGGAAACATGCACACGTCCGAGCGATACCAAGCACCACCACCACCGACCACCGAGATCGGGACCATCTTCCCTCGGTGGAGGCAGCCCCGCCAGTATTGGTGATGGTGTCAACCTCTAGGCCTCCTCCTCCTCCTCCTCCACTTCCTCCTCCTCCTCCTCCTCATCCTCCTCCTCCTCCTCCTCCTCCCCCTCCTCCTCCCCTCCCCCTCCTCCTCCTCCTCACTCCTCCTCCCTCCTCCTCCTCCTCCTTCCTCCTCCTCCTCCTCCTCCCTCCTCCACCTCCTGCTCCTCCTCCTCCTCCTCCTCCTCCCCTCCTCTCTCCTCTCTCCTCCTCCTCCCTCCTCCTCCCTCTCTCCTCCTCCCCCTCCTTCCTCCTCCCTCCTCCTCCTCTCCTCCTCCTCCTCCTCCTCCTCCTCTCCTCCTCCTCCTCCCTCCTCCCTCCTCCTCCCTCCTCCTCCTCCTCCCCTCCCCTCCCCCTCCTCCTCCTCCTCCTCCTCCTCCTCCTCCTCCTCCTCCTCCTCCTCCTCCTCCTCCTCCACTTCCTCCTCCTCCTCCTCCTCCTCCTCCTCCTCCTCCTCCTCCTCCTCCTCCTCCTCGCCGCAGGAAGAATGCACACGTCCGAGCGATGCCAAGCCGCCCTCACCCGCGCCGCACGCGAGGGCATCTCCAGCGCCCGGGGGGGCCCAGGCTGCGCCCGGCCAGCATCGGCGAGGGGGCCGGGGGCCGAGAGGTGCCCCCCAGGGTTACGTCGGGCGTGTCCCCCTACAGGGGGATTTTCGACGAAAGTTCAAAAATACCCCAAAAACACTCCAAAACGATAAAAACAAAAACAAAAAACAAAAAAAAAAAAATCCCGGCAAAGCAACCTAACAGCGATATGTAGAAGCATATCTGAAAGCATTCCCCTTAAGATTCAGATGAAAATCCAATTGTAGAATTCTGCTGTTCTCGCAGTCGTAGTCGCATTCGCGATGACAGTCGCAGCGGCAACGGCAGTCGCAGTCACAGCCTCAGCCTCAGCCTGCCTCAGCCTCAGCCTCAGCCTGCCTCAGCCTCAGCCTGCCTCAGCCTCAGCCTCAGCCTGCTTCAGCCTCAGCCTCAGTCTGCCTTCAGCCTCGGCCTCAGCCTCAGCCTGCCTCAGCCTCAGCCTGCATCAGCCTCAGCCTCAGCCTCAGCCTGCCTCAGCATCAGCCTGCTTCAGCCTCAGCCTCAGCCTGCCTCAGCCTCAGCCTCAGTCTGCTTCAGCCTCAGCCTCAGTCTGCCTTCAGCCTCGGCCTCAGCCTCAGCCTGCCTCAGCCTCAGCCTGCCTCGGCCGCAGCATCAGCCTGCCTCAGCATTCAAAATGTGGCCCAGGAATGGAGTTCTGGGAACTAGAAGAACACGAAGTGGCCTACAGTTGGCTCCGGGCATTCAAAATCATGCCCAGGAATGGAGTTCTGGGAACTTGAAGAGCACGAAGTGGCCTACAGTTGGCTCCGGGCATCCAAAATGTGGCCCGGGAATGGAGTTCTGGGAATCGAAGAGCACGAAGTGGCCTACAGTTGGCTCCGGGCATCCAAAATGTGGCCCGGGAATGGAGTTCTGGGAAGTCGAAGAGCACGAAGTGGCCTACAGTTGGCTCCGGGCATCCAAAATGTGGCCCGGGAATGGAGTTCTGGGAGCACCAAGAGCGATTTTGCGAGGATGTCCCAAGCGATTTCGGCTTCGGCGGCAGCCTCGGCGGCAGCCTGTCCGGGTCCCGCCCAGACCCCCCTGAGGAGTCATGATGCTCTCTTTTGAGACCACTAGAAACCTATCAGCAAGAGCTGTTAGGTAATATGCAAAAGATAGTCCCCAGACTATTTGTTTGACTGATCTTCAGTATTCCCCCTGTAAAGGGACACGTCCGACTGAACGCCAGGGGCAGGCATCCGACGCTGCGACCTTTGCCATGCGCGGCGGCTTTGGACACCGCGTGGATCGTTCGACTTCGAACGATCGCGGCTGTCCAATCGCGCGGATAACGAGTTCGACGTCTGCGGCTCGGGGCCACTGGCGGCGTCCCCGCGCTGGGGTCGCCGCGCCAAAGCCGCCGCCGCGTCGACGCGACGCAGGCCTGCTGTACGCCCAGGCAATCCCCTGCCCCAGGCCTAGGTACAAGACTCTGCCACCAAAACGAATGCAGGATTAGGGCCAACACAGATGAGGATGAAACGGGGATCTCCGAGACCTGGCCGGTCTGGAGAACGTATCGGACGCCGCGGTGGCCCAGCCTGGTGATCTCTTTTTGGGATGTCTCCGGGGCGCTTGAGCGAAGCTTGAAGCATGCGTTCCAACCACGCCGGAACCACGCCCGAGTCACGCCAGGACCAGACCAGAACCACGTGGCCAGAACCAAACCAGAACCACGCCACAACCACGTGGCCAAGAACAACAAAAGAACCACACCAAAACCACGCCCGAACCACGCCAGAACCACGCCCGAATCGACCCGCCAGAACCACGCCGCGACCCACGCCGAGGCTCTGGTGTGGTCATGGCGTGGTTCTGCCGCGGTTCTGGCGTGGTTCTGGCGTGGTTCAGAGCGTGGTTCGGGGCGTAGTTCTGGCGTGGTTCTGGTGTCGTTCTGGATTCTGGTGTGGTTCTGGCGTGGTTCCGGCGCGGCTCGTGGTTCAAACCGCCCAGGACCCAGGAGGCCCCGCTCAGCTCAACTCATCCTAGGCCTGCCTGACTAACACCAACCTCCGCAGCCCAAATCCCAGGATGCTTCGAACCCCCTCGAAACCCAGCGCGGGCAGCCCGCGCGGGTAACGTATGTGCCAGACAGACCCGCCCGGACCCACCGGGCGAATCTGTGGGTCCACTCCTCTGGAACCGCACGGGAAGCCGAGGTTCCCAGGAGGGAGCCTGGACCCGTGGGTGCCATGCGGTGGGTCGGGTCCACCCGCCAGACATCCGACGTCGTGGCAACGCTGCTCCCAAGAGATCTGGACCTCTATTCGGGAGCGTCAAAGAGGGGGGCGTCAAAGAGGGGGGGGGGTGCAAATCATGACCGGCGGCACGTGCGCGGCCCAGCGGGGGGGCCAGGAACGTGATGAAATAAGAAGGGGCGCCATGAAATCTGGGGAAATATCATGGCCCCCGCCATGATACCCACCCACCCCTAGTCATCACCCCCCTCTTTTCCGCCCCCGACTCTATCGGGGGCGGGTTTCTCAATGTGGGTCTATTTTGGACGGCCCTGGGGCTTGGTACGGCCCCCAGGGGCCGAAAAAACAACAGAGAACCTTCGCTCGGGAGTTGTTACATGACGCGAGCATGGCGCCAGAGCCCCCTGGCGGCGCCTCCGACGCCGCCCCTGGCGGCGCTCCGCGCGCCAGGGAGGGGGCTCCAGCGCCGATCCAAGAAATCCGCGCGGGCCTCCCGCAGTTTCTGTCCATGCTGTTTCATTTTCTTCTTCTTCTGCTCATGCTGTTTCTTCTTCTTCTTTGAGCTCTCGCGGCCACCACCTCCGCTGGGGGCGGGGCGGGCGCCCCCCGCCTTGCTGAAGGCCATGAACACCCTCGTGCCGGTCCGCGGCGCGGGGGCTGGGGGCGGCACTGGCCGGAACTCCTCGGCGCCGCCGGCGCTCCCGCTGGCCGCCGCCGCATGGCGCCGCGCGCCACTGGCGCCACGGTCGTCGTGGCAGTGGTCGTGGTCGTGGTCGTCGTCGTCGTGGTCGTCGTCGGTCGTCGCCGTGGTCGTCGTCGTCGTCGTGGTCGTCGTCGTCGCCGCCGTCGTCGTCGTGGTCGTCGTGGTCGTCGTGGTCGTCGTCGACGTGGTCGTCAACGTCGTGGTCGTCGTCGTCGTCGTCGTCGTCGTCGTGGTCATGGTCGTCGCCGTCGCCATCGTCGTCGTCGTAGTCCTCCGCGTCGAGTTTGGGGAACTCGCGTAGTTGCCTGACAAGGGCCATTCAACAAAATTACGCGACATGGACCTAGCCTGAAATTTGGCGTGCATTCATACGGTCGGACCCAGGACAGAACGCCCTGCGTGAGACCCTCCGCTGGCCAAACACAAACATAAGTAAGATCATCGAGGGTTATCTCGTGCACAAGAACATGTAGCAGACACGAAGATTCTGAACGGCCAGAATCATCCGGCGAAGCTCTGGCAGTGGGGATGACACATCGCCTGCGAGAGGTGCCAGCAGGAGAAGGGAGCACGAACAGAACATTCTTGCGTACGTGAACATACATGTTCGGAGACCCGCGCGGATTTCTTGGCTCGGCGCCGAATCCCCCCTCCTCTGGAAGCGCCGCAGGGGCAGCGCTGGAGGCGCCGCCAGGGTGCCGATCGAAGGAATCCGCGGCGGCCTGCGGAAATTCATGCGCATGCGGGTTTCCTTCGGGAAGGATGTGGGAGAACGTTCGCCGGGGGGCGGCGAAAGGCAGGGTTGAGAACCAGCTCACGTAGCTGGTTTTCCTGGCACCTCCTGGCGCCGGGAGGCGCCCATGCACACGGGAGTGGGCCCAGAGGCGGGGCCGAATCCGGCTGCATGCAGCAGGCTTCGTACCCCCGCCCCTTTCTCCATCCTACCCCTTCGTCCAGCCCCCTTCGTCCTACCAGTTGAGGGAGGAGGGAAGAGGAAGGTGGGACGAGGAGGAGGGCGACGCAGGAATAACCAGGAGGAGGGCGGAGGAGGAGGAGGAGGAGGAGGAGGAGGAGGAGGAGGAGGAGGAGGAGGTGTGTTGCCTCGACTCAGAGGGGAGGAACGTTCAGCTTGAATCGGCAGCACACAGAGCCGATGGATCGGCAAAAGGCCCCCGCTGGAGAAACCGCAAGGTGCTGGGCAGGGTGTGCCATCGGGCCCCTATCAGGAAGCAATAAGTCAATGGGCGATTTGGGGGTCGGTGCATCCTCCCCTGAGTCGATCCCCCCCCCTCCAGTCAGAGGAATCACCAACTGCAGACACATACAATTTCGGACGCCCGCGCGGATTCATCGGGTCGGCGCTGGACCCCCATCCCTGGACCGCGGAGCGCGCGCCAGCGGCGCCAGAAGGGCCGCGGCGACTGGTGTCCAGCGCTGGTCCAAGCAATCCGCGCGGACAGCCGAAGAGGCATGTTTATGGTATGGCTTCTTTTTCTTCTTCTTCTGCTTCGATCCTCCCTCCTCCATTATCCTCCTCCTCCTCCTCCTCCTCCTTCTCCTCCTCCTCCTCCCTCCTGGATCCTCCTCCTCATCGATCCCTCCTCGATCCTCTCCTCCTGCTCCACTTTCTCATCCTCACTCCTCCTTCCTCCCTCCTCCTCCTCCTTCTCCTCCTTCTCCACCTCCTCCTCCTCCTCGTGCCTTCTCCTCCTCGATGCTCCGCTTTCTCTTCCTACATAGCCTATCCCCCTCTGGCCCGCGGGGAGGGCGCAGGAATAGGGATCACGAGGAGCTCTGTGAGAGGTCCGTTCCCCCTTCGGAGGCAACTCCTGGGTTGGAACGATGAAAGGCCATGAAACCCCAAAAATGTGAGACGAAGCCAGGACCGTCAGGCCAGGGCCAGTAAGGCAAGGCCTGACTGACCGGGGTCAATACACACCCGCGTCAGTCAGGTCTTGCAGGATCCTGCAGGATCCTGTGAGATCCTGCGCGCAAGCCCGAGTCCATGCACCCCTGACTCTGCAAAATCCCACAAGATCCCGCGCTCTGGTTGATCCCCGTTTGCATTAACCCCCGTCTCTTATAGTAAGACGAAGCCAGGACGAGGAAACATCGGGTAAGGAAAATCGAGAATCTCTGAGATCCGAAGGCGTTGCAGGGTGTCTCGGTCGCCGCGACCTTCTAAGAGCGTTCTGGGACGCTCTGGAACGGATTTATCCTCGTCCTAGACCAGTCCTATAAAAGGCGAAGCCCAATTAAGGGGCCATCGAGCCAGATTAGGCCCGATCAGGCCTGGGATTGAGCCAGACCAAGCGGGATTTGATCAAACGGGACTGTAACGGATGGCACGAGACTGAGCCAGGGGATCAAGGATACCACCGGCGCCAATTCTGAAATTAGCCACCCAGAAAGTAGGCAGCCCACAGAGGATGTACGCGCCCAACCGCATGCATGCATACGGCCCCCCAGTCCGCGAGACCAACCTTGTGATACGAGCGCTCACGAAATGCGTACCCTCAGAGCAAGCGTGGATTCGCGTTCGCGTGCGTCCTACCTTCGCTCCTGAAGGAGCTGCATCCTAACCTGGAGGCCTCTCAGATGGGGTCGGACTAGTTGGGGTCGGAGGATCGCGTCTCATTGGCGATGCATCGCCGATGCATCGGCGACACCGCCGTGGAGAGAATCGTGGCGACGAGGGCCTCCCAGCACGCCAACAAGAATTGGAAAACGAGGCAAGAGTAATGGCTGTGGTACCTTGGATCCTCCTCCCTCGACCACTTCCCCCCAGTACCGGCTCCTCATCCTGAGTCGTTTGCGCACGGTCCCATGGCTCAGTGTTCTTTGTTTCCTCGACCACCCTCGGGCCGGGCGAAAGGGGGGGAAAGCAAAGGGGGGGGGTTAAGAATCAGCTGCCGTAGCTGATTTCCCCGGCGCCTCCCGGCGCCGGGAGGCGCCCATGTATTTCGAGGAATGGGCCCGGCCGCGGGGCCGAAACCAGCTGCATGCAGCAGACTTCGTACCCCCCCCCCCCCTTTCCCTCTTCCCCCCCTTTCGTTCGGCCCGACACCCCCCCGAGAGCGCGAGATTCTGCTCGCCCGACCCCCCCCGCGTCCACGGCCACGCTGCGACTGTCGCCGCGCAGCGCCGCCAGCCCGGCCTTGGCGCCAGGGCCTCGCCCGGCCCGCTGCCGACGGGGCGCCACGGTGCCCCCCCCCCCGCCCCGCCTGAGCCCCAGGAATGCTCGCGCCGTCGCAAGAGGCTCGACGGAATCGGCGGCGGCCTTCTGCGGAGTGCCCCGAAGACATAGAAAACTTGTCGGAGGGCACGGGGTTTCTGAGAGGCCTCGCCGCCTTCTGAGAGGGTCTTCTCCCTCTCCTTCTCACTTCGTCCCATTGCTGCCCGCCGAATAAATCACGGCGGACGGATTCTGGCCGCTTTCGGCACGGGGATCAACGGGCCAGGGTCAATGCAAACCTGGGTCAGTCAAGCTTCGCAGGATCATGCAAGATCTTGCGAATTCTGCAGGATCCTGCGTGCTAGCCGGGGTCAATGCACCCCTGGTTTTGTAGCATCGTCTCACCGTAACTGAAGGTGCCATGGGCACACAAACTAGTAAACACAAGTTCCAGGGTTACCAATGTTTGCAAAAGTTCCTCGATGATGTTGGTTCATCTACACTTCACACATTCCCCAAAAAAGGAGACAGACGATTGTTTGTGTCTGAGTATCTGTCCTCTGCCTAAGTAACAGAAATCACGACGGAAGGTTGCTGGCCGTTTGCGGGTTCATGAGGGACCTTGCGGGGTAAATTAACGCGGGCGTCGCGTAATGGGGGTGCGATCAAGGAACGGGGGTGCGAGGCGGGGGTTTATCCATATCCACCACCTGGGAATCGACGCCCTGGTGCCCCAGCGGGCGGTGGATATGGATATATTTCGGCCCCCAGGGGGCCGAATATGTCCATATCCACCGCCTGCCGAGGCTCCGAAAACTGACCCTCCAGGCGGTGGATAAGAGAAATTCCCGCCTCGGAGGGGGGAGGAAACGTGCACCTGCTGTGCCCTGAAGGGACACTCAGGGGCCCGAAAAGGGCACGATAGGCGCACGCTCCCCCCCTCCTTTTGTCGCCCCCCCGTGAAACAATGCGCGCGTACCGCTGCTCGCAAAGTAACTACTCGCAAATGGCCTGGACTCGCCGCGGGGGATCTACGATATATCACATCGAAGCAGACATATGTTTTCTCGGACGTTTGCGAGTAGGCACTTTGCGCATAGTGGAACGCGCTCGGCGAATGAACCAACGCCTGAATAACGACTCGGGAGCAAATGCGGGGTGAAGGGTCGGGGCTTCTTCCCGCCTTGGAAACCAGGGCACCGCATGTCTGAGGTCTGAGGCGGCGGCGGCGAGGTCCCTGAGGTCTGGACGCTGATCAGTCATCACAAAGCGCGGTGCAGAGTGGGTCCTCCTGGGGCCGTCCGGAGATCTACTAGGCACTCCCGAGGCCGCCGTGGGCCCTCCTGGAGCCTCTGGGGAGGGGGCTGAAAAATGACGACAGTTTCACGGATGGGAGCCTTTCCGTTGAGAAGGGGAGCGCGGTAAAAGGTAATAAAGTGACGACAGTGTCGCACTCGAGGCCCACAATCGTCCTTGGGCACCTCGGGCGCGAACCCCGCTCCACCACAGTACGGTGCGATTTCCCCTCCCCCCGCTGTCCCGCCGGACCCCGGGAGGGTGATCTTTGTCCTTTTTGGCTTGTAAGGAACACTTCCCCCCCCTCTCGACGGTGACGGAGGGCAGGCGGCGGGGGTGGGCGGGTTGGCGGGGTGGCGGGTTGGCTGGGGTTGGGGGATGGCTGGTTGGGTTGGTTGAGCCGGTTGAGTTGTTTGGGTGGCTGGTTGGGCTGGCTGGTTGGGCTGGCTGGGGCAATTGGTTTCGATTCCCCCTGTAGAGGGACGGGCCCGACTTAAGGTTAGCAGCACAGCAGCAGAGCCCGAGGCACGTGCGCGGACGAGGGAGGGAGGGCAGGGGACGCATGGAAAGGAGGGGCCCTGGGACGCGCAAACAAATAGACACAAGAACAGGATTCCCCATATGTTCCATATGTTCTTGGTTTTTAAGGGGGCAAACGCACCTACCTCGCTTTTGACCACCCTCGCTTCCAAGAGCTACCAAGCGATGCCAAACTACGGCACGCACTGGTAAGGCCACTCGACGGGGAGGCGCGTGGTATGACTTGGTTGTGCCTGGAAGCGAAAGCGGGGTAAGTAATTCACGCTCTGAGTTTTTGTCTTCCCCCCACCTCCCGTGTTTTCCAAGGGGGATAATTGATCAATTGTGCCTGTGTGTTGTTGCCCCCTCCTGATTGAAAAGGAGAAGACAAGGGTGCCCTGAAACCTGGGATGGTCTCATGGCCGCGGACACGATCTCCAAGTCCCCCCTGGCCCTCAAGAGCCCCTCGGAAGCCTGGTTCTCTTCGGGCCATCACTCGGATGATGTCGGGCGTGTCCCCCTACCAGGGGGATTTCCGGGGGATTTCCGACGAAACATAAAACATACCCCAAACATACCCACAAAAGGTCCAAAAATATTCAACAAATAGTCCCCAGACCAGTTTTGGACTATTTTTTGATGTTTTGTGGTATTTTTTTATTTTTCGTCGAAAATCTAACCAGCCTCGAACGTATCCCTATCCCTAAGACGGGCGAGCAAAAAGCGAGGACAATCTTAGGGATAGGCCCTCAGAAACTGAGGGAATCCTTAAGATCGGTATCGAGGTGAGGTGATGTCAAACATAGGGATAGGGATATGTTTCAAACTGGTAAAAATCCCCCTGTAGGGGGACAGGCCCGACTTCACACTCGGGCCTCCGGCAGCCCACCCCCGACGACCCGACCACCCCCTCGGAGAAACTCTCGACAGGGCGCGCGGCCGTTCGAGGGCATCCCCAGACGGGAGGGCCGCTGGAGGCCCTCGGCGGCGCGCCCGAGGGATCAGGGGGAGTGGGGAAGGCTTCTTAGAGGGGGCCCTGGGGCACACAAATAAATGCACACAAACAATCACCGGACAGCTCGCCCCTTGGCCCCCCGCCAGCCACACGCCAAGGGGCGAACATATAGACGGGCGCAGCACCGCGCTGGATGCGTAGCCGTCGGCTGGGCCAACCAAGCGAATGACGCATCGCGTGGCGGCTGGACCCCCGCGCCGAGCACAGCTCTTCTCGGTTCCTCCCTCCTCCTCCTCCTCCTCCTCCTCCTCCTCCTCCGACCCCGTGGACCCCGCGGGCTTAAAACTGCCACCGAAATATCCTCACCCGCTGGCTAAACAATACCAGCGAAATATCCTCACCCGCTGGCTTAAAACTGCTACCAGAATATCCTGACCCGCTGGCTATAAACTACCACCGAAATATCCTCACCCGCTGGCTTCAAACTGCCACCGAAATATCCCAACCCGCTGGCGTAAAACTGCCACCCAAATATCCTCACCCGCGAAACCAAAACTGCCATCGAAATATCCTCACCCGCTGGCGTAAAACTACCACCGAAATATCCTCACCCGCTGGCTTCAAACTGCCACTGAAATATCCTCACCCGCTGGCGTAAAACTGCCACCCAAATATCCTCACCCGCGAAACCAAAACTGCCACCGAAATATCCTCACCCGCTGGCGTAAAACTACCACCGAAATATCCTCACCCGCTGGCTTCAAACTGCCACTGAAATATCCTCACCCGTTGGCTTCAAACTGCCACCGAAATATCCTCACCCGCGGAAATAAAACTGCCACCGAAATATCCTCACCCGCGGAAATAAAACTGCCACCGAAATATCCATACCCGCTGGCTTAAAACTGCCACCGACATATCCTCACCCGCGGAAATAAAACTGCCATCTAACGGCCTGGTGGTTCAGTTCAGTCTGTCTGTCTACCTCGCGAGAATCAAATTACGGGCTGCGCCCGTAAAACAGATTCCCCATATTTTTCCATATGTTCTGGGTTTTGTCTTCTCCCCCAATTCCCATATGTTCCCATATCTTCTTGGGAATCTACGATTCATTGTGTCTGTGTGTTTTTTCCCCTCCTGATTCTTAGAAGGAGGCTGATTTTTCGAAGTCGTCGGCCCTATATCCGCTTACAGACAAGGCCCGCGCCTTCTGACAAGCAAGGGTGTTTCTGAGAAGCCTCCCCCCCTCCCCTATACCCCCTTCTGCCGGGGATCTACTGACTCAGGTCACTGCCAGCCCTGGTCAGTCGAGCTTTGCAGGATACTGCAAGATCCTGCAGGATCCTGCGCGCCGACTCGGGGTCAGTGCAGCCCTGGCTCTTCAGGGTCATGCAAGATCGGGCGCTCTGGCTGACCCCCGTTTGCATGTACCCCCGTCTCAATGCTCCCGACGCGTAGCCGAATGCCAGCGAGAACACCGGAAGACCTCGAGCCCGCCAAGGCAGCATCCGGAGCCCCGTTCGCCGCCGCTCCGTGCCCCACAACTCCTCGGTCTCCCTCCCGAGGGGGGGCGGCATGCTGGCCATCGGTCGGACGTTCATCCGTGCGCATTTTTGCGGCTGCGTGCGATCTTTTGTATTTTTCGCGGGATGACCCCAGATGCTCCTCGATGGTCCGAGGCAAGCATGCGCGCGTCCCGAGGCAAGCATGCACGCGTCCGAGCGATGCCACCTAAATTAGCACGGGGAAAACGGGTCCTGAGGGAAACGGGTCCCGGATCCTGGGGCCTTCCCCCAGGATGAGATCTTCATCCTGAATCGTTCTCTGACAGTCTCGGCGGTGGACAAACCTCCCTTTAGTAAACCTCCGCTTAGTGAAAGCTGCCTGGGACCGAAACCGACGGACTTGGACCCGCAAAAATGACGGCCGCGACGCCCTCTCGCGACCCGAATGCGGCCAATTCCTCAATCGACGTGTCAGGGTAGGAGGTCTGTCCACCTCCGAGCAGTCCTGGGGCCCGTGGAGCGCTCCGGGAAGCCAAAACCGCATCAAAACCTCAGGACTCGTTCCCCCCACAGGGCGCAAAAACGCCAAGAACGCAAAAAAACACGTAAAACGCATGAAAAGCGCTCCGGGGAGCCCCAAACCCCCCAAAGACCTCAGGACTCGTTCCCCCCCCCACGGCGAAGCACAGAGGGCCCCTGGCGAACACAGTGGAACTCCGTCGCCGGGAGAGCCCGAAAAAACCGCGCGAACAAAGCCTCTGGGCTCGTTGCTTCCAGGACCCGCTTTTGATTCTCGTGGATAGCTCGGGCTTCGGGCCAAAGCTCGGGGTCTCCGGCGAGAGAGTTCTGGACGACTCGGGCGCCCCTGGCACGCCCTGGGCCGAGTGCAGCTGCAGGAGAGCATCCCGAGGTCGGGAAACCCTCCGAAACGACTCGTTGCTTCCAGGACCCGCTGGATTCTCATGGATAGCTTGGGCTTCGGGCCAAACCTCGGGTCTCCGGCGAGAAAGTCCTGGACGACTCGGGCGCCCCTGGCACGCCCTGGGCCAAGTGCAGCTGCAGGAGAGCCTCCCGAGGTCGGGAAAACCCTCCGAAACGCACGACACCATCCGAAAACTTCGAGCCTCGGGACCCGATTCCCTTAGGATGAATGGGCCCTAGGACGCACAAATAAATACACACACATAAAATGATTATGTCTGGGTTTCTGTCTTCCCCCCCACTTCCCATATTTCCCCATATTTTCTGGGGAGTCGACGATTAATTGTGTCTGTGTGTTTTTGCTCCCCTCCTGAAAACTTCGAACCTCAGGATCGGATTCCCTTAAGACCGAGACGGAGGCAGGACGAGGATCAGTTCGGGTGAGGATACGTCGAGACCCTCTAAGATCTGGCGCTTCTGGAGGATGCCTCGGACATCGCGGCATTCTCAGAGCGTGCTGGAACGGACTTCTCCTCGTCTCGGCCCCGTCGGAGGCACCCCCCTTCCCCCCCCCGGAGTCAAGCCGAGTTTGTCCCCCTACAGGGGGAATCTTGGACGAAACATACAAACAATAGTCAAATAATGCGCCCAAATGGCAAAAAAAAATTGAAAAAATAGTCCCTTGACTATTTTCTGGACTACGTTTGAATCTTCCCACCTGTAAAGGGACAGGCCCAACTTGACCCAAATAGTCAAACGATACTCAACAAATCGTCCCCATACAATTTCTTTGACGATGTTTGAGCCTTCCCCCCTGTAGAGGGACAGGCCCGACTTGACACTGGGGGACCCCCTCTGCCCGTCTGAAGAGGAGCAGGCCCGACTCAACCCTGGGCGACACCCTCTGGGAGACTACTTTTTGAATATCCCACCTGTAGAGGGGCAGGCCCGACTGAACCCTTGGTGACCCCCTCTGGGCGACTACTTTTGAGTCTTCCCCCCTGTAGAGGGGCAGGCCCGACTTCACCCTGGGCGACCCCCTCTGGGCGACTACCTTTGAGTCTCCCCCCCTGTAGAGGGACAAGCCCGACTTAACCCTGGGCGACCCCCTCTGGGCGACTACTTTTGAATCTTCCCCCCTCTAGAGGGGGGCAGGCCCGACTCCGGGCGCGGCCAAACCGACCCCTACCAAACCATACCCTTTTTTCAAAGAAGGCGGAAGTGCGCAAACACAGGGAGCGAATGATATCCTTCCTGAGAGCGTCGCTCTCGCAAGACCGGGTCGCGGTCCCAGGGGCGCGCGGGGAGACAACTAAATCGAGACGTTTTGGAAACCACCGCACCAGTCAAGCGCTTCGGGGACGAACGTGAACGAAAACGCCAGCGCGGGCAGAAATCGCGACGACGGGCCGGCAGAAAGAACGACGCAAGATAAGGAGCACGGCCCAAGGACAGTCATCGGGGAACGTCAACGGCGCATGAAATCCACGCGCTGCCTTCGAATGGCGTGACCAACAGTGGCCGGCCAGAGCGACACGTCTGCGCTGGCACGGGCGTTTATCATTCAAAATATCATGCCTCGGCCCTGCGCTGCGTAGCGCAACTCTTTCTTGATGCGAATCAGAGCTCCAAAGTGCGCACGTGATGTCGGTGAGCCGAAACGCGCGCTGAACCTGGGCGGCTAGGAAAAACGCAACCACCCCCAAAACGAACATATACCAACGAAGCAGTCGCATGTTTTGCGCGCGGTGAAGTACGACCGCCAGGGTTTGAACAGTCTTACAACATACCTGGCAAACATTGAACGATTTCTCAAAAAGTGATAGGCACACTCACGACACCAGAATTACACATAAATCGTTTCGCGACTTCGAGAATTTGACCAAGAAACACCACGCCTTTTGTATATGGACGAGCAAGTGAAACGTCACCCACCCTGACGTACGCATACGCCTGCAGGGATGGCGAATCGAGCCAATGATGGCCCAAAGAGACGGTCCTCCTGTGGAGGGGTTTTGACAACGCGTGCCCGCTACATATCAGTAGCCTCGAAAGTGCACAAACCGACATATCATAGGATCCACACTTGGCTCCATCACAGAGCGCCCATGTCTGCGTTGGCAAGTATGGCTCCGGTGCCGAGCCAGGCGCATGAGCACGCACGTGCTGCGCGACCAGGCTCACGCGCCCCATGAAAGACTGCGGACGTTTCAAGGCATTGGCCACGCATCCCCACAGACGCAACACAGTACGTTGCACATATTGAGGCAATGCGTTGCAAATACTGGGAACCAATCGTATGCCTGGGTGCAACATGCCAGCACATGCCGCACAAACCGCACGTGTAACCCCCATCCGTCCACCTCCGCCTGATATCCCGTTCACATATTTATATATATATATATATATCCTTCCCTCCCCTGCCGCCCCCGTTCGCCCCCCCCCTCCCCACCCTCTCTCAACTTCCCCCTCCTCCGCCCCCCTCCTCCTCGACCCCTGGCCCAGCTCGCCCTCGCGGCGGAGCGCATTGTGCAGCGCGTCGCCAGGCGAGGGAACGAAAGGGGGGAGGGGGGAGGGAGGGGGGAGGGGGGAGGGGAGAGAAGGGGGGGAAGGGAGACAGGGCGAAAGACGCACACAGGGAGGGGGGCGCGGGAGAGGAACCAGAGGAGGCAGGAGAGATACGGGGGGAGCGGGGGAGGGAAGGAATGTCGGAGGCAGGGAAGGAGAGGAAGAAACGAGGGCAAGGGCGACGCGGGCGAGGGAAGCTAATGCGCGGGGGGAGGGATGGGAGGGAAGGGGCACTAGGGAGGGAGGGGGCGAGGAAAAGCGAGGAAAGCGGGGGGAGGAAAAGAGGGCAAGGAGGAGAGACAGAGAAGGTGGGGATGTTGTGAGGACAGCGGAGAAGTGGACAGAATGGAAAAAGGGAGATGGCGAGAGGCCAAAGTGAAGAGCAAGGGAAGAGTGGCGTGGGGACGGCGAGGGAGGGAGAGACACGAAGGAGCAAGGAAGGAGGAGAGGATGGCGGCGGAGTAACGGGGAGAAGATCGGGAAAAACCAGCCGGCCTGGACTCCCGCGGCACCTGCGACAAAACCTTGCCCTCCGCCCCCCAGCGAGGCCCAAACTGCACTCGCGCGGCTTGCGGGGGCCGCGCGACTGTCTTTTGGGGCTCGCCCGGGGCGGATCCCCGAATGAAAATTTCGAAAGTGTGGACCCGGAACTCGTCACGGTAGGGTATCATTTGGGCGCGCCCCAAACCGGAGGCTTCCGTGACGACCCCCCCCGGGACCCCCGCCCGTCTGTCTTGTTTCCCGACTTGTGCCTAAACCGGAGGCTTCCGTGACGAGCTCGGGGGGGCCCCGAGCGCAACCTAAACCGGAGGCTTCCGTGACGAGGGGGCGCCCAAACCGGAGGCTACCGTGACGACCCCCCCCCCGGAGGTTTCCTGGTCGGGGGCCCTCGGGGGGGCCCTCTCGGGGCTCTCCAGGCCTTCCAATGCATCTCGGAGGGCCTCAAGAGGGCTCCAAGAGAGCCTCAGGAGGGCCTCGAAATTTCAAATATATTGACAAACTTTGAAGCTCTCTTGGAGCCGTCTTGAGCCCGCTTGAAGCCCTCCGGATCGCACTGGAAGGCCCTGGAGGGCCCGGGGAATGCTCCAAGAGGGCCCCATAGAGGGCCTCAAGACGGCCCTCAGCGAGCCCCACGAGGGCCCCAAGGGGGCCCAAGAGATACCCAAGAGGGCCTCTTGTGCACGACCACTTGCGTATATGAACACTGCTGTCCATGACCACTCTCGTATTCAACTGCTATTGTATATCACCCCTCCCTCCTGGCTCATCCCTTCACCCTCATCGCTCCTCCTGATGATCAGGGCAAGTCGCCTGGTGATTTTTGGGACGGGCTGGTGGGGATACGCGGAGCGCCAACAATTTCTGGAAGCCTGCCTGAGGGCTCAAGGGAGCCCCAAGTGGGCCCCGCGAGGCCCACAAGAGGACCTCGGGAGAGGCCCGCCTGGACCCCAAGAAAATCCAATGTTAGGACGCGCGCTGCATCCTGATTCAGGAATGTCTCGGGGTCCACTTGATGCCCCGTGGGGGCGTTCTCCGGGACTTCCTGAAACCCGCCCGAAGCCGGAGGGGGCCCGTGTCGCCGAGAACTCGCTAATACGGCTTTAATAAAATCTAGTTACCCCCCAAGAGGGCCCGAATCCAACATTCAAAATGCTTTTTGGCTCTGGGCCATCTGGGGATCCATCCGGGGTCCTCCTGGAGCCCCCCTGGGGGTCTCCCCGAGGCCCACCCGCAGCCCCCTCGAACCCATTGAGGGCCTCGAAGAACGCCCCAGAGGGCACCCATCAGAAGGGGTCCAAATACATGTATGTTTGGAGGGCCCGCATCAGGATGCATGGTGCAACGTGAGTTTGGGCCGTTGCGTGGGCCACGCCGGCGCCCTCTTGGAGCCGTCTTGAGCCGCGCTGGGGCTGTCCTGACGCCCCGAGGATGCCCCGAGAGAACCCCGAGAGAGTCCCAAGGAGGCTTCTGCAAGCGACATTTGCATGCACACTTTTACGTCGTATTGTTTCCGCGTGTTCCCTTGAAGCAAGAGGGTAAGGTTTTCCTCGATGTGGCATGCATTGCCGTTTGCCCCACGGCGCGGCGTCGTGCTCAACAACAACGTCCCCCGCCATGCCATTGCGGTTGCATGATGCACCGTGCACCTTGACCTGGGGCCCACTGGGGGTCGGCTTGGAGCCCTCTCGGAGCTCTTTTGGGGGCCTCAGAAGACCTTTTTTCGGAGCCTCGTTGCGGCTTCGGGGGGGGGGGGGGGCCTCGCCCAGCTCGCTCATGGGAAACCGCGAGCTCCGGAGTCCGACCGCCAGCATCAATCGTCTGGCAACCCCCGCATATCCTAACATTCTCGGTAACCTAGGAAAGCGGGGCCCTGGGCGTCAGCAGAAATCGACGGCGAGTTGTTGTCAAATCCCTGCAATTTCCGCGAGGGGCCACTGTCGAGCATTGATTCTGAGACAAACACAAGACGCACGCGAGTGGTTAAGATGATCGAGTCAACAGTAGCACCGAAAAGTGTCAACGGGCAATCATATGTTTCCTCTAGTTGCGAAGCCGCTCGCGCCCCAAGATGCAGATGCGATGGTGCCGCATCTGAAAACATTGTAGACGCCCGCGCAAGAATGGCAGCGATGCTCCCATTGCTCCTTCGCCAATTCCGCCAAACAAGCACGCATTCCGACTCGATCGAGGAAGCTGCGCGGCACACTTGCTGCACTTCATGACTTCTGTTTGCGAATTCCTTTGGGGCGGCGCCGGTCGTGCCCCGAGAGCGCTTCGCGCGTGGGCAATTCATTTTGCTCGAGTCTGCAGCCAACGCACGCGCGGACCGCATTGACCTCGAAAACACAAAACTCGTTACGCAAGGGCATGGTTTGCTAGGGGTCGGTTTGGCCGCCCCTGACTGAACCCTGGGCGACCCCCTCTGCCCGCCTGGGGCGCCGCCGCTGGGCGGCCCTCGCCGGGCGGCCTCCGCCGCCACGGCGGGGCGGGCGCCCGCGGCCTCCCCGGGGGGGCGCTCTTCGCGGGCGCGCGCGGCGGCCAGAGGCGAGGCGGTCTCGGGGCGCGGGGGGCCAGAATTTGGACGCCCGAGATCTCGCCATCGCTCGGACGTCCATTCCGTGTGCTTTTCGATTTCGTGCGTGGTTTTTTCGCCAAATGATCAAGGATGCTCCTCGATGGTCCTCGCCGCGGAAAAAACGCACACGTCCGAGCGATGCCGAGGAAATGGGTACGGAAAGAATGGGTACAACGCCCAACAACAAACGGTGTCCTAAACCGACAGCGGCCGCTGTTGGGCGGGCGGCCCTCTGTCTCGAGTGGACACAGGCCGCGGCGGGGTGGACAGCGAGTCCTGTTCCAAATGGACAAGAACTGCTGTTGGGCATTGCACCCATTCTTTCCGTACCCATTTCGTTCGTGCCGATCTCGGGGCGCGGGGGGCCAGCAGCGCCCTCGGGGATCTAAAAGGAACCGACACCGCTGCCCATGCCTCGTTTTCCCCTTTTGTGGGCCTCCAGGGCGGCCCTCGTCGCCACCGCTGGAGTCGCATCGAAATCCTGGTCAGAACGCACCCCAGGAGAGGTCCTGGGGTGCGTTCTGACCTGGAGGCGGGGGGCCATCGGGGATCTAAAACAGGGAAACAAACTCTATATACACCGACGCTTTTCCCGACCCTGCGCGGAAAATTCGCCCAAGAACGCGGGTCCTGGTGTATACGGGATCCTGGTGTATATATGTTGCATTGTTCCCCTTGGAAAACGGGGGACAAGTATACACCACACCACCCCGACGTCGTCCACGACCCTCCAAAAATCGTGGGATCGAAAAAGCAACCCGCCACTGGTAATGTACATGTTCCAACTTCCGATCAAAGGTACCGGTACCGCTACTCCCTGGACCTCTCCTGGGGTGCGTTCTGACCAGAACTTCGATACGAATCCAGCGGCGGCGACGAGGGCCGCCCAGAAGGCCCAAAAAGGGGGAAACGAGGCAAGGGTAGATGTATGGGTACCTTTTCCTCCTCCGAGTGCCATCGGGGATCGAGGGGGGCGAGAGGGTAGGACAGCAAAGGGCAGAGTAGAGGATCAGCTCACGTAGCTGTCCTTCCTGGCGCTGGAAGGCGCCCATGTTTCGAGGAATGGGCCCCGCGCTGGGGATATTTCGCTGGCAGCTTTACGCTAGGGTGGTGAGGATTTGCCGCTGGCAGTTTTAAGCGAGGGGTGTGGGGGGGATAATTAGCTGGCAGTCGTAAGCCAGGGCTGTGGGGATACTTCGCTGACAGTTTTTTGGCCAGGGGCGTGGGGATATTTCGCTGGCAGTTTTAAGCGAGGGTGGTGAGGATTCTTCGCTGGCAATTTCAAGCCAGGGGGTTTAGGATACTTCGCTGGCAGGGGTGCGAGGATACTTCGCTGGCAGTTTTAAGTCAGGGCGGTGAGCATAGTTCGCTGGCAGTTAGGCCAGGGGCGTGAGGATATTTCGGTGGCAGTTTTGAGCGAGGGCGGAGAGGACAGTTCCCTGGCAGTTTAAGTCAGGGGATGGAGGATCTCTCGCTAGCAGGTTTCAGCAAGGGGTGTTGAGATACTTCGCCGGCAGTTTTACGTCGGGCCAGTGAGGATACTTCTCGCTGGAAGTTTGAAGCCAGGATGGTAAGGATACTTCGCTGGCAGTTTTAAGCGAGAGGTGTGAGGATATTTCGCTGGCAGTTTGAAGCGAGGGTGAAGTCAGGGGGTTAGGAGATTCGCTTGCAGTTTTAGCCCAGGGGCGCGAGGCTATGTTTCTGGCAATTTTTAGCCAGGGGGCGTGGGGATACTTCACTGGCAGTGTGAAGCCAGGGCGGTGAGGATATTTCGTTAGCAGTTTTAGGCCAGGGGGATGAGGAATATTTCGCTGGAAGTTGTTAGCCAAGGTTGTGAGGAGATGTAGGTGGCGGTTTAAGTGAGGGCGCCATGGGGACTTCGCTGGGAGATCTGAGCGAGGTGTGTGAGGATTGCGCTGGCAGATTAAAGTCAGGACGGTGAGGAGAGTTTGCTGCCAGTTTTAAGTGAAGGGTGAGAGGATATTTCGCTGGCAGCTTTGAGCGAGGGCGGTGCGGATTTGTCGCTGTCAGCCTTGAGCGAAGGGTGTGAGGATAATTCGCTGGCAGTTTTAAGCGAGGGCTGTGGGGATACTTTGCCGACAGGTTTAGGCCCGGGGCGTGGCAGTATGTCGCTGGCAGTTCTAAGCGAGAGCGGTGAGGATTCTTCGCTAGCAATTTTAAGCCAGGGGGCTGAGGGTATGTTACTGACAGTTCAAGCCAGGGGCGTGAGGATATTGCGCTGGCAGTTTTAACTCATGTCGATGAGGATATTTCGCTGGCAGTTTTGAGTGAGAGGGTCCTGCCCTGCCCAACCGAAGGCTACGCATCCAGCGCGTTGCTGCGCCCGTATATATGCTCGCCCCTTTGCGTCGGGCTGGCGGGGGGCCAAGGGGCGAGCTGTCCGTTGTTTCTGTTTGTGATCCCAAGTCACGCTGGCTTTGTTAGGCTCGTTTGGAAATGCAGCCCAGTCGTCGAGACCAGAGCAGTGCACGGGCAGCAAGAAGCTTCACGTCCCAGCCGCAAGCTGGTGCTGGCACCCGGAGAAGGGGGGGGGGCGTATTGCAGCACTGGTGACGCATGCCAGCGAGACCCTTGGACCCCAGTCGGCTCAAACAGCGGAAGCATCCTGAACCCGAGAAGCGAGTGATGCGCGGTCGTCCTCCCCCCTTGTTCTTTCTAACCTCCTGCTGGGCAAGGTGGCCACTGAATATCTCTACGTCGCACCCCGCAGATGCGGATAAGAGTGAGGGGGCGGTGGGGACGTCGGCAGTTTGCGAGACTCTGGAGAAGCCAGCCGCAGGCGCCGAAGTTTCACACATGATGCAACGAGCCCGCCGCAGGCGCCGATTTGCTTCGTTAAACCAATGTGGGTAGGTCGCGGGTGGGTCGCGGGTGGGTCGCGGGATGCGTCGCGCGTGTGTCGCAGGTTGGGTCGCGGGGTGGGTCGCGGTTGGGTCGTAAAAAGGTCGCGGGTGGGTCGCGGGTGGATCGCGGGTGGGTCGCGGGGTGGGTCGCGGGTGGGTCGCGGGGTGGGTCGCGGGGTGGGTCGCGGGTGGGTCGCGGGATGGTCGCGGGATGGGTCATGGGTGTGTCGCAGGTTGGGACGCGGGTTGGGTCGCGGGGTGGGTCGCGGGGTTGGGACGCGGGTTGGGTCGCGGGGTGGGTCGCGGGTTGGGTCGCGGGGTGGGTCACGGGTGGGTCACAAACAACAACAGCAACAACAACACCACCACCACCACCACCACCACCAACAACAACCAACAACCAACAACCAACAACCAACAACCACAACCACAACAACAACAACAACAACAACAACAACAACAACAACTACAACAACAACAACAACAACAACATTGACAATAACAACAAAAGCAACAACAACATCAAAAACAATAACAACAACGCAACAAGCATAATCCTCACCACGGATCCCCACTTCAGCCACGCACCCAAGGACAATGAATGACCGTTTGGCCCCCTCACTCTGATCCAGCTGTCTCTCTCGCTCTCTCTCTCTCTCTTCCCCTCTCTCTCGCTCTCTGTCTCTCTCCCCCTGTCTATGTGTATATGTATGTCGTCCGGTATATATCTAGATAGGTATGTGAGTTGAGTTTAGATCAGTATGTATGCTTCTCTTGGTATCCCTCTGTCTCCCCTGTCGCTCTCTCTCTCTCTCGCTGCTTTTTTTTTTTTCTCTCTCTCTCTCTCTCTTTCTCTCTCTCTCTCTCTCTCTCCCTCTCTCTCTCTCCCTCTCCCTCTGTCTCTTTCAATGTCGGTCTCTCCCTCTCTCTCTCTGTCTAGTTCCCTCTCTCTCCCTCTCTCTGTTTCTCTCTTTCTCTCTCTCTCTCTCGCTCTCTCTCTCTCTCTCTCTGTCCCGCTCTCTCTCTCTCTCTCTCGCTCTCCCTCTCCAAATCTCGATCTCGATCTGTCGCTCTCTCTCTCTCTCGCTCTGTGTCGTTGGCTCTCTCTCCCTCTCTCTCTCTCTCTCTCTCTCTCTTCCAACCTCCCCCCTCCCTCCATACCTCTCTACATAGAAATATGTCTCGTTCCCGCCGCTCTATCCCTCGCTCTCTTTATATCTCCTTCTGTCTTTCTCTCTCTCTCTCTCGTTCTTCCCGCCTGCCTTACTGCCTTATCGCGTCATGTACTGCGCCCGTTACCAACATACTCCACATATCGTTACTGCGCCCAGTGCCTCAGTACTCCACAAATCGTTATCCGCCTCCCTCTCATTCTCTCTCTCTCTCTCTCTCCCTCCCACTCTCTCTCTCTCTCTCTCTCTACGTATGTAGATAGAGAAGTGTTTCTCTCGAATTTCTTTTCACGGTATGTATATATCACTATATCCATATGTACAGCTGTCTCTTTTTTTTTTCTCTCTCTCTCTCTCTTTCTCGCTCTCCCCTCCTTCCCTTCTGGTGTGGTAACCGCCACCGTTCCCCCCCCTGGCACCTTGAGGCGTGGCAGAATGTCACGTGATGTCGGGTAGAATTTCTGAAATCTTCTCATGGCCTCCACCCCCTCGGCCCACGGACTTCCACGTGTATCGCTCCCCGCCCCCCCCGCCCCCTCTGGAGGCGGCCACGACCCTGAGTGAATAAAACGCAACTGGATCCGCGCTCGTTAAGCCACGACCTGCGCCCCCAAAGGCAGCGACCCCGGGCAAACAGCTCTGGGTCAACGCCCCCGAGCTTCCAAGTCGGCCCAGGCAAGAAACAACGGCCACCAGTATACCTAGGGGGGCACATGCGAACCCTACCCCTACCCCCCACGACTTCTGCGGGGGAGGGTGGGGTTCACTACACTCGGGAGCTCTCGAGCGAAGTGAACCCCACCCTCCCCCTCAGAAGTCGTGGGGGGTAGGGGTAGGGTTCGCATGTGGCCCCCTGTATACCCCAAGATGCCTCCAAAACGACCCGAGACGGGCCCGACACGGCCAAAGATGGCCCCAAGACGACGGCCCACGAGGCCCCCAGAACGGCCCACGAGGGCCACCAGAAGTACCTCCGGGAGGGCTCAAAGGAGCCAAATCATTGTACATTGCGTGTTCTGCCAATCTCGAATACATGTAATTTACTAGGGATTCTAGTTTCGGGGACGCGAGTATCATGGACTTTTAGTGTCCCACGACCCCCCGAGAATTCAGACAATGCGATTCGGACGCTTTTGGGCTCCCCCCCTCGCGCGTTCAGCAACAATTGGCACAGTAAGGAAGCAGAAAGCAGGACTGTAACATTGGGCGTCTCGACCTGTTCGGTTTCCCTGCAGCACCAGGGGGCACATAGAAATCCCAAGGTCCAGGTCCAAGGTGGAATACAACCCAAAAGTGGCCCAAGGATCCTCCCAGACGGCGCTGCGACAGGCCAGGATGGGCCAGCAGGGCCAAAGGGAGCCCCAAGCTGGCCAGAGCGAGCCTCTGGAGGGGACCAAGACGGCCCTGGAGGGCGCCCCGACGGCCGAAAGAGACCGCCCAGACGGCCAGGAAGGCCCCGAGGCGGCCCAGGAGAGCCTCAAGGCGGCCCAAAAGGCCCCAAGATCGCGACAACGTGGCCCAACGCACACGCAAAACTGCCCCAGAGGAGCCCGAAAAAGGACGGAAGAAAGAGAAGAAGACGACGAAGACGAAAAGAGAACCTGCGACACGACGCGGAAGAGTGTGTCACATGTCTCGGCTCCCCCAAGCCTTGGGACACAAACTGCTACACGTTACGGCCTCCTCCTCCTCCTCATCCTCTCGGTTGTTCAATATTCCCTTTCTCGCGCTCTCTCTCTCTCTCGCTCTTTCTCGCTCTCCCTCTCTCTCTCTCTCTCTCTCTCCCTCTCTTTCTCTCACACTCTGCCTCTCTCTATCGATGCTTCTGCGCGTACACATACAATTGCATAACACAAATGCGTGCGCGGTGACTTGCTCGAGGATACCAAGCAAAGACGTAAACAGAAACCCCCGATATTCACCCCCATAGAAGCTTATTCCTGCAAGTAGCATGCGAAAGTGCACGTTTGACGGAAGTAAGGATGTACGGATAAAAATGATAGTACTTGTGCTAATAATTGCGCTTGGTACTTGCCGCGGTGATAGTGAAGTTCGGCATCGCCCCCCCACCCCCCACCCCCCACAACCACACACACACACCTAAGAACAAAGTGTTCGCGCCCGAGAGACTCATGACTGGATTCGCGGGGGCAGGCTGTATTCGCGGGGGCTGGGGGGTGGACGTGTCGGACTGAGCTAAATCATACAACCGACTTGGTGATGTCCCACAAGGCGACTTGTCTGACTTAGCGCTAAGCCCGCTAAGTAAGACGACCTCGGCGGCTGGCTGAGCAGATCTACGCAACTACAAGTGCTTACTAGAGCATACGCTTGCATAACTCACTTTCGATTCTGCCTCCGCAGGAGGCTCGGAATGAGAAGAAGGCCGATGACCAGCCCCACAGGACCCCTGAAACCTCCGAAGAATCACAACCCTCGATTGAACAAAAGGATTGATCAAACAAAACATTGAGTTAGCAGAAACAAGGGCCCGCGTGGACCGCCAAAAATGCATGCCTATGCAACTCCCATTCTCCCAGGAAGCTTCCGCCGCCGCTAAGATGAATCCAGGAGCGGGACAAGGTCGGCTCGGGATGAATTGGGGATCTCGGACGTCCGCAAAATCTGAAGAATGTGCCGGCCGCCGCGGCCCTACCAGAGCGTTCCCGGGTGCTGAGGGTGCTGGCTATGTCGAGTCCCGAAGGCAACGCTCGACCCAACGGCCGCTGAGAGGCGGCGGGGTTCGAGGCGTCGGGGCTCGGGGGCCAGGATTCCTGGATCCAGGCTCTGGGAGCGGCGTTCGAGGACCAGGGCTTGGAGCGCTGGGGCCTCGAGGAGCCCTCCGGGGCGCCCTCCCGGGGGCCGCCAGCGGCCTCCATGGGGGCTCAGTCGGAATCCTCTGGGAGCTCGGAAAACGCGACCACAGCCTGAGCTACCAGGTCCCTGCCCCAGCAAGCGACAGAGGAGGGATCCCGAAAGCCTTGGGAGGGTCGCAGCATCAAAATCCAAGAGCCGAACTAGCCTTCAGTCGGGCGTGTCCCCCACATGCAGTGGGGATGTTCGACGAACAATGAACAGAATACGCCAAAAATGCTCCCAAGTGGTCAAAAATGGACAGAAATAGGCCCTAGGCTATTTTGTATTACTGTTGAAGATTCCTCCTGTAGGGACAGGCCCGACCTAAAACTAGCCTTAAG
>CAUYUJ010009413.1:0-47500 GCA_963575745.1 Prorocentrum cordatum | reverse complement strand
ACGAACGCCTGGGAACTGTCGCTGATGGCCTTCGCGATGGGCGACTTCTGGACTATCAGCACTGTTCGGTGCACCTCGTTCTCCAGCGTGCGAACACGGCCTTCGAGTTGCACCAGTAGCGGCTGCGTCGCCGCCATCGCGCCGCCCAGATCGTCCTCACCCTCCACGGTCTCGCCCTCGCCCCCGCCCATGAGCTTCGCGGCCGCGGCGTCGCCTGCGACGCCGGCCCTCGAACTGGCCGCCCGCGCCTCGGGGCCGCGCCCCAGGGCGCGCGATCCACGACTTCGAGGCCTCCACCACCATCTTGCTGGAACTCACGCATGTGAAACGAGTGCGGTAGAAACGGTTGAACGCGCGCGCGACAATGCACGAGGAAACCGGCCACGGTCCCAAGCGCGCCCAAGCACAGGGGGGCATCTGGAACATTCGGGGTCCTCCACTGAGCTCGCGAATCGGGCCGTGGACTTCGGGCAATGCCCTCGAACCATGTTCGCTGCAATGTGTTGCCTTGAAATTTCCTTGCCTCTGAACGTGCTCTAGCATATCGCGCAATCGTTCGTCGCCCCGAACACTTCGCCGATGTGCGATTTTCCGCGCGAGCCCCCCACCGTTGAAGATATATGCGCGTGCAACTGTTTTTGCCGTTGGCCATGCTGTGCCGCACACCTTGCCATCTGCCGTCCGATCGCTGCATCTGCACTCGCCTCCGCCTGCGCCAGCCTGGGCCGCCTCCGAGGCGGAGCCTGCGAAAAGGAGAAACCTGGCGCGGAGCTCGCCCACGTCGAGCCCCACGAACTCGCTGCAACCCGCGAACAAACAATCAAACGCACTCTGGTGCTCGCGTAGGCTGGCGCCCGACTCCGCGGCCATGAGCGCGTGGCTTGTCGGGCCCAAGGATTGGCCTGCCCTGAAATTCGCCCCTCTTCAAACGCGGGCCCGTAGAATCTGACCCGGCCAAAAACTGTCGCTAAAAACTGTGAGGGGCCCTGCCTCCTCTTTACCATCTTCTGTAACCATTTGATCCGTCGTATTCTGAGCTCCAGAAACAGGGGGGGAAACGTGCGCTTCCCCATGACCTCCTCACGCGCGATCGCCCTCATGCGGCCCGCCCCCCCCCCCCCCCCCCCCCCCATCATGCCGCGCCATGAAGCATCGCGCGACACTTCTTCAATATAACACTCTGAGAGCGACGGAGGTCTGCAGCTCTAAGCGGCCCAGCGCCGCGCACTGCAACCTCGAGCCCAGAGAGGGCAGCGTTGATCAGAAGACCCTTGGTCGCGGCGCGCTCGATGGAGAAGGGGGATTGGCTGAACCGGCAGCGCCCATGGAATAGCGCGAGGCCTCGACCGCGGCCAGTCGGTTTTGAAGCTCGGGCCCTGGCGCGGACGCGTCCGACTGTAGGCCTCCCAGGCATCGCACGTGATGCTCTGCGGTTCCCGCGATCCCTGGAACGATGCCCAGCCCCTCGTCTATTGACTTGTTCTCCTCCTCGCCCCCCCTCGCGATCGCCCCCCCCATGCCCCCCCCCCGCCCCCCAGAACCTCGCTGGCAAAATCGCCCACGTAGCCCGCGATGGCAAACAGCTCGGGATAGTCGGGACGCCGTGGCCTTGCTGCCTCGAAAGGGCACCGGCCTCGGATAACTGCGCAATCTGCACCTTTCTCAATGACGGGGCCAGAGTAGCTCTTGCAAAAAATTGGGCGGCGCCCGTGTCGTCAAGGGAAAAAGCCCGACTTCGCCTGCTGCCAGTAAGACCCGCTCTCGTCATCTAGGAGGAATGCGCCGTGCTGAATCCTGTTCACGACGAACTGCCCATCTACTGGTGCGCAACAGAAAGCGCGCGTTATCCAGTAGTAGCTCGCGCTTGATCGCGTAGTGTGCTTTCGTAGCATCATGACACCGTAGCACGCGCGCGGTACCTGCAGCCCGCATGCGGCATGAGCCAACGGGCTGAATTCCCATGGCCGTCTCCCCCCTCCTTCTCCCGAGACCCCCGTGAAGCCAGTTGGGAGGTTCCAATCGCGGGCACTTTCGCGCAAGTGCAACCGCGTGGAAAGCCCGCCCCAGACAGCACATTACCATCATAAGTCGCCCCCCGTCGCAGTCGAGCTCGTGATTGTTCTTCGGGATGCGCGCTGCTTTTGCGCTGTGCCACATGGCAGGATGCATGCTTGCATGTCCTGCCGGCCATTTCCAGGACGGGCGGAATTCCGCATTTGCGGGGCAGCGTTTCCCACTTGCGCTCGTGGCCCATTCGGCGCTGCGCGCAGCTCAAGCAATTACGTGCGCCAGTACTTCAAAACTTACCCTGGCAATGCGCCCTGAAAGCAGCAAAAGGTGTCGTGAGAGACCTGTGGAACCTGTAAGACATGTGGGACGATCGAAGCCTGAAAGACCAGATGGAGCTGTCATGCGGGACCTGCGGGACCTGTGGGACCTGCGGGGCTTACGGAACTTACGAGACCCGCGAACCCTCCTGGGTCGAGCCCTGCTGGAGCTGTGGGACCTGTGGGACCTCGACTTCTGGGACCTGCGGGACCAAAGAGACCTGCGAGATCTGTGGGGTTTGTGGGGTCAATAGGAAATGCGGAACCTGTGGGGCCTGTAGGACATGAGAAACCTGTGAGACCTGTGGGGCCTGTGGAGCCTGTGGGACCTGCGGGACCTGTGGGACCTGTGCGGCCTGTAAGACTTGCGAGACCCGTGGGACTTGTGTGACTGGTGGGGCCCGTCGGACCTGTGGGACCCGTGGGACCTGCGTGGCCCGTGAGAACCTCTGGGACCTGTGAAACCTGTTGGACCTGTGGGTCCAGAGGGACCTGTGGGACCCGCTGTGCCTGTGGGACATGTAAGACCTTGGGGGCGTGTAGGACATGTTTGTTCTGTGGGATCAGTGGGGCCTGCGGGACTTGCGCGGCATGCGGGTCCTGCGGGACCTGTCGGGCATGTGGGTCCTGTGAAACCTGAGGGGCCTGCAGGATCAACGAGACCTGCGTGACCTGCGGGGCCTGTGGGACCTGTGGGCGTTGTGGGGGCGGTGGGACATGTGGAACCTGTGGGGCCTCTAGGATTCATGGGACATGTGAGAACGATGGGATTTGTTGGACCAGTGGGACGCGTGGGGCCTGCGAGGCCTGCGGCGCCTGCCAAATTTGTTGGACCTGCGGGGCCTTTTTGGGATATGTGGGATACGCGGGACATGCGGGACTTGTGAGACTTGCGACATCTGTGGGCCTTGGGGGAGTTGTGGGACCCGCGGGGCCCGTGGGACTTCTGGGAATTGTGGGACCAGTGGGACCTGCAAGGCCTGACAGACGTGCGAAACCTGTGGGGCATGTGGGACCTGCGGGGACTGCAGGACCTGCGCGGCCTGCGAGATCTGCTTGACCTGTGGGCCATGTGTGAACTGTGGGACCTGTGGGACCTGTCAGATCTTTGAATCCTGTGGGACCTGCGACTGCCGAGAACCAAACTGGGGCCCTGAATTGTGGGACCGCCGGGCACCCAAATAAGGACCTTATTTGGTATCCGGGGAACTCCTTATCAAATTTCGTGGATCGGCAGATGTCTCGTGCTTTGGGGCCATCGAGGCCCCCAGAGGGGGATTTATTATGGAACCCGAAGGTTCCTCACGTCCACCATGTTTTCTTGGAGCGGGGGGGCCCAAAAATCAAACTCCCCAGAGTGGCCGTCAGAGGCCCTCAACTAGCCACCCCACTTGGGAACGCGACGCAACTGTTCAGCCGAGACCTGAACGCGACTCTGATGCCGTCACCGCCGCACCTGCACTGCATCTGCTAATCCGCAAGCAAGCCCAAGAAACCGCCATGGAGGCGGGAAGAATCCCAGACGGCACCAGCTGACACCCAGGGGAACCCACGACGGCCCACGATGGCCCCGAAGTGTTCCACTGAGCCAAAGAACGGCCCAAGAGCGCCTCAAAGGCCCCCAAGACAACCCAACAGGACCCCGTGACAAGCCCAATGCGGCCTGAGAGTAACCCGCGAGAGACCCAAGAGAGGCAAGAACAACATACGCATAATGAGGCATAATCATAACGGGACTCGCGACGGGGGGGCGGAAGAGTGAGGGGTAGGACAACGAAAACGAAGGAGTGCGCCCCGAAACGACGTGGATCAGCGTGTCACATGTTGCGGCCATTGCGCGGGCATGGGCGGCGATCTGTCACGCAGTGCGTTTTTCTTGGCGATGCTCTAGAACTCACCGCGCCGAAACATGCGCAATCGCAGAGCGCGGGACGCGCTGCGAACAAATCGGCATAACGCGAGCGCCTGGTTCTCCACATGCAACCGCAGTGCGTATGACTTGTCAACGAAATCGCGCTCTCCACGAGACGACCGGGCTCTCCATTTTGAGACGCGCGCAGTTTTTTTTAATTTTTTTTAAACAAAAACACACACACACACGCACACACACACACAAACACAAACAATGCGATGAGAGGGAAGGGTAGGGCAAAGGGAAGAGGCCGGGCGAGAGGCGAATCACAAATGATCGCCGCCCAAACGAACGCGGCAAGCGCAAGCGCTGAACAAAACAGAAGGGAAGGGGGGTGGGGGGGGGCGATAGCCCAGAAGGAACAAACTTGGCGGCGTCCTATACGCTACACGAGGCCTCGCCACGCGGAGGCGCCCTGCCCGCATGAACGAGCGCATGGTCGCCCAAAATCGGCGCAATCACGCCGCGCGAAGCATCGCTGCGCGGGGGCAATCCGCCCATGTACGACATGCGCAAGTAACAAGCGAAACCGGCTTTACGCGCCGCGTTATCCACAGTGCTGCAATGCCGCAGCGACAACATTTTTACTACCACGACCTCCCTTGATCAACGCGCGCGTGGGATGCGGCAAACGGGCCCCGCCGCGCGCGATCCGCACTCAGCCTCGCGAAAGCATATTGAAGGGGATCTCCGCGGGAAAACCGCCGCAAGTGGCCAGGCTGCAGCCTTTCGGGGGACAGTTGCGTCAGACCAGCAACGCTCGCCAACGACAGCCGCAACGCAGAAAAGACAAACAAAAAACATAGATTTTAAAAGACGTCCAAAACTTCCGGTTGCGGTGGTTTCTTGCGCGGTCAGTCTTGTCAATGCTCGCAAGCTCCTGTTCGGCGCCGATAGCTGCCCCTATCTTCGGCTTCCTCTCGTTGACCCACTCGGGGTGGAACAGCAGGCGCAATTGCTCGGGTGGCAGAAAACCACCCTGGCCACGCCCACCATAATCGCAACCTCCATGCAGCGCTACTCAACAGGCCCCAGCCTCCTGCAGCCTGGCATAGCGCCTGCGACTCCCCCATCCCCCCCCGTTCCCCCTCATCGATCTCCCGCTTAATCTGCGCGGGGTGCTTCTCAACCGCGCGACGACCTCCAGCCGGCGGGTCGAGTTTCATACGGTGCGCCCGCGCTCTGGCAGAGGCTGCGCTGCCGGCGATGGTCGCAAACTTCCTCTGACGTGGGCCTCGCCGTCTGCGCGCTAAGAGTCTAGCCAATTTCTGCACGAGGGAATTGCTTTGTTCTTTGGCTGCTGCGTACAATTCTCGGGCACGTCGCCCTAATATCTCTGTCCAACACTCCATGCTAGTGATGCGTATATGTTTGCTGATGCTCTTCCTCCTGTTCGTGGGCTCATCGACGTCCTCCGTTCCTCCAGCTACTCCTCTCAGCTCTCGACGCTCGCGCAGTAGATTGGCAATCTCCCTAGCGCGCTGCTTGTGGCTCTCGGTGCGCAGCGGTGACTTTGCCGACTGATCAACCGCCACCTGGCTACGGGCGCGGATCAGGAGCTCGTTCATGCTGTCTACGTTACCTGCTGCTGCTGCTTGAAACTTCTCCTCCACCAGTCTGGTCTGCTCCTCCATCGCATGCGAAACCTCGTTCCTCTTGCATCCTGTCTGCACGCGCTGATATAGCGCCCCCGATTGGTCAGGGGAAGGTGCCTCGGCATGGGCTCGTTGGAAATCTGCGCCAGCATCGTGATAAGAACGGGCCTGTGGTCGAGTGGCTCGCGCGACTTGATCAGCTGCAGGCGCCTAGCTGAGTTGGACAAAATATGAGAGCGCCCTATAGTCTATAGTATTTCCTGCGGACCAGCCACCAGCACAATGTACGAGCTGCCCTTCTCGCCGACGCATGTCGGGGGCCCCTTTGTTGTGAACCGAAGCACTTGTCAACCCCCCACCCGTGCAGGTATGGTCGTAATATTGCCGACGACCCCCATATGTGCCCGCTAATTTGTCGAGATGGCTATGCGGCAATGCTCCGCTCATGTCCGTCAAGATGATGGGAACAGCTCCTCCTTCTCGAACCGCCGTCATCGCTGCATACATCCAATTGAGTAGGTGCCCGATGCCTCGGCTGTAATGCTGCTTTCCTCCTGACGATGTCTCTTTAGGAATACGCGAGGATGATACCGAACTTCAACCCTTGAGATCCCAACGACATTCCAAGGGTTCGCCCTCTGATGCTCTTAAACACGTCAACGATCCATTAAACACAGTGCCGAGGGAACCTCGTCCGCCTCAACAACAACGAAAACCACATATTTTCGTAGTGAGCCGCCCAAATGAATATCACGCCTCGGTCGCATATTACTTGCTCACCGTGCGCGTGTCCTCCACTACCTCTCCTCTACTCTTGGGCGGAGCTCCAACCAATCCTATCCTGCTCTTGGTGCCCAGCTCGTGCGCGATGTCTGGAAGCGTGGAGTGAGTGTTCGCGCGCATCGGTTTGCACAAGACGATGCGTAGTAAGCCTGCTGCCATCGCGGCGTTGCCGTCGCTAGGCCCGCGCATTCCATTGGGGGGGGGGTATGCGCCCCGCGGAAGGAAGGGGATGTGTGGCCTCTTCGAGGGTGGCGTTCGGCTGGCGCCTGACCTGGGCCACCTGGATGAGCAGGAGGAGGACGAGGAGGACGAGGAGGACGAGGAGGACGAGGAGGACAGGAAGGCGGCATAGGACGCGATAGAAAGGACACACGGGTACACTGGATGTTGCAGGGTCGAGCGGGCGGAAGAGAAGTTCCAAGAGCACACTGGGCGGGACGGAGCGGCAGCGACGAAGCATCACTTACATCCCGCAGCCGCCCAGGTACCTCAGACCAGTTCACAAGGAAAAGTGAAACTATGTAAGGATAATGGGGCGCCAGTGCCTGCTGTTTCTCACGGCGGCGACGGCACCATCGTGGGCGTACGAACCCCAGCGGGCCCTTCGTCGGGGAACAGACGATTCGGGGCCCAAAAGAAACGTGTGGTGACGGACCGCGCGGTGATCTCGGAACCCGCAACGACCTCACCGCGCGGTCCGTCACCGCACGGCCCTGGGGCATCGCAGGCCACGGTCGCCTGCAACGTCCCTGGAGAGCAACCCGCGCCCCAAAAGCCCCACGGTGTGACCCCGAATCCTCGCCGACTCCAACCGCGCGTTCTGGCCACCACACCGTCGGGGACGCGCGTGAGCAGCCTGGCCCCAGTCGGAACCCCGTGGGACGGGGGGACTCAGGAGGAACGATATAGTCGGGCTGCTGAAATAAGGAACGCTAAAGAGGGAACGAAGCCCCTCTGCGGCTTCAAAAAAACCTGGGTGCACGAGAAGGGCTAGAGGAACAACCGCGGAAGGACGGTAGGCACATCCAGCCCCTTCCGACTCCAACCTGTTCCTTCTTTCAGCGTCTTGGCTGTAGGGGGCACTGGATCGAGCTGGAATGGGATCGTCGATGCGTCGCCGACGGATCGGCCATGGGCCCCCAATAGGGGATCACTAGATCGAGCTGGAATGGGATCGTTGATACGTCGCCGACGGATCGGCCATGGGCCCCCAATAGGGGTTCCGCCCGTTCCTGGGCGGGTCGGGCTATCGGGCCCCTGTCGGCGATCTATGTGCGATTTGGGGGTCGACGCATCCGCCCCTGAGCCGCCTATCCCCCCTAACGTTGCCCCTTTGTTTTTGCCCTGCCAATCTTCGCCCACGGATGGCTATATATGTGTATATATATATATACACATTTGTATCTGAGCCGATGCTGAATACAGCCAGGAATTGCATCCTAAACTCCATCCGATGTTCCCCGCTTGCTCCTTCGCGCGCAAAGCTCGACCTTTAAGAACTTGAGGTAATAGTCAAATCTTGACAGCGAAAAACTTACATTTAGAGCATGAGGCCCTTCGCCGAAGCCAAAGGAAAGCCAGACAGTGATCCCCAAAACGGTTGACGAGAGCACTACGTAACCCGAACTGCAAAGCTGACCATTCAAGGCTGAGGCTACTCTTAACCTTTGACCCAACTGTAGAATTTGCGCCCCCCTGGTAGCGTCACGATTCGGGCCTGCTCCACCGAGAAGTAGGCATAAACAAATGATCCCCAGACGGCGCCAACGCAAGCCGTGACGTTGCCGGACCCCTCCCCCTGGTATGTAACACCCGGCATCGCAAGACGACCCAAGCAGAAACAGGCCCGCAGGGATCGGATGTGGCCCTCAGTGCCGAAAATCAAATCACATCAGCCTGAAGCCGAACATGACAGCACCAGTAGCCATCGAATCGGGAAATCACATTGGATCGGAACGTAGGTCGGCTCGTCCTGCATCGGCACAGTCGAAATCAGCTCGGATCGGCCAAATGAGGATGCGCAACAACGACATTCAAACATCGGGCCGTATAAGATCGTCGGAAAATCGGAATCGAATCGGATCGAACCGGTCGGAATTGATATCGAACTGGATCAATCGGATCGATTTCCTGGTCGTGACTCGGGTCTCCGGCGGCCGTTCGGGACGATTCAGGCACCCCTGCAACGATCTCGGCGAGGCGTGGCTGCTGGAACTCCCCGCGAGGCTGGGAAACGAACGAGCACCGACGGAATCGTAAACCTCTAAAAACGAGCCGCGAGTCTCGTCCACCTCAAGAATTTTTGGCATGAGCGAAACGGGTCCTGAGGGAAACGGGTCCTGAACTACGGGGCCTTCCCCCAGGACCAGTTCCTCATCCAGATTCGTTTTCTGACAGTCCCAGGGCCCGTGGATGGCCCCGACAGCCTGACAACGGCGACAAACCCCAGGACCCGTTTCCCTCAGGACCCGCTTCCCCCCACGGCGCGCTGTCGGCTCGTGTCGTGCCGACGCGGCGACGGACCCGCTACGGGCGTTCAAGGCTGATCGCCGCCACTCGCCCAGCATCGATCAACATGGAACTGTCTGGCGATCGAAAGCTGCCATCGCCAGGACGTCCATTTCCCGCGCATGTTTCGGTTTCGTGCAAGTGTTTGTTTTGCTCGATGGTCCAGGATGGTCCTCGATGGTCCTCACCGAGACAAAAAAAAACACACGTCCGAGCGATGCCGTTGAGCAGGGACCGACCGTTCCTGCATTCCTGTAATTAGTCATACCAAGAAATGTTCTTAGAGCCCAAAAATGTTCTAAAAACAAAAAGAGTGTTCTTAGAATATCAACCCGATGGGTTAAAACAAGACGGCCCCAGCCAGAAATGTTCTAAGAGCATGTCGTGCGAACCACAAAGAAGGTTCTCAGAACATTGCTTGGTAGGGCTATAGGCGAGCCAGGACGCTTCGCCCCTGCTTGATGCCAAGGAAAAGTCGGGTCGGGCGAAAGGGGGGGATAGCAAAGAGGGGGTTTTAAGAATCAGCTCACGTAGCTGATTTTCCCGGCGCCTCCCGGCGCCGGAGGCGTCTATGTATCGAGGAATGGGTCCGGCGGTGGGGCCGAAACCAGCTGCATGCAGCAGATTTCGTAACCCCCCCTTTCCCAATCCCCCCCTTTCGTCCGGCCCGAAAAAGCCGGCCCGCGCACCCGCTGGGACCGTTTCTCCCCGCCGGCCCGCCGCACCGGCCCCGCGCCGCCTCCGCGGCCGGGGGCGGTGGCCCGAGGCTCACGCGGCCCGGCCCTGCGGGGCGACCGCCTGGGCGAGCGGCCGTCACGACGTCGGCGGTGCGGCGTCGGCGGCATCACGGCGGGCGGGAGCGAAGGGGGCCGTGGGGCACACAGATGAACGGACACAGATTGCAGGATTCCCGGATTCCCCATAGTTTCCATACTTTCTCTGGTTTTGTCTTCCCCCCCTTCCCATATTTTCTATAGTTTCTGGGGGGTCGACGATTTAATGGTGTCTGTGTGGTTTTGTCTCCCCCCCCCTTCCCATATTTCCCATCTCTTCTGGGGCGTCGACGATTTAACGGTGCCTGTGTGTGTTTTTTGTTCCCTCCCGAGGGAGGGGCGGCGGGAGGCCCCGGCCGCTTGTCCCGCCTTGGGTGCGACCGAGTCCCCGAAGGCGCAGCGCGGGTATGGGGACCCATCCGCCTCGCACACCGCGGCCCGTCCCCTCGCACACCCTGCACACCGCGCTGCGGCCTTCGGGGACTCGGTCGCACACCGAGTCCCCTCGCACACCGCCCTCCGAGTCTCCTCGCACACCAAGTCCCCTCGCACACCGAGTCCCCTTGCACACAGCGGCCGCCCCCTGGATAATTATCCCGCCTCGTGACCTCGACGAGTGACGACCGCATGCCGCGGCCGCCGGGCCCAAGGCTCGGGGAGACGAAAGAGACTCGGGTTCGGAAGACTCGGGTGGGCCTGACGGGGCCGTCGGGAAAATGACGAGACTCCATCCGGGATTTGACGCGAACTCCCGCTGCAGACATCGCACGAAAACTGGACTGTCAGAATCCGGGATTGGCTCGTCACAAGGCGTCGGCAGACTCGATATCCGGTCCACTTGAATCTTACGTTGCCCCGAGCTTGGAAGCCATGCTTCTGCGGCAGCTCACGAAAGGCCTCCCATGTCATCCTACTGGCTCTGGCCAACCGCATCTGCCCGATGCTTATCGACGCTACTCGGTGCTAAATCGACGCTCACCGGCACGGTGTCCCATCGACTACCAGACGCTATCGCACGCTTCTGCGCCCGAAGACGGAACTTCGAGGACATACAGGGCCCCCATAATTTGTTACCAACCACACGCTGTGAACAAAACCACGTCGGATGTCTGGGGCAGGGCTGAACCTAAACGGTGTCTTTTGTTTTCGTTATGTTGTCGTTTTCCCTCGCTGTTGTCTTGAATCCACCTTTACCGCAAAACGAAATCAAAACGAAAACAGCCCACGAAATCACCAAAAACACCGTTTAGGTCCAGCCCTGGTCTGGGGAGGGCCCCTCCCCCTCCCATCCTGGGCGTCCGTTTGGCAAGCCTGCGCGCCTCCGCCGGAGACGCAGAGGCAGGGGGAGGGTTACGTAAGAACGAGTCAGGGCTTTTCAGCCAGATTGAGGGGCCATCTGGCTGGATTAGCCAGGACTACTACTGGGATTCAGCTCCATTGGGGCGGATCAAACGCCTGGGCTGGGGCTGCTAGGGCCGCCACCGCGTCGGCACGACACGAACCGACGGACGCTCGCATTCCTCATCGTCCCTCCTCTCAACACAGCTGGGCGCTTCGCCTGCTACGCCGGCTAGGCCTGCGCTAGGGCCGCTGGGGCCGGAGCCGCGTCGACTCGACGCCAGCCGTACACCTCGCAGCCCAGCTCAGCTCAGGCCCGCTTCAAGAGGTCTCCCATATGGGGTCCGAGTAGACGGGTTCGGAGGCTCGCGCCACATCGCCGATGCATCGCCGATGCATCGGCGATGCCCCGTCGACGTCCGCGTTGACAACATCGGGACCCACATCGAGCCGCATCGGCGATGCGGCACGATCCACCGTCCCCATCTACCCGGACCCCATTAGGGGGTCTAGATCCGGGCAGGCGGCGTCTGGCTTTCGGGCCACGACCTGGACCTCCAGAGACCGTTCGGGATGCTTCCGGCACCCCCATTTCGCTCTCGGCGGCCACTGGAAAGCACCCCGAGGCTGGAGAACGCTTGGGAGCCGAAGAAGACGCCTCGGAACCTCGAACCTTCAACCTCGAGGCTCACCAACAGTAAAAGTACTCTCTCGTCCTTTGCGGGGGACCCAAGTTAGGAGGTCCGCGAACATCAGGGATAGGCGGTCACGAAGCCACCCGCATGTTCAGGGACAACCCCCAAAACCGAGGACCCAAGTTAGGCCACCAATCCACTGTATGATCAGGGTCAGGCGTTGTATTACGCTCCATGAAAGGACGGGCACCCCACTTGGGAGGCCAGGTGTTGCTCAGGCTTATGTCGGGCGTGTCCCCGTACAGGGGGATTTTCGATTAAAAATAAAACAAACCCTAAAAATACCCCCAAAAGGCAAAAAAATACTCAAAAATAATCCCCAGACCATTTTTGGACTATTTTTGGATTATGTTTGGGGTATGTTATATTTTTCGTCGAAAAACCCCCTGTAGGGGGACAGGCCCGACGTAAGCTCAGGCTCCCCCTGCCTGCCCGCCATGGCGCGCCGACGCCCAGGGCAGGGCAACGATGGAGCGCCTGCACGCGCACCCGCGCAGCGGCGCGGGAGAGGCGGCGCGCGGCACCGCCGCGGCGACCCACCCTCGCAGACCCCCGACAGTCGACGAGCGCGCTCCACGACTCGCACAGTGACTGCTCGCAAATGGCCTGGATCCCCCGCGGGGGATCTAGGATAAATTGCAGCAGAGCAGGCAGGTGTTTTTGTCGGGCGTTCGCGAGTAGGCACTTTGCGAGTAGTGGAACGCGCTCGGCGAGATATCTTCAATTGTTTCTTGGCGGCTGGCCTCGGCGGTGGACAAACCTCCCTTTAGTAAACCTCCCCTTAATGACAACGGCCTGGGACCGAAACCGACGGACCTGGACCCGCAAAAACGACGACCGCGACGCCCTCTCGCGAACCGAAAACGGCCCATTCCTCAATCGACGTGTCAGGGTAGGAGGTCTGTCCACCCCCAATGGCCTTCTCATCCGTGGGCTCGGAAGGCCTCGGGCCTTCCGGGAAGTTGTCCAGGGTCCGGGAGGCGGCCCTTCAGCCCCGCCGCCTCCTGAGCGTGCTACCGACGTTCGCAGACGCCGGAACAACTACTCCAGATTTCGTAGTAAAGGGAGGGGGGTCTCATTTCGGGGGGGGGTCTCTTCCAGGCTATCTTGGAGGGCCTGGGGGGTCTGGGGACGATGCTTTGGAGGGTTCTCCCACGGGGGAGGTCTGAAATGGCTTGTCTTGGAGGGTCCAGACCCCCTCCCTTTTATTACGAAATCTGGAGTACACAATTAAGCACACAGATTCGCAGCCCCACGCGGATGTCTTCGATCCGCGCTGGACCCCCCCCACTGGCGCACGGAGGGCGCCAGCGGCGGCACCAGGGGCGCTGCCAGGGGGGAGCCAGCGCCGATCCAAGAGATCCGCGCGGAACAAGGTTATGTACATACTTATCTCAGAGTCGTGGACCCCATAGGCCAGAAGAAACGAATATCGTGGACATACGCCTGGAACAGAAAACACCTTGACACGTTGGAGCAGGGAGGCCCAAAACACTGAGCGCCCCTGGAAAGCGAGGCCCCGCCGCTCCTTGGACACCGACCTCCCCAACCCCCTTGGGACGGGGGTTTGGGGGATCGAACCAGCACCCCCCCTGTCCAAGGACGGGGGGAAAGTTCGACCGGGGGGGCGGGGGCCCCCCAGTTGCAGAGGAGGGGGGGGGTCCGAACTGCAGAAGGCCCCCCCTCTGTCCAAAGGGCTGTCCAAAACGGGGGAGTCGAAACGGGGGGAAGGGGGCCCCTCAGTTGGGTGAGAGTCTTTGCCCCGGTTGGATGGGCTATACCGCGGTTGGACGGGCGATTCCCTGGTTGACCGAGAGAGACACCTCTGGAATGCAAGCTTCGGAAGACCTCCCACAAGGAGGTGTGCCCTCAAGGAGCTTGCAAGCTTTGGAATGCCAATGCGACCGGAGAACAACCCGTCCGCAGCAATGATCGTTTGAGTGGGCGCTGGCTTGGCTTGCTGGCTATCTACGCAGGGTGGAAGTAGTGGTAGCGTTGAGACATCTGCGTTTCTCGTATGAGACGCATGCGTCTCCAATATGCAGCACAGACGTTGCACATATGAGCTTCTCATGTGTCTCGCATGAACACCCGGCGCGTCTCTTCTCTGAGGACCCTACGTCTCGCAGAAGAAGGCTGTACGCTGCAGTGCTGTAGACCATACGCTTGTCATGGGGCAACCAAGCGTTTCTCACATGCAAAGCACGCGTTTTACAGGTGAAGGCCACGCGACCAACCCACCATCACGACCACCAGCCGGACCATCACCGCGACCACCAACACGACCGCAGCCAGGGAGCACCAGGATCACGACCAGCAGCACGAACCACCGACGCGGCCGCCCGCAAATGCACTCGCAAGACCAATGACACAATTCAGGTAGAGCGTAGTCGGTCGTCCACAATAGCAGGCTGGGCTGCCGAGAGTCGCGGTCGCCAGCAAGAACCACCAGCACGACCACCAGCGCGACCAAGGAAACGACTACCAGTATGACCACAAGCACGGTAATTACCACGACGGCCACCAACACACCGCCATCAAACCGCCAATCAACATCCACCCGCCCACGGTTGGAATTTGGTGTGTGGCGCTTGGTGCTTAGTACTTGGGTGTGGCGTTTCTTGTTTAGTGTTTGGTGCTTCGGATGTGGGGGTTGGTGTTTGGGGTTTGGTGTGTAGAGTTTGATGTTTGGTGCTTGGGGGTTGGGGCTCGGGGGTTGGAGGTGTTCTCGGTTTGTGGTTTGGGGTTTTGGGTTTCGGGTTTGGTGCTTGGGGTTTGGTGCTTGCGGTTTAGTGGTTGGGGTTTGGTGCTTGAGGTTTGGTGCTGTGGGCTTGGTGTTTGGTGTGTGGTGTTTGGCGTTTGATGTTTGGTGTGCGGGGGTTCGTGCTGCGTTTGGTGTTCGGGTTTGGGGGTTTGGTGTTTGGTGTGTGGGGCTTGGTGTTTGGAGTTTGGGTGTTGGGGTGTTGGGGGTTGGGGTTTTGGTGATTGGTGTTTGGTTGTGGTTTGTGGTTGTTTTGGGGGTTTGGGGCTTGGTGTTTGCCGTTTGGGGATTGAGATGTGGTGATTGGTGTTTTGTGTTTGTTGGTTTGGGCTTGGGATTTGGTGTTGTTTTGTGTTTGGTGCTTGGTGTTTGGTGTTTGGTATTTGATGTTTGGGGTTTGGAGTTTGGTGTTTGGGGGTTGGTGTATGGTGTGTGGTGGAGTTTGGTGTTTGGGTTCTGGTATTTGGGGATTGGTGGGTTGGGGCCTTTGCTGGGGTATAGCCCGACCAAACGGGATAAAGCCCATCCAACCGGGGTATAGGAGTCGGCGCCCTGGGTTGCAGGGCGGAGTTCCAATCGCCCTCCCCCCCCCAAAAATTTGGAAGGTTGGGAGGGTCCTGACTGGGTACCACTCACACCCCGTGTGCGCGTCGCCGTCGTCGTCGTCGTCGCCAGCCGCCGTCGCCTGTCGCGTTCGGGTCGCCATCACCTCCGCCGTCGTCGTCGCCGTCGCCGCCGCCTTCGCCGTCGCCTCCGTCGCCGCCACCGTTGCCGTCGACATTGCCGTCGCCGTCGCCATCGCCGTCGCCGACGCTGTCGCTGTCGCCGTCGCTGTCGCCGTCGCCGTCGTCGTCGGCCGTCGCCGTCGCCGTCGCCGAGGCCGCCACCGTCGCCGCCGCCGTTGACGTCGCCAGCGCCGCCGCCGTCGCCATCGCCGTCGCCGTCGCCGTCGCAGTCGCCGTCGCCGTCGCCGTCGCCGTCGCCGCCGCCGCCGTCGTCGCCGCCGCCGTCGTCGTCGTCTTCGTCGTCGTCGTCGCTGCCCGACGGCGCCAGCGTCGCCGCCGCGGCACCCACCAGTTCAATCCCCCCTCCTATTAACTCGAGGGCGGGAACCCCTTGTGCGCGTCGTCGTCGTCGTCGTCGCCGTGGCCGTCGCCGTCCGCCCCGAGGCTGGAAAACCTCCAAGAAACGACGAAATATGACAGAAACGTGCACATTGCATCACGACTTGAACAGACACCTCCAACATGGTGTCCAAGCAGATCGGGTCGGAGGTTCGCGCCGCACCGCCAACGCATCGGCGATGCGTCGCCTTCGTCGGCAGCACACCGGCGCCGTCGGCGCGGAGAAAATCGCCACGTGGAGCCGCAGCGGCGCCGTATCGGCGGTGCGGTGCCAACCCTTTGGACGCCCGAAATGGGTACGGAAAAAATGTGGACAATGCCCAACAACAAATGTTGTCCCAAACCAACAGCGGCCGCTGTTGGGCAGGCGGCCTTCTGTCTCAAGCGGACACAGGCCGCGGCGGCGCGGACAGCGAATTCTGTTCAAAATGAACAGGAACTGCTGTTGGGCATTGTACCCATTATTATTCTTTCCGTACCCATTTCGTTCGTGCCGAATCCCCGGGCCCCGCCCACTCGAACCCCATCTCTGGGAGGCCTGGAGCGAAGCGGCCTGGGCATCCTGCCCCCCTCCCCCTCGGGATCCCTGTCGGCAGGGCCCCGATCCAGCGCGAGGGGCGCCCGCGCGGGCACCCTACTGCTTGGGCCTGGGGACACACAAACAAAGAAACACCCATCCCAGGATTCCCCACATTTCCCATATGTTCTGGATGTTCGTTCTCCACTCCACTTTCCATATTTACTATCTTTCCCTGGGAATCGACGATTCTGCGCGTCTGTGCTTCCCCTCCTGACCTTCCCCTGCAGGTCTGAGCTCTATCAAGAGCTGTTCGTGGCGGCTCGGGCTCAGAAGCTGAGGACTGCCTGCAGCCAGTTAAGCCCCAATTTGGAGGCGGCCCAGGGGTCTGAACCGGCTGGGACCCCAGGAAATCGGCCTACTCCCTTGGCCTCTCGCAGGATGCGTTCTGACCAGAAAAATCTGGGGCGAATCCAGCGATGGCGATGAGGGCCTCCCAGGAGGCCACACAAGCAGCGAACGAGAGAAGGGCAGCGGTACTGGTGCCCTTTCCTCCTCTGAACTGCGATGATACGTGCCTGCAGGAGAGGGCTCGCAGCTGGCCACAGATTGAGCAGGGACCGACCCTCCCGGCATTCCTATAGTCCTACCACGAAATGTTCTTAGAACCCAAAAATGTTCCAATAACAGAAACAATGCTCTTAGAACATAAACCCGATGTGATAAAACAAGACAATCTCAACCAGAAATGTTCTAAGAACATTTCGTGGAAACCACAGAAAGTTCTCAGAACATTGTCTGGTAGGGCTATAGGCGAGCCAGGACGTTTCGCCACTGCTTGAACAGAGGAGCGCCGCGCGGCGAGGGGCCCCCGGGGCCGCAGCGGCGGCGGGGCCTCCTCGGGCGGCGGCCGGGCCGCCTCGTGCCGGCGGGTGCCTGCCGAACGCGGGCGGGGCGCGCGCCCCTGGAGACTGGGTGGTCCCAGCCCTCCCCATGTGCTGGGTCCTCCTCCTCCTCTCCTCCTGTTCCTCCTCCGCCTCCTGCTCCTCCTGCTCCTCCCTCTTCCTCTTCCTCCTCATCCTCCTCGTCTTCCTCCTCCTTCTCCTCATCCTCCTCCTCGTGTCTGATGAAGTTGTAACGCAGAACAAAAAATATCCTCCTGCTCCACCTCCTCCTCCTCCTCCTCCTCCTCCTCCTCCTCTCTCCTCCTCCCCTCCTCCTCCTCCTCCTTTTCCCCCTCGTCCTTCTCGTCCTCGTCCTCCTCCTCCCCCTCCTCCTCTCCTCCTCCTCCTCCTCCTCCCATGTTTCCAGACCTCCTCCTCCTCCTCGTCCCGTTCCTCCTGTCCGCCTCCTCCTCCTCCTCCTCCTCCTCCTCCTCCAAATCCTCCTCCTCCTCCTCCTCTTCTCCTCCTCCTCCTCTTCCTCGTCCTCCTCCTCCTCCTCCCCTTTTTCTTCCTCGGCCTCCTCCTCCTTTTCCTCATCCTCCTCCGCCTCCTCCTTCCAAACCTCATACAAGTTTGTGTCATCCCACTCGCCCTTCCTCTTGTTCCCCTCCCCTCCCCCTCCTCCCCGTCCCCTTCCCCTACCTCCTATTCATCCTCCTGATCTCTATTCTGCTGCTCCTCCTCCTCCTCCTCCTCCTTCTCCTCCTCCTCATTCTCCTCCTCCTCCTCCTCCCCCGCCTCCTCCTCCTCATATTTGTTGTGCTATCAGTCGCGCTCGTAGTATTAATACTAGTACTAGTATAGTTAATCATACTATTAATAGTATTGTGTTATACATATCACTGTTATTATGATTATCCGTATGCGTCGTACTGTTAGTCTGCGTCATAGAATTACTCGTAATAGTATTGGTAGCCTTGCATGTTATCGTTTGCATGTGTATTAGTATTGGTGTTCGCGTTGTTAGTCTGCATACATTTCTACTGCTATGGTTTAGCATGCTTTATCATTGGTGTGTTACGAAGTATTTCAAATATGGTTATTCGCACTATCCGTAGTAGTATGGTTCGTCGTATCATTCGTGCTAGTATTATGATAGGTATACTTATTCTTATGTGCCTTATCACCCCTATTCATTCGTTACTAATAGTATTCCTCCTCCTCCCCCTCTTGCTCCTCCTGTTCCTCCTCATCCTCCTGTTCCTCCTCTTCCTCATCCTTTTCCTCCTCCTCCTCCTTCTCCTGATCCTGTTCCTCCTCTTTTCCAACAACCTCCGCCTCCTGCTCCTCCTCCTCCTCCCCTTCCTCCTCCTCATCCTCCACCTACTCCTCATTCTCTTCCTCCGCTTTCTCTTCCTCCTCCTCCTCCTTTTCCGCCTCCTCCTCCTTCACCTCCTATTCCTCCTCCTCCTCCTCCTCCTCCTCCTCCTCCTCAATCCTCCTCCTCCACCTGCTCCTCGTTGTATTCCTCCTCCGTGTCTCCGGTGGCGGCCGTCACGTGACGTTTGGCATCTTGGAAACATCTAAATTGAATTGTGTCGTCGTGTACGTTTCTCGGGGCCTTGCGGGGCCAAGTAACGTCAGAAAACAGATCGCAATGTAAAACGGATCCAGCGTAAAAACTCGAGAGGTCGGGGGGCGTCTTTCTGGAAATCGCAACGCCGGAAATCAGGGCTACTGGGGGGGCGTCTGGAACCCTGGGTGAATCCGGGTATAACTTGCGGGCGGGATGCGTCACCACGTCGAGGGGGGGGGGGCGCTGCGATCGCCATCGCATGAGCGCGATCGCTGCCATAGTATGACCCCGCGACGTACCCAACAGATCTGCACTTCATGAGACACACACTTGCGGAATCTCGAATGCTTCGGCACATGGCAGCGCAGGATCTGTGTTTGGTTGCGCAAGCTATGTTGGAGGCGCGCGCGTTGCGCGACTCACCAAAGCAGCGGAAACAAGGACTGAGGCCCCGGGCGCGGAGAGGAAAAAGAAGTGGGAACGACGGGCAGGAAAAGGACGGAAAAGGCGCCCGAGACATCCTCGGAGAGGGACCCGAGTCCCAAAACCGCGCGGTGACCCCGAATCCCCGCCGACTCACCGCACGGTGTGGTCACCGCCCCGGTTGGGGGCCCCCGACTCTGGATTTGATTGTTTGAGCGCGTCGAGATCGCGGAGAGAGGCCGGGGCTGGCACTGGCGCAAGGCCTGATTTGGTGCCTGCCTCGTCGAAGGCCTGTAGCGCCGTGCGGTCGAACTCCTTCTGTGAGGTCACGTTTTCCTTCATCATTCTCAGGATCCGAGCTGTTGGCTGCCTTCTGCACCTTGGCAGCGCCGACCTTCGCCCAAGGCGGCGTTGGTGGGGAAGCCGCGCTCGTAGAGGCAGACTTGTTAAGGGAGGCGACCAAGGAACCCAGTTTTTCCCCAACGCTGACAATTGTGCACCTTTTGTATCACTTCTTTCCCTCCGCAATTCTCATCCCGTCCTTTGCCTGTACCGCGACACGTGCCACCGCTCTTCTCCAACTGCTGCAGCGCAACTTTGTGAGCAGCGGCAGCACGTGCTCGGATGTGCGCAGGCGCCTCCCGCCCGCACTCGCACTTGACTCGCGACGCCCAGTTGTGCAGACGCGCGCACGAGCCACATGCCCACTTTGGCTTCCTTGGGCCGCGAAGACCATCCCAATCCTTGTCACCAGGGAGTGGGGCAATCCGCTGACCCGAGGAACTGTGGACTGCTCCGACAGGAGTTCACGAATGCCTCGAAGAGGCGAAAGCTTGCTCCGCCAGGAACTCACAATAAAGCTGGGCCGAGGAAGCCAGGCCTTTGGAAGGGGTTGCCTTTCCACCTCGGCCTCGGGCCTCTGGAGACAGGACGAGGAGGTAAGCCCCCCTTCTTGAGCCAAAACTGTTACGGGGAGGGAGGAGAGGAGGGGCGCGGGAGAAGGAGGTGCGCGACCGCGAAAGCGACAGCGAAAGCGAAAACGCGCTGTGTCCGGCCGGAGGCCGACCCGCGAGGGGTGGAGCGCAAGGGCCGTAGCCCTCACATGAACTTGTACTTCGTGAAATCCTTCTCCAAATCTTCCCAATTGCCTGGAAAATCCAACCATGATTCCTGAAATCCTCGAAACGAGAACCCAACGCAGACGCGTTGGGAGGAAAACCGAGACCCCTCGTTCGGCAATGGCTTCACGAACTCTGCTGCCCTCCCGGCTCGCGCTGGGGTGAACACGATTCCCCCCGACCTGCCTGGGAATATCAGGATGAACTCCGATGTATTGGAATACTGGGTCAACCTCGGTTTATTGGAATGAATATATATATATATATATATATATATATATATATATATCAGGAAAAGGAATATATCTTGGGTTACTTGCTGCTCCATAGAAGGCCAGGCAACCATGCAACGCCACGCCCGCGCATCGCTGCGGCCCTGCAGCGCAGTGTCCCGAAGCGCGGTGGCGGATATGCGCGGCAGCGCAACTGGATCTTGGTTGATCCGAAGTTCCCTGGAATTGCCCAGATCTCTCAGGATCTGCCTCGAATCATCGGGGTTCCAACTGTCTGTGGGTCTACCTTGATGCACGGCAAGACCTAGGACAGAAAAGCATCCTTCAAAAACGTGAGACCCACCGCCAGACAACCATTCGAGGGCACCCTCCCCCAGGAAGCACAGAAACATCCAGCAAGCACGAATCACGTCAGGGCGCCCTCCCCGAACCGGCCTCGATCTCACAGCTTGGCTCGACCGTGCATGGCTTCCTCCCCGCGGGTCGCTGAGAACAAAGTCGCCAAGTCCGCGGGGGTCTCCCCTGCGGGCGGCGGAGGAGGAGGAGGAGGAGGAGGAGGAGGAGGAGGAAGAGGAGGAAGGGGGAGGAGGAGGAGGAGGAGGAGGAGGAGGAGGAGGAGGAGGAGGAGGAGAAATAGGAGGAGGAGGAGGAGGAGGAGGAGGAGGAGGAGGAGGAGGAGGAGCGAGGAGGAGTCTGCCGAGCGGGGCGGCCCAGTGCTCCCTGGAGGGCGAAGGCCCTGAGAGCCGTGCGCCGACTTTGCCTCACACCGGCGTGCTCGCCCGCCCTCGAGCCGTGAGGCCTCGCGGACCGAGCCGGGTCGAGCAGCCGTCGCAGAGCAGCCTCGTCCAGGGGTTCAGTGGTCGTGGCTGTTCGCGATGCTGCCACGTTTCACAGCGTCGGATCTCAAGAGGGGAAGGGAGGAAAGGAGAAGGAGGAGGGGGAGGAGGGGGAGGAGGAGGAGGGAGGAGGAGGGGGAGGAGGGAGGGGGAAGGAAGGGAAGGAGAAGGAGGAGGGGGAGGAGGAGGGGAAGGAGGAAGAGGAGGACCAGTGTAAGCCAAGGGGTCACCAGCGATGTTGGAGTAAACCCTTCCTCCAAGCTCCCTCTTCACAGGACCCTACAACGGTTCACTTCCCTAGATGGAACAACCTCGTTTGAAACACCCGTTTGAAGACCCTGAAGCATGCCAAAACATTGTTCTCGGGACTCCAACGCCACGAATCAACCTGACTGTTGCGTCTTGACGGTCCCGAATCGTGCCAGAACGCCGTTCCTAGGACTTCAACACAGAGAAGCAACGTAACTGCTGCACCCAAAATAATCCTGAATCTTTTAAAAACGCAATTTCTGGTATGCCGATGATGGGAATATGTGAAACAGTTGCAACTACTTAAAACGAATGTGCGCCGCGCTCGGGCGAGAACCACATGCTGGAACGGAACCGCCCTCAATCAATGAAACCCTTGCACATGTTTCAAACGAATATGCGCAGCGCTAAAGGCGAGAATCACATTTTCAAAACGGCCCGCCCTCAATCCGTGAAAAACTTGCAAGCGTTTAAGACGCATGTGCGCCGCACTACGGCGAGAACCACATTGTGAAAACGACCTGCCTTGAGCCCGTGAAATTCTTCAACGTTTTGAAGCGAATGCGCCCCGTGGTAAGGCGAAAACCACATTTTGAAAACCACCCGTCCTCAATCCGCGAACCTCTTGCAGTTGTGTTAAACGAATGTGCGCCGCGCTAAGGCGAGAGCCACATGTTGAAAACCACCCGCCCTCCATCTGCGAAACTGTTGCCAACCTTTCCAACTTCTGAATCATAAATGGTGAGGACGTCTCAGGCGAAACGCCCGGTCTGCCCTAACAACTGGGCTCGGGGTGCGACAGGATAAGTTATGTGTAAGGAAAAGGAATGGAGGAGAAGAACATCTCATCCTCGTCGTGATTATCCTTCTCCATCCTCCCCCCGCTCCTCCTCCTCCTCCTCCTCCTCCTCCTCCTCCTCCTCCTCATCCTCCTCCTCCTCCCCCACTCCTCCTTCCTCAACTCCCTCATCCTCATCCCTCCCTTCCTCCCTCCTTCGTGCATCATCCGTCCAACTCCCGAGGGCCAATCCATGCTGCGTGCTCGATGCTGCTCCTCCTGGCGCTGGGCACTGCGGGCACTGGCACTTCAAGAAGCTCAGCGCTTCTGGAAACACTGACCACCATACAGTCGGGCCGCGAGTGCCCCAGCACGTGCCACCCTGTCCATGGTGGGTCCCTCCTCCCTTTCTCCTTCCCTCCCTACAGTCGAGGCACTACCAGAAGGAACGCCAAATAAGGAACAAATGGACCTGTTCTGGCCACGGTGGGTCTAGGCCACAAGCAAATCCCGCGGCCTAAATCTAAGAAGCGACCCGAATCCCCGAGCCCCTTCCGAACCCATCCTAGCATCTTGGCTGTACTCCGTCCTCCACCCCCTCCTCCCAGGGAGGGGTGCGGGGAGCTTACCTTGCACCCCTCCCCCGCCAGTGCCTAGCCTTCAGTCGGGCGTGTCCCACCCACTACAGGGGGATCTTCGACGAAGAATAATAAACAAATGCTAGACAAATTACTCCCAAGTAGTCAAAAAATATCAAAACAAAATTACCCTGGCGACGTACCCAACCCCTGCGCAAACGCGGGGCGCAAATAGTTTAGCACACTTTATAAGGGGGGCGATGACGGAGCGAGGGTGACATATGTCTGCAGACGGAATTCGGGAGACTCGCAGGAAACTGGCTTCAGGACAAGGACTAGATAAAGCTGATTAGTTGCAATCCCTGAGCAACCCTAGCCACTTCGAAAGCGGGGATCTCAGATCGCAGCCCCCCAGGGATGGCGAGGTCTAATTTGGGTCCGCGCGTGGCGTCACTGTGCTGGGCCCCCCAGCAGGCCTCGAAAGTGGCGACAGTTTCACAGATCGCAGCCCCCCAGGGATGGCGAGGTCTAATTTGGGTCCGCCCGTGGCGTCACTGTGCTGGGCCCCCCAGCAGGCCTCGAAAGTGGCGACAGTTTCACAGATCGCAGCCCCCCAGGGATGGCGAGGTCTAATTTGGGTCCGCCCGTGGCGTCACTGTGCTGGGCCCCCCAGCAGGCCTCGAAAGTGGCGACAGTTTCACAGATCGCAGCCCCCCAGGGATGGCGAGGTCTAATTTGGTCCGCGCGTGGCCCTCACTGTGCTGGGCCCCCCAGCAGGCCTCGAAAGTGGCGACAGTTTCGCAGATCGCAGCCCCCCAGGGATGGCGAGGTCTAATTTGAATCCGCGCGTGGCCCTCACTGTGCTGGGCCCCCCAGCAGGCCTCGAAAATGGCGACAGTTTCGCAGATCGCAGCCCCCCAGGGATGGCGAGGTCTAATTTGGGTCCGCCCGTGGCCCTCACTGTGCTGGGCCCCCCAGCAGGCCTCGAAAATGGCGACAGTTTCGCAGATCGCAGCCCCCCAGGGATGGCGAGGTCTAATTTGGGTCCGCCCGTGGCCCTCACTGTGCTGGGCCCCCCAGCAGGCCTCGAAAGTGGCGACAGTTTCACAGATCGCAGCCCCCCAGGGATGGCGAGGTCTAATTTGGGTCCGCCCGTGGCCCTCACTGTGCTGGGCCCCCCAGCAGGCCTCGAAAATGGCGACAGTTTTACAGATCGCAGCCCCCCAGGGATGGCGAGGTCTAATTTGGGTCCGCCCGTGGCCCTCACTGTGCTGGGCCCCCCAGCAGGCCTCGAAAGTGGCGACAGTTTCACAGATCGCAGCCCCCCGCAGGCAAGACAGAAAGAGGCAGGAAAGAGGCGGGAGGCGGGAGGAGGAAGGACGCGACCACACTGCTCTATTCAAAACGAATACCCAACCAAGGAGGGTTGGGGGGGGAAAATTATTCACTGCGTGGGGATCCCCATATGTGCATCTCCTTGCTGGCGCTCCCTTGGTGGTGGGACTCGGTGAGGACGAATCTGGATTTAAGTGTGACTGAGCTGCTTCTCTCTCTCTCTCTCTCTGCTCTCTCTGTCTCTCTCTCTCTCTCTCTCTCTCTCTGGCCTCTCTCTGTCTCTGCCTCTCTTTCCCTGCCTCTCTCTCTCTCTCTCTCTGCCTCTCTCTCTGCCCCTCTCTCTCTCTATGCCTCTCTCTCTCTGCCTCTCTCTCTGTGCTCTCTCTCTCTCTGTCTCTATCTCTGCCTCTCTCTCTCTCTCTCTCTCTCTCTCTCTCTCTCTCATCTCTCTCTCTGCTCTCTCCTCTCTCTCTCCTCTCTACTCTCTCTCTCTCTCTCTCTCTTCTCTTCTCTCTTCCTCTTCTCTCTCTCTCTCTTCTCTCTCTCTCTCTCTCTCTCTCTCTCTCTCCTCTCTCCTCTCTCTCTCTCTCTCTCATCTCTCTCTCTCTCTCTCCTCTTTCGCTCTCATCTCTCCTCTCTAATCTCTCTCTCTCTCTCTCTCTCTCTCTTCTCTCTCTCTCTTCTCTCTTCTCTCTCTCTCTCTCACTCTCTCTCTCTCTCTTCTCTCTTCTTTCTTTCTCTCGCCTGTCTCCTCTCTCAACTCCCCCTCTCTCTCTCTCTCTCTCCGCTCTCTCTCTCTCTCTCCTCTCCCTCTCTCTCGCTGCCTCTCTCTCTCTCTCTCTCTCCCTCTCCCTCTCTTTCTCTCCTTCTCTCTCTCTCTCTTCCTCTCTCTCTCTCTCTCTCTCTCTCATCTCCCTCTCTCTCGCTGCCTCTCTCTCGCTCTCTCTACCACGTTCGTGATGTGCGGTCCCGTGTCAATGCCCCTGGCATCGAGGTCTGGCTCGACCCTGGTGATCATCACGATGGTGCCTACTTACCGGGGGGGACGACAGTCATGGGCCACCGCGTTACTGACCCTGCGGTGGAAGGGCGTGACGGCTGGGTCATCCTCCACCACGACCACGGCGACACCACTACTAAGCTCTGGGCACCGACCCAAGTCCACGTCAAAGCGGACGACTCCTGGCGCACCGTCATGGTACCAGCGGACATGGGGCCCCAGTGGATCAGGTGCCATGCCGAGGACGCACGCCTCCCCGCCGAGGTTGTCCGCACTACGGGCCAATCCTGGTTTGCTGACGTCTGGCCCTTGTGGGACCGCCCGAGACCCCACCCAGACGACCCAGGCACAAATGAGCATGCGCTCCCGCCTCTACCAGGACGCTGGTCTTGCCTACAGTGTCGATTCCAATGCTGTCAGTACTGTGCGGCTCGCCGCAACACGCAGCTCGGCACCTCGGGCCAACCAACGTGCCCAGACTGCGGCCGCAGCGGACTGCGTACACTCATGGACTGGTCCACGGACTACTCGTGCAACAGTTGGACGTGTGCATACAGCACCAACAACAGGGACTCCGACACATGCTGCCTGTCCAGCAGGTGCCCCCACCCCCCCAGGCCACACAACCTGCTCGACGTCCGTGCCACAGGGATGCCGCCGCACATCCTTGCCCGCCAATTCGGCAACGCGCCAGCCCTTCACGACCTCAAGGAACCCCCCCGAGCGCCTTCAGGCCCCGGGGGGGAACCTCCACAACCAGGGCAAGCAGGCTACCAGGGTCAATGGTACTTCCCACCGCAGCCGCGGCGCGTCCCCAGGCAGGGACTGCCTGACGGCACAAGGCGGCCACCTGGATTCACAGGAACGGGGATGCCCGAAGAACCTTCCCCCGACCAACCGCTTTGGAGGGAAGGCTTCGTGCTCTTCAGTCCCCACCAGGCCCTCAAGGAGGAACTCACCTTCAACAAGACGGTCCGCCGACCCTACTCCCTAGCCATTACTAACATGTACAGGGATCGTGTCACGGTCAGGACCGTCTGCGAGTTGATCGCCGAGCGCATCCACATTACCCGCACCCGTTGGCGAGATGTGGTACTGTACTGGGACGCCGAGGGTGGTCCTGGGCCTCAGGCCCTCGACTACGACATGCGACTCTGCGACGCCATGGTGAGCCGTGCCACGACCGAAGCAGAGCTAAACCACGACCGCAGCAACCGTGGTAGTTTCTGCCTCTATGGACCAGCGCACCAGCGAGCCGTCAACATCACGGCGATCGCAGAGCCGCAGAACATCGACTACATGGAGCATGTGCGGCGATACTCACCCGTAGGGAGGACCTACCCTGACCACGCCTTCGAGCACGTCTATCGGGGCTGGCAGCGGCCCGACGTGCCCACCATCCTCCCCGACACCCGTCCCCTCTCGAGAGCCGACTGGCAGCGTCACCAACAGCACCAGCAGCGCATCCAGCAGCGGGACCAACGTGACGCAGGACAGCACGGCACGCCACGCTACCGCTCCCCTGCGCGAGTCCCGACAGGCGGCAACACGGCCTACGACGGGGTTGCCGCCTACTACCGTGGCCCCATAGGCGCCAGGCCCGCGGCTGCTGGAGCAGCCGCCTCCAGCTACGGCCACGCCCCCCATGCCAGGGTACACCCAGCGGTCATCGGCTACCCGCGTGCACCCGTGCAGGCCCTAAGGGCCACCTCGCCAGTGCCAGGGTCCACGCGCGCCTGGGGCCTTTACTCAGGCCGACATGATGGCTCCTCCAGCAACCAGCCCGCAGTGATAACCCCTGCGGCTTCAGCCCAGGGGGCTGCAACAAACCGTGGCAGGGCTGGGCGCCCCGAAGGATGGCGTGATGCGAACGTGCGCGCTTGGCAACCTCGCCAGCACACGCCCCCGCCAAACGTAGCTGCAGCACTGCGCCCTGCCCAGGCAAAACCTGCCCCACCTGAGCGGGAGAGGCAGCCGCTTACCCCGCTCGTCCTCACGCACATCCAGGCGCATCACAGCGCCTCCCCGCGGCACAGCGAGGGAAGCGCCCACCACGTCAGCCCCCGCCCCGACGCGGTCGACCCCGACCAGGCCACAGCCACGGCGGAAGGCGGCATAAGCGCCTCTCGCCAGCCCAGCCCATCACCCTGCGCGGCGCCGATCCGATCCCCGAGCAGGGCGGATTCCGAGCGTGCTAATGCGCAGGCGACCTCGCCACGCGACCGCCACACGGGCGGGCGCGTCCCGCGCAGCAGGACCTGCAGCCGCCACAGTTCACGCAAGGCCCCAGGGAGCTCCACGAGCTCGCCGCCTCGCGAGACTCAGGCCGATGGCCGAGCCCCCGAAGTGGTGCCACGTTTCGGAGCCAGCGTCATTGATCCTGGCCAGGTCGACCTCTCGCCGACGCCGTCCACGGACCACGAGCCGCCGCTGCCCACCCGCGTGATCGTCCCCATCGACGAGGCGCCAACCTTCGACCCGTTCAAGAACAAGTACCGTGTCAAGAACCTTGTGGCGGGTTTCGGCGGGGGCTCACCGCTCTCACCTCAGAGTCGGGGCGGAGCCCCCGCCACCTCGGCTGCTGCGGCAGCGGCGGCCCCGCGGGGAATCAGCCCTGTCCGCAACGTGGGCCTCACGGCAGCGGGCATGGACGAGGCCCAGCGCCAGGCCTTCGACCGTGCTGCTGGAGCCGTTCCACCAGATGCTGCTCATCAAGATACTGACGGGGCGGGCGCGCCACCGCAGGAGGGACCAGCGGTGTCGCGTGCGCAGTACATGCGCGTGCGTTGTGCCGCCGCCGCGCCTAGCCGCCGCCGCTGGTTCGCTTTTGTTTTTGTGCTCGGCAGGACGGATCGAGGAGTCGCCTCCCTCCCCCTCTGCTGCCGTCTCACCTCTCCTCCCCTCGTCCCCTACGGTACTGGAGTGAGGAGGAATTTTCGTAACATTTATACTGACATTTATGAACCCCCCCTGGCGCAGTGCCGACCGTGTCCCGCCTATATTTCTGGCCTGACGGCGGCTTCAGCCCCGGTCAAGCTAATCCATAGGAACGCCATGAGCTCCTACTGTGGCCAAGCCTCCTACCTGGGTGAGGGTCAAGCCGACCTTCACCGTGCGGGGCGTGCAAACCCCAGTTCCACCGATGGAGACGGGCCAGGTCGCTCCATACACCTCGTCAGCCTTAACATCACCAGTCTCTCAGCGAATTGGCCAACCATCACTGCCCTTGGTGTCGACCACAACGCCGCAGTCATAGCATTGCAGGAGACCCGACATGCCAAGCCGACTAGGCAAGCCATCGCTACCAGCGCTGCCAATCCACTCCACGGAGGATACCACGCCAGTCTTGGACCTGACCTTGATCTGGCGCGAGCCCAGCGCAGAGCTGCCCACGGCGGCACAGACCACACCGTTGTGGGCAGCACTGGCGCCTCGGGAGGGGTCGCCATCCTCTCTAAGGATGCCATTGTCGACTCCACTGTCGACGACAATGCGCCCTGTATCGCCGCCCTCAAGGCCAAGAAAAGATGGCACGAGGTCTTTCTCCCGCTCTGCACTCAACACCGCCGCAGGCGGCGACGAAACAACCACGGGCCCGCGGGGATCTACATAGCGAGCCTCTACGGGATTGCTGGAGGAGACAGCACAGCTCTTTTTCGGCTCGCTGACTGCGCCGCCGCTAGGGTCGGCTCAGCCCCTTACTTCATCTGCATGGACGCCAATACGAACATTGACGACAATCCACACCTTCTGCACATGTTGCAGCACGGATGGTTCAACGTTGCTGAGGGCACACCAGACCACACCATGCACACTTACGGCAATATCCCTGACTGGGACCGCCTCACCAAGTGCCCCCGCACTTCGCGCATCGACTATATCATTGCCAACCAAGCGGCGCGATCCCTTGTCACCGACTTCTGTTACCTTCGCGACTTGCCTGCGAAGTCTCACGTTGGCCTGCAGGTCACGCTTGACCTCAGTCGCCTCGACCATACGGCCCGACGTCTTCTTGCCCCCACGCCCTATCCGCCCGACGATGGAGCTCATGAGGGTCACGAGCTGCAGGCACTAGGGACCCTCATCGCTGAGCGATATCAGGACCGCATGGAGCAGGCCGACACACGAGACGACGTGGAGCGCATGTTCGCCCTGGCTAACGAGGCCAGTCATGAGTACCATCTCACCCGTCTGCGCGACCTGCCACCTCCACCGCCCGACCACCCAAAAAAGAAGCCCCCCACCATGCACGGGCTCACGCCCACGTTCGAAGATCGACCAGTTGTCCCCCGCGCCTTCCCCACCTACGGAGCTTCCACGATACACATGAACCGACTGCGCAAGCTCCATCGGCAACTCTGCGAGCTCCGTTTCATCGGACAGCACCATCATTTGGATTGCCGTGCCATCCCGCCGTACCTCGCGCAGCGCATCGACTGCACGTGGGCCGCGGCCCGCCTCTGATGCCACAAGCTGCGCCCCACGGTTCTCCTTGACTTCCCCGAGGCCTGGTCCCCCGACGAGCCAGTGCCGCACGGAGAGCACCTTGACGTTTTGATCCAACACCTCGACTTGGAGCTGGCGCGACGCGCGAACCGTGCCAAAGCTGAACGCATCAAGATATGGGCTGAGGGCGTCCGCGAGCCAAGCGGGCGAAAGGCGGCCATATACGCACGGGCTGCTGACAGCTCGCCCACGGCGTATCTCCGCACGCCTACCACACCTGACGATACGCAACTCCACTGCGACACCAACGCCTTTAAACCTGACGAAGCTTGCACGGACGACAGCGACGCTGACACCGAAGCTGGCGGCTTCAGCCCCAGCGACGGTAGTTCGCCCGACACGGACAGCGACGAAGACCACACTCGTGAACCACCACCTGCGCAAGTCCCCGACATCCTCCCTGCCAACGCCATTGTTGCTAACACCAAGGACATGCTGAAGCTCATGGTCGACACCTGGGAGCCCATCTTGGGCAGGTACCGTGCACGTGCGGGACATGACGCCGAAGCCATGCCGACGTGGGCCGACTTCTACGACGAGTACCGACAGGAGCTGCCTACGCCATCACCAGCTACCCCTTTCCACCTCACCGACGACCAACTCATCCACTTCATTCGCACCCGTTCACCGCGCCGCGCGGGGGGACTGGACGGCTGGACTACTAAGGAGGCTAAGGAGCTACCCGACGACATTCTTCGCCTCTTCGCCAGCGTCCTACGCGCTATGCAACGCACTGGCACCATCCCAGAACCCCTCCTCCACGTGCCAAACCCGTGCCTCCGAAAAGGCCGAGGCGAACTCCCAACGGACCAACGACTTCTCTCGGTGCTTTCCGTTTGGATGTATGCGTGGGAAGCGCCAGCTTACCGCAGCCTCACGGACTGGCGGAAAGGATGGACCCACGCCACGAGTTTTGGCGCCGTTCCCAAAGCTACTATTGGGGACGTCAGCACTTCTCTTGCCCTGCGCATCGAACACGCCAGGGCCTTACTCCTCCCCTTAGCTGGAGCTGCCCTGGACCGACAGAAGTGTTTCGACTATCTCATCACGGACATATGCCTTAACCTTGCGCTTCACGCGGGGTGTCCCCAAGACATCGTTACTGTCCGCAGAAACTTCTACAGTCGCCACAAACGCTACATCCGCATGAACGGTGCGTACTCTAAGGAACTGGCCAGGACAAACGGTCACCTCCAGGGAAGCTCTTGGTCCCTGGACGACATTAAGCTGCTCATGTGTGTTGGACCAAGAGACAGCATCGATACGTTCCGCGATCACTCAGCACTACCTTTGTTGACGACAGCAACTCCACTACCCACACCGCGCCCGAGTTGCAGAAATCTCTTGATGAGACCGCCAAGTTTGATCGATTTTCTGGTCAACGCATCCATCCTGGAAAAGTGGCGGGGTGGGCGCTCACTGACGAGCTTCACACCGCCGTTACCCAGCTCACTTTGGCGGAACGGCCCTTACGCGTGGTCGACTCCTTCAAGCTCGTCGGAAGTTACATCAACGCCGAGGCAGCGCCGGCTCCAGCCGCGCTTAACCTCACGGCCACCGCTGACGCCCGTGTTCGCAGGGCGACTAGTCGCCTGCCGCGCATTGGCAAGCTCCCATCACCGATGCGTATTAAGGCGCGGCACGCCCGCTCCCTTGCTGCCAGCGTCTGTACCACAGGCACTGACATTCAAGCCCCATCAGGCCCCGTCAAAACTGCCTACAACCATGCCCTCAAGGCGGCTATCCGCCCCAAGGGAAACAGGTGGGTCGAGTTTTGGACTCTCATGGCCGTGTGCGTCCCAGGACACGCCCTGGAGATTGACGCCATTATGCAGCGTGAAGTCTTCCTGTGTCTGCGGCGACAGGTCAACCGCGACGCCACTCTTTGCGGTCTCGTCAGGGATCTCCAACACCATGTCCAGACCCTTCTCGGGGGAGGACCTGTTGGACGACTTGTCCAGACGCTTCAGCAGCTCCGTTGGACCTGGCCCACATTTGGCATCATGTACGACGACTGGGGCTGTCAGATCAGTTGGCTGAACCTTCCCCAAAACGCCTTCCTTCACATGCTGCGCGCCTCACAACGCAGAGCCTTTCTGAGAAAAATCAAGCCACGGCGTCATGACCTTGGACACCTGGCTTCGGTCAGACAGGGCCTCGACCTTTTCGCCAGCACGTGGCTCGCCCGCACGAAAGGAGCAGCCAAATGCAACGCATGGCAGCTGGCGCTCCTCCTCAACTACCTGTCGGGCGGGGACCACACCCAACAGCGACGATCTCGATCAAACACGTCCGCTGACCCCAGCCCCATCTGCCGTTACTGCGACGAGGAAGAGGAAACTCAGGAGCACACTGTTCGCGACTGCAAGTGCTGGGCCCGAGAAAGAGTCCCTCTTACCACCCTCATCAGTGACGAGCAGTGGGCCCGTCTTCCACCGCACACAAGACACTGCGGGCTCTTCGATGAAGACCCAGCCCTCCTCGACCTGCAGGCCGACCTCGCGAGGGACCCGCTACCTCAGCCCATACCGCGGCCCCCACCTGAGGGAGATCCTGCGGCTTCAGCCCAGGACTCCTACACCACCTACCTTGACCACGACACTGGTTGGACATGGGTCTACGCTGCCACGGACGGTGCATGCACCAACCAAGCCATCCCATTGCTTGCAAGAGCGGGCTACGGCGTCTACTACGGCATCGACCACCGCATGAACTACAGTGCGCGCGTTCACGGCATCACGCAGAACGCACAGCTTGCGGAGACCCTCGCCATTGTCCACCTCACGGCATGTGCCGAACGGCCCGTACACGTCTTCGTGGACAACCAGGCGGTGGTTGACGGTTTCCAAAGGATCATCGACGGACACTCACCACCGCAGGGCACGCACGTGGAGCTCTGGGAAAAGATCCACCGATGCGTCATGGCCAAGCCAAACATGTTCCGCGTCGAGAAAGTCGCTAGCCACCAGGGCGACATGGGCATCGACCTCGGGCTCATCGGGCCCATCGCGGAGGAGTTCAATCGTCAGGCTGACGCCCTCGCCACAGCGGCGGCACGTACTCATAACCTTCCAGACGACATCGTCGAAGCTGCCAAATCACGACATCGCCAAGCGACCGTGCTTCATGGAGTCGCTGTCGCCATCTACGAGCGTAGACACCGTACACTCCCCCTCCCACACCGCAGGGCTGGGTTCACAGCTGCGGAACTAAACAAAATGGAACCAAATCCCCTGCTGTCTGACCAGGCACCACCCGCGGCTGGACCAGACATCCCACAAGACCCCGACGAGCTCTGGGCCGAGGCCCAACGGGTGTTATTCGACGAACAGGAGGACGACCCGTTCGGCTTTGGTGGAGGCCTGGACTTCCTGGGCGACGGGCCAGCCAGCGCCAACCCTGCCCCGTCGGGCACCCGCACGGCGCCCCCGACTCCGCCATTGAGTGCGGCAGCGCACCCACACGACAACGCCGTTCCTTTTCAAGACGCTGATGAGCAGGACGATGACCTGTTCAGCTTCGGTGGGGGATCGGACGCTTTGGACGACGGACCAGCCAGCGAAAACCCCGCCCTGTCGGGAAACCTCTCGACCCCTACTGCGACTCCGTCCCCAAGAGCGATAACGCCCACATACGATGACATCGGCCACCGCCAAGACGCCGACCATGACCTGGGCGACCCCCGAGGACTGAGTGGCATTGAGGACGCACCGCCGATACCACACGCTGCCGACCATGCCGCCCCACCGAGACGCCAACCTTCTACGCGACCGACCTCAGCGGCCTTGCACGGCATCACGACTGGTCCCACCGCGCAAACCACTCCGCCTCCCCACCGCCGGCAGCCCGCGGGGGCGGCTTCAGCCCCCCCGCAGGGTACTAAACCAGACAGGCCCTCGTGCCCCATCCACGCTTCCTTCGTTGCTGAGCGAGAGGAAGCGGCTCCCCTGACCTCTCGGGGCGCGGCCCTAGCGGCTCCAGCCCTGGGGTCGCGCCGGCCCCTCCAGTCACCCTTCAAGGGTGACGGACATCAGCGTACAGGGTCCCGCACTACGCTAGTCCACCATATGGACAGGCGTACCGAGGACCTCGCCTCTGTCTCGAGGCCCTCGGCTGCTGGCACTGAGCAGCCACCCCTCACCGACCGCGAAACCGAGCTGTCACAGGCTATGGCTGCCCTCCAGCAGAGGTGCTTAGATCTCGCCGCGGACCTCGCCGCCGCCCAAGCTCGTCAAGGCCCTCTACTCCAGCGCCTCCACAGTGCTGGGCGAGCCTTCGCCGAGCTGCTCACGGCCTCGCCCGATGGTGCCGTGCCGTCACTCAACATCCAAGCTATGTTGTCATCGTTCCGCGGCGCTCCACCCGGTGCCCCGCGCTAATCTCCTCCTTTCTGCCTGCCCGTGTGTACGTGTGGCTCCGCGTCCACGGTGTCAGGGCGTGGGGGCGGGGGGTGCCCCGTCACTGCGCGCCGCTTAGCGGCCAAGCGCCCAACAGGCGGTCCGCCAAGCCGCCTAGCCACGTGCCAGCACGTCGCCTTTCTTGTTGGGGCCTTTTTCCTCACGCGGTCTGACAGGTGAGATCATCATCGTCTGTCCGCCGTCTGTAGCGTCTGTCGCACTGCGCCGGGGGAGGGTTTTTTTTGTTGCCCGCCCTCGTATCTAAAGGCTGCACCGCCGCAAATAGTGCATGCGAGTTGTCGCACCGCAGTGCGCCTCGCGGACGGACCCTGGTCCGCCTACTTGTCCGATCTCTCTCTCTCTCTCTCTCTCTCTCTCTCTCTTCTCTCTCTCTTTCTCTCGTCTCTCTCTCTCTCTCTCTCTCTCTCTCTCTCTCTCTCTCTCTCTCTCTCTCTCTCTCTCTCTCTCTCTCTCGCGCTCGCGCTCTCGCTCGCGCTCTCTCTCTCTCTCTCTCTCTCTCTCTCTCTCGCTCTCGCTCTCTCTTCTCTCTCTCTCTCTCTCTCTCTCTCTCTCTCTCTCTCTCTCTCTCTCTCTCTCTCTCTCTCTCTCTCCTCTCTGCTCTCTTCGCTACTGGCTTCTGACGGAGTCTGGGTTAGGTGAGCCTGAGTGTGGGTGAGTCTGAGTATGGGTACGTCTGTGTGTGCCTGACTCTGAAGAAATGAATCTGAGTGTGAGTGAGCTTGTGTATGAGTGAGTCTGGGTGCGAGTCTGAATCCCAATGGTGCCCCTGGCAGTGTCTGGCGACTAGGAGGCCCGGGTCGACTCCTCTTTGGGAAGCCAAAATGCTGCCCCTGGCAGCGTTTGGTGACTATGAAGCCCCTGGTGGACCCCCCCTGGGGCTCCCAAATGATGCCCCTGGCAGCGTTTTGCGACCATGAGGCTCTCAAGAGAGACATGTTGGGGAGGCCAAACGGCAATTTTAGCTGAGACGTCCCACCAAAATCGGCGCGAACGGGCTCGTGAGATCAGCCAGGGTGGCTCCCCCTTGGGGCTCCCAAATGATGCCCCTGGCAGCGTTTTGTGACCATGAGGCTCTCAAGAGATACATGTTGGGGAGGCCAAACGGCAATTCTAGCTGAGACGTCCCACCAAAATCGGCGCGAACGGGCTCGTGAGATCAGCCAGGGTGGCTCCCCCTTGGGGCTCCCAAATGATGCCCCTGGCAGCGTTTTGCGACCATGAGGCTCTCAAGAGATACATGTTGGGGGCGCCAAACGGCAATTCTAGCTGAGACGTCCCACCAAAATCGGCGCGAACGGGCTCGTGAGATCAGCCAGGGTGGCTCCCCCTTGGGGCTCCCAAATGATGCCCCTGGCAGCGTTTTGTGACCATGAGGCTCTCAAGAGATACATGTTGGGGAGGCCAAGCGGCAATTCTAGCTGAGGCGTCCCACCAAAATCGGCGCGAACGGGCTCGTGAGATCAGCCAGGGTGGCTCCCCCTTGGGGCTCCCAAATGATGCCCCTGGCAGCGTTTTGCGACCATGAGGCTCTCAAGAGATACATGTTGGGGACGCCAAACGGCAATTCTAGCTGAGGCGTCCCACCAAAATCGGCGCGAACGGGCTCGTGAGATCAGCCAGGGTGGCTCCCCCTTGGGGCTCCCAAATGATGCCCCTGGCAGCGTTTTGTGATCATGAGAGAGTGTGAGTGTGAGTGAATGTGACTGTGAGTGAGTCTGAGTGAGAGTGAGTCTCATCTTATCTTATCGAGTCCTATCTTATCTTACCTTTATTACCCTCTATCTTATCTTATCTTGAAATCTCTTATCTTGTCTTAGCTTATCTTATATCAACTCATATTATCGCATCATATCTTGTCTTATCTTATTACTCCATAGGCTGTCTTATCTTATCTATTATCATACCTTGTCATATATCTTATCTTACCTTATCATATATTGTGCTATCTTATCTTATCTTGTAGTATCTTATCTTGTCTTGTCTTATCTGGTGATTATCATTGGGAGGAGGGAGGCGGGAGGCGGGAGGAAGAAGGAGGAGGAGGAGTGGGAGGCGTCAGAGTAATAACAAGAACCCCAATCCTTAGGATATGGGGAAAAAACATACTATTTTTTGACTATTTTTGAACATTCCCCCTGTAGAGAACCGGCCCGACTGAAGCCCAGCCCCGTCGGCACCGTAGCCGCTGGCCGTGGGGGTGCGGGCGGCCGCCGCCGCCGCGAGGAACTGGCGCTGGGCGGCGGCCGCCTGGGCAGGCGCCCGGGCCCCGCCCCGGGACAAGACGCAACCAGGACGAGGAGAGCATCGGGGAGGAGGAGGGGGAGGAGGAGGAGGAGGAGGAGGAGGAGGAGGAGGAGGAGGAGGAGGAGGCGGAGGAGGAGGAGGAGGAGGAGGATCGAGGATCGAGGATCGAGGATCGAGGAGGAGGAGAGGAGGAGGAGGAGGGGGAGGAGGAGGAGGAGGGGGAGGAGGAGGGAGAGGACGAGGAGAGCGGCCAAGATGGGGGCCTTCTCCTCCTCGCTTCCCCCCCCCGCTCGCCGCCGAGTTATTCTCCCTGGCTAACAGATCGCGACGCTGCACGCGCTTTCCGTCATCCGCCGCCCCCCGTTGATTTAACACAGGCGTGCCTGGCGTGCTGACCTTGTGGTTACTCGGGAGCGGCCAAGAGCGGGGTGTCCAAGAGGGGGGGGTGCAAATCATGACCGGAGGCACGTGCGCGGCCCAGCGGGGGGGCCAGGGACGTAATGAAATAAGAAGAGGCGACATTGAATCTGGGAAAATACCATGGCCACCGCCATGATATCTACCCCCCCCCAAGTCATCACCCCCCCTTTGCCGCCCCCGAGATTAGTCGGACATCTCTGAGATTGTGGGGCATCGGCCCTGCACTGGAATTTGCACTGGAGAGGTGATCCTGGTGTATACGGGACCCTGGTGTATACATTTGTCGCTGTTTCCCCGGGACATCGGGGGAAAAAATATACACCACACCACCCCAGCGTCGTGCTCGACCCTCACGAAGTCCTGGGATGGAAAAACAACCCGCCTCTGGTGATTTATATGTTTCGGTTTCCGCGATTGGGCAGCTTTGGAGGATGTCTCGGGCGCCGCGGCCTTCTCAGAGCGTTCGGGAACTCTCTGGCCGAAACGCTCTGGAGCGGATGTATTCTCCTCCTGGTCCAGACCGACAGAAACTCTTGCCTCTGGGCAGGAGGAGGACGGTCGAGGTCAGGGCGGATTAAGCCCAGGATTCAGCCCGGATCAGGCCGGATGAAGCCCGGGATTAACCCTGAACTTGCTCAGGAGAAAGCCAGAATGATCAGAAGTAGCTCAGATTGCGCGGGATTCAGCCAAGATTTGGCAAATCTTCGACCAGGGATCTACCAGCAACGATGTTGAATTCAACCGCCCAGGAGGTGCGCCCTAGAGGAGGCCTGGGGGGGCGCCACCCTCCCTCCTTCTCCTCCTTAGCCGTACAGAACAAGGCGATGCAGAGGCGACCGGATCAAAATCATTTCCTGGCCATCCTCTGGTATTGGGTCCTCGTTTTGAAGACACAGAGCCCCGCGTTCCTCTCCTCCTCCTCCTCCTCCTCCTCCTCCTCCTCCTCCTCCCCCTCCCCCTCCTTCCTCCTTTGCCTCTGCTTTCCCCATGTCGACCAGTTCGGCACATCCCTCACAAATTTCGTGGCTCTACAAAGAGCTCTGACGAAGGCACCAGCGGAACAGTCCGCATGGCGCACCCGCACACGATTCAGCACACCCCTCTCACGCTTTGTGGGTCTATAGGGAGCTCCGACGAAGGACCCAGCGCCACACCCCGCATGGCGTACCCGCACCAGATTCGGCGCACCCCTCACGTTTCGTGGCGCCAAGGGAACACCACCGAAAACCCAGGGGGCACAGTCCGCATGGCGTACCCGCGCCCGATTCGGCACACCCCTTACACGTTTCGTAGCCCCACAGAGAGCTCCACCGAAGGCCCCAGCGGCAGTCAGAATGGCGTACCCGCACCCATGTCGGCACACCCCTCACACGTTTCGCGCTCCCCACAGGGAGCTCCACCGAAGGCCCCAGCGGCACAGTCCGCATGGCGTACCCATCCAATTCGGCACACCCCTCACACGATTCGAGACCCTATAAGGAGCTCACCCGAGGGGGCCCCAGCGGCACAGTCCGCATGGCGTAACCCGCGCGGCACACACCTGACACGTTTCGTGGTCCCACAAGGAACTCCAGCGAAGGCCTCAGTGGCACAGTCCGCATGGCGTACCCGCGCGCGATTCGGCGCACCCCTCACACGTTTTGTTGCCCCGAAGGGAGCTCCACCGAAGGCCCCAACGTCAGTCCGCATGGCGTATCCACTCGATTCGGCACACCCCTCACAAGATTCGAGGCCCTATAGGGAGCTCAGCCGAAAACCCAGATGGCACAGTCCACATGGTGCACTCGATCCGGCACACCCCTCACGCGTTTCGTGGCCCCATACGGGTATCCAGCGAAGGTCTTCAACAAGAGTGGCACATCTGCAACGGGGTTTCATTCAGGATGCCACTGACCACCTGACAAGTAGATGTTGCATGCGTCAGGCCACACCCCGCACAGCAGGTAAATGAGGAACGGGTGCACGTCTGAGCATGGTATGACGACCGATGCTTGCGTGCGGTTCCAAGTGTTGTTCTGTACTTGTGCATGGCCAGCCGGGTGAAAGCGGCCTTGGAGACGCACCCAAATGCACCGTCCCGCTTCAGGAATTCGCTGAACCCACCAACAAATGCACAATTTAACAAATTGAAGGGGCCCTGTGATACACAAATAAATAGACACCAATAACAGGATCCCCCATATTTTCCCATAATTAGTTTCTGGGTTGTTGTCTTCCCCCCACCCCACCTCCCATATGTTCCCATATCTTCTGGGGAATCGATGATTCATTGTGTCTGTGTGATTTTTCCCCTCCTGAAAATGTCCACGCCCGCGTCAGGAACTCGCCGAGCCCACCAACGAATGCACAACTTAACCAGATGCAGAGGCAGGAGGCGGACGCACCCTGAGGCCTTCGACGTCCTGCCGACACTGCCGCCGGATGGCGGTGGACAGCGGCACCCTTTTGCTCAGCCCCACTGGCTGTACGTAGAAGTACGCGTACAGGGCAGTTGTTTAAAACATGGGATGTTCATAATATATGATTTTGACACATGGTTAGTTTAGGAATAAATGTGTGCATGAACTCATCGTTGTTTTTAGTACTAACTCCTTCCATGTTTAATACATGATCCGCACGCGGAGCATGTATTAAAAACGGCACTGTACGCTGGTCCAGATAGAACTGGGCCTGGAGTGACTGCGATGGCCGAACACATACGCAGCACGGTCCGCTGCACGGACAGCACATCATCCAATGCAAGGCGGAAAACCTCCTGGGATTGCTGGCCCCCCCAATTGACAACCCCTGCGGTTGGCGAGCCCAAAAAACATGCATTGGAACCTCTGGATTCTAAAAAGGTTGGAACTGCTCTCCGTTCTGGGTCTCACTCCAGCATGCTCTGGGTATGATGTGGCACACATCCCACGAACTTTTGGAGCGATCACCACTGCTGTCTGTCACGAACAATCTGGGTTCCCGCTGAATACCTCTGTGCGACCTGCCTACTTTGACCAAACCATCCACATTCAGACAGGTGGCAATATACAGATCTTCTTGAGTGTCTATCAAAGACGGGAAACGAGAAAAATCGTTCAATCTGTCATCTGCAGTCGCCCTGCGCCCCGGGCGGCTCCTTGCGCGGTTTGCCATACTACACTGCGTAACAGAAAGAATGTGCCCCCGACGGAAAGAACCCAAATATAATACGGCATGAATCATCACAGCCACGACCCCCAGGGGGGGGGACGAGTCCGAGAAGGCCGAAGGGGGGAGAGGAGGTGCTGGCCCAGGAAGTAAGGGAGGGAGAGTCCGAGGAGGACGAGGATGGAGAGTCCCTGGAGGACGAACCCGACTCGGAGGACGACTGGCTATGAGTGTATGACGCCACGGCATGCTCCTTCTCTGCACTGTCGCTTATTCCGCTTGTCACCCTCCTCCTCCCCTTTACTCTCCTCTCAGCTCAACTGACGTGATTGCCCAGATGTGGTCTGAGCGCGAAGAAAATCTATCAATAGTGAGGACTGCACAGAGACGACCAACCGGCAATGACCGCTGCGAAGCATTGCAAACCCTCCAGAGGCTCAAGACGCCACCAGGACGGCCCCAGAGCCCCAACTCAGGAGATGGCCCCAGAGAGCCCCTCGGAAGCCCAGGAGACCCCCAATACGGCCCCCCACGAGATATCATCAAATAGTTAGAGAATAGAGGCCACCTAGACCCCCAATACGGCCCCCCACGAGATATCATCAAATAGTTAGAGAATAGAGGCCACCTAGATGGGGTCGGAGTAGATGGGGTCGGATGATCGCGCCACATCGCCGATATATCGACGATGCATCGGCGATGCATCCGCGATGCACTGGCGATGAATCGGCGACGTCGGCGTGGGGAAATTTGTGCCCCACATCGAGCCGCATCGTTGATGCATCGGCGATGCGGCGCGATCCTCCGACCCCATCTACTCCGACCCCATCTAGGAGGCCTAGATGGAAAAAACGAGAGGTGTCACATGTCACGGCCTTCTTGGGCGGTGCTCGAAGCGTCACCACACGGAGTGGTGAGCCGCCACGGTGGTGGGCCCTGCCCCAGGAGGAGGAGGAGGAGGAGGAGGAGGAGGAGGGGGAGGAGGAGGGGGAGGAGGAAGAGAGCCAGGAGAAGGAGGAGGAGGAGGACGACGAGGAGGGAGGATGAGGGAGAAGGAGGAGGAGGCAGAGGAGGAGGAGGAGGAGGAGGAGGAGGAGGAGGAGGAGGACGAGGAGGAGGAGGAGGAGGAGGGGGGAGGGATGGAAGAGGGACCCTGGAATCGGGGCAGGCCTGGTCAGCTCCCTCGACCGCCGTCGTGAAGGGCTGCCAGCCAAACTTGCTGTCCTTCCAGAAGGGGCCCTCCAGCGCCAGGTCTTTGGCCGCGGCGTCCAGCACCTCCCCTCCCAGGAGGGATGCGCTCGCTCACGACTGCGAGAAAGCCACCGAGACAGCTGAGGTCCCAGCGACCGAGGGACGCCAGAAACCGGCCAAGGTGGGCTGGAAACAACAACCTCGGGAGGGACAGATCGCCTCCTGTCGCGGGGGTCTAGCGCCGCAGCGGCACGGGGCAGCTTGGCTCAAGAGTGGAAGGGACACGCGCCACGGGGCACCCGGCTCCTCCGCGACAGAAGCGGCGGGAGCGAATTCATTCGCTCCCGCCGCTTTGAGACTACTGCTTTTTGAGACGAAGCCAGGACGAGGCCAGGACGAGGATAAGTCAGGGCGAGGCCAGGACGAGGCCAGAACGAGGCCACGCCGCTTCGGGACAAAGGTCTCTGCTTCTTGAGACGAGGCCAGGACGAGGATAAAAAGTCAGGTTAAGGATGAATCGAGAACCTCCGAGATCTGGCCGCCCTGGAGGATGTCTGGGGCGCCGCAGCCGTCGGGCGAATAAATCCTTGTCCGAGCCCCTTATCCGACTCTTGTATCCTTCTGGGCGGGACGCACAGGGACATGCTGATACTGCACGTCCTCCTTGGAGGCGCGCGCCCGACCCGAACATATAGCACACCCCTCTTGTGGCACATCCTTTCCCGAGCGGCCTGGCCAGAGAGCGCCGGCCACGACGCACATACTGCAAGATTCCTCGGTGCGCGCGTCGCCCCCTGGGGGGGTGGGGGCGACGCACACATAGTAGAAGTGTGTTGGGCTGACGCTGATCTGGGGGCTCCGGTGATCTCTGGAGGCCCCCCCCGTGGGCGTCCGGGCACCTCTCGCGAGACCTCCGGAGACCTCCCCGGCGGCCTCCGGCGATCCCCGGGGGCGAGGAGGGGGCGACCGAGCCTGGAGCGAGGTGGGCAGGGAGCGTCGCCGAGCGCGTTCCACGACTCGCAAAGTGCCTACTTGCCAACGTCCGAAAAACACCTGTCTGCTTCGATGTAATTCATCGCAGATCCCCCGCGGGGGATCCGGGCCATTTGCGAGTAGCTTCTCTGCGAGTAGTGGAACGCGCTCGTCAAAAGTGGGGAGGAGCGAGGAGCGGAAGTAGGGGAACGAAGAATGACATAAACAGTCAAACTCGAGAGTCCGCGCGGATGTCTCGGATCGGCGCTGGACCCCCCTCCCAGGCGCGCGGGGCGCTCCCTGAGCTCCGACGTGAGACTTGCGCACTGCCACCCTCAAATCCGAACCACACTCGGAAGGCGTCTCGCGCCCCGCTCCTGTCTCACAATATTGGATGGCTCGCAGAGCAAGCATGACAGCGCACCTCAAACAACTCGACACGCTCCTCAAAGTATCATCCCACCTCTTGCTGCCTCTGCGTTGCCCAACCCCTCCTCATAGGCGACTGGCTTGAACTTCTGCTCGAAGCGCTCGAAATGCGATGTTGCTAGCACATGTGCTTCGAAACGCCCCTCCTGCGGACAGCGGGATCTGAAACCACAGGCGGTTCGGCAGACGGCTGACGTCGGTACACCCTCTGTGTATCGGATCACGCTCTAGACTTATGTTGCTCCCCATCGCTAATTGAGGACCACATCCCTGAAATAAGTTCGAGCACCCAGTAAAGTGTCGAAAGACTGTCGAAAGAGTGTCGAAACAGTGTCGGGCGAGTGCCTCCGAGAGCCCGACCCGTGAAAACCCCAGAGTCTCGGCATTTGTTTTGGCGCTCGAAATTCTTTCTGATGATCAAGGCCAGAGTAGGTTGGAACATCATACCTCTAGACATAGAAACAACAGCACAAACAACAAACATCGGGGATGGACGGACCCCCCTTTAGTAAATGGTGGTTTAGTGAAAACGACCTGAGGCCCAAACCTGGCGGGCGCAAGACTGGAGAATAACGGCCACGGCGCCATCTCGAGAACCGAAAACGGACAATTCACTTATCGACGTGCCACTGTTGGGGGCTCTGCCCACCCCCGAAAGCATAAACTCTCGGAGCTCCGCGCGGAGTCCTGGGCCTGCACCGTCGCTGGACCCCCTGCCTCGAGCGCGGAGGGCACCACGGGCGGCCACGGAGGCCACGCCCGCGGGGGGGGCCCGGCGCCGACCGAGACAGCCGCCCGGACCTCCGAAGAATGCCTGCCGACGATGCCTTCTCTCCCTCGACTCTCGGACCACTAAGCAGAAGATGTGGCATCGGTGGAGCTCTCGCTCAGAAGGCAACTACTGGGAGTGGGAGTTTCTCGTCGGAAGGATCAGATCGGATTAAGCCCCCTTGGGGGGCTGTTACGCCGGAAAGGGCCTCGGATCAGGCCGGAGTAAGCGGGATCGAGCGGGATGAAGCCGGATGAAGCGGGATGAAGCGGGATTCAGCCGGATTTCGGACCAGGGCAGAATCAGAATTTGACCTCCCAGGATCGGGCGTTGGCAGAACTGGGTTTAGTGGAACCTGGTTCAGTGATTTGAACCGGGGGCGCCCCCCCGCCCCATGTCCACTAACCGGACCTGCCGTCAACCGAAAAACACCAGTACGGCAAACGGTTTAGTGAATCTGGCCAATTGAGGGGCCCCAGGGCCCTACCACTAACCCGGTCCCCTTACCCGGGGTGCTGGCCATACCCGACAGGAGTGGCATCCGCACCTCTCCGCGGCCTCGAGCGCTCAGAGCTTCCTTCTGGCTGCCGAGGCCAGCTCTGCACGCAGCGCTGCCGGCCGGCCGGCACGGGCCCTATGTGCGCTCGAGGCTACCCCCGCTGCTGCCGGCAACCGCGTCGCCTCAGCTCCCTGGAGCCCGCCTCGGCGCCTCCTTCATCGACCAAAAATGTACACCACCACCACCTCCCTCCCCCCCTCCCTCTCGCTGGAAGGAGGAGAGAGGAGGAGAGGGGAGGAATCGAGGAGGAGAGAGGGGAGAGAGGAGCTCCCTGGATCGACGAGCGCGTTCCACTACTCGCAGAGTAGCTACTCGCAGATGCCCTGGGTCCCCCGCCAGGAATCTGCGATAACTTGCGTCGAAGCAGAGGGGTGCTTCTCGGGCGTTGGCGAGTAGGCACTCTGCGAGTAGTGGGACGCGCTCGGTGACTGGAGCCGGCCTCGGCGTCTTCTCGATCGACTGCGGGAGCGCCGATCTCAGACGTGCGGCACCTTCCGCCCAGAGGCACGTCGGGCTCGCGCTCGTGGCCCGCGGCAGGCGCCAGCGCTCCCGCTCGTGCTCCTCTCTCCGCCGGCCCTTCCCCCCCCCGTCCTCGGTGCGAGCGAGACCCCCGGAGAGCAGCGCGAGCGGGGGGCCCGCCCGTTCCGCACACCCTGCTCACCGCGGCCGGCAGGCCCGCCGCCCTCCCTCCCTCCTCTCCTCCTTCTCCTCCTCCTCCTCCTCCTCCTCCTCCTCCCGCCCCGTGCCCTCGACGGATTCCCAGCCGCACGCCGCGGCCGCCAGGCCCGCCGCTGCTCCAGGGGTGTCCTGCCTCGCGTCCGATCGGGCGAGGATCCCACGGGTGGACCACCTGCTCTGCCCCGCCCCGTCGCGTGGGCGTCGCTGCGAGGCGGCGAGGGCGGGGTGGGTGGCGACAAGGCGGCGGCCAGCGCGTGCGCCCGGCTTGAGCGGGCGTCGAGGCCGCACGGGGTGCAGCTGGCGCGTTTTGGCGCGGTGGCCGTAATCGTCACGCGGGGGGGGGGACCCAAGGTCAGGCAGCAACTCCTGGGAGGTCTTCGCAAGGGAGGTCAAGGGCTACGAAGCCCGATTCGAAGGCCATGAACCCATGTCAGGCCAAATTAAGCGAAATATAGCCAGAATGAGCGGTAACATGCCGAATTAGGCCGGCTGCCGACGACGGATCTACCAGCGCCGATGCTTGATTCAATCTCGCAAGAAAGGCATCTTCCAGGAGGGGTAACGGTGGCCACCCGAAAGCCGACGACACGGAACATCACAATACCGCACACATTGAAACACGATCAGGGCCTCAGACCCCATGTTTATACTTCATTTCCCGAGCTACTAAGATTATCTTGGATTGCCCCTGGGCCCGACACCGGGCGCGTCGTCCACGACCCTACGGCGACGATGGGGGCCCCCGAAGCCTCTCGTGAGCACCGAAGCTACACGGTCAGAACACCGTGGTCGCCCTTGAGCACCCAAAAGACCTCGCGTGGGCACTGGAGTGATATCCGTGGTAGCGCCGTCGTCGTTCTCGTCCATCCTCCTCCTCCTCCCCCCACGCCCCCTCGTCCATCCTGTTCCTTGTCCTTATCTCCGTCCTCATTATCCCCCTGCTGCTGGAACGCCACTAGCGCTGAGAAGGCGGCATCAAGATCCGCTGGCCCTCGACGCGGAATCATCCAAACCACAAACAACTGATCCCAACCACTGAACAAATTAATTGCGAGAACCACGGAATAGCATTGCCGCGTGATGTTGCATGCGCCGCAACGTGCCTGCGAGCACCCGCAACGTGACTATGAGCACCACTGTGCCGCGAACGCCAACGAAAATCCAGAGGGTACGGCTGCCACAGTATGCATGTGAGCATCGCAGCAGCGGGCGAGCACCACAGCATACACGGTTCGCGTGCCCACCCCCAATTATGACCTGATGAGCCGCACCACTGAATATCGTGGCCAGACAGGTCGCGCCGCGCGCCCGCATTCGGAGCGGCCGCGGCAAATTGGCAGCGGGCATAGCCTAGGTGTCCCAATTGCCCATTCAACATTGTGGACATACGATTTCGCGAATCCGCGAGGGTATCTTGCTTCAGATGTCCCTGCTAGTTTCTTGCTCTCAAACCAAGATCGCCCCAAGTTGCCAAGCTATGGTCAAGCGATGGTCCAACGTTGGAAAAAAAAACTCCACGTTGTCAAATATACGATCGAAATCACCCACATAGGGATGATACGGTGCACAACAAAACACACATAGAAGGCCCATGGAGTTCAGATGTGTTCCTCCTCCTCCTCCTCATGCTCCTCGTCCTCCTCATGTTCCTGCTCCTTCTCCCCCTCCTGCTCCTCCTGCTTCTCCCCCTCCTAATTACCCCCTCCACCCGATCCTCCTCCTCCTCCTCCTTCTCCCCCTCCTCCCCCTCCTTTGCTTCACTCCAAGCACGTGCCGTGGTCCGCCGGATTAGTACCCTCATTGACGCTCATCCCATGCATCCCTCCTCCCAAGAATCTAACCAAAACTCGTCTCTAATGATGCTTTGAATCCATGTACAACGCATCTGCGAGTGGAAGCCACAGCCGTCTGCTCCTCTGTTCCTTGTTCCCCCCTCCTCCGACTCCACTCCTCGTCCTCGTCCTCGTCCTTGTTCTCCTCCTCCTCCTCCTCCCCCTCCGCCTCTTCCTTCTCCTCCTCATCCTCCTTCTCATGCAAACTAGAACGGGATGGCAAGGCAGTGCGAGGAGGACTGGAGAGGGAGAGGGAGTGGGACGAGGAGAGCAAGGGGTAGGGAGGGATTGGAGGACACAACAATCATGGATGGGATAACACAAAAGGCCTGCCGCGGTCTAGGGGAGGGTCCTCAGAACTCGAAAGGTCTGGGACGTGTGGCGGGAGCGGGAAGGAATAACCTCCCTGCAAAAGGAAAACGTGGTGTTCGTGGATATGGGGCAATGGGTAAGGCATGAACCCAGATAAGGAACACGGTGCTCGCATAGTCCGCGCCGTCCAACACGGTCTTCCCAGAGGGGGGAGAAGTGGTACCCAGAAGGCAGAAGAGATTGGGAGGGTACAAACCTTATTGTCGGCTTGCGCATATCCCGCCATGGCCGACACAGCGAAACGGCTTCCCTGGAGGTGAAGACAACCTCCCAAGAGGGCGAAGCATGGTAGCGAGACGGCTGGAGAAGGCAATGTGGCAGGGCACAGGCCGCGAGGCTGGGGGCTTCCGTGGGCTGCGTCTGGGGCCTCACCGGGCAGCGTGCTTGGGCGGGGAAAATACGAAACCTGGTATAGATGATGGTGTTCGAATGTTTTACCCGCTCTGGCGGAGCCTCCCTGGAGGGTTGGGCTTGGCACGAAGCTGCGTAGTATGCTTTTCGAATACACTGCCCGCTCTGGCGGGGCCTCCTTGGAGGGGCGGGACGGCACAAAACCTTGTAGGTATTGTATGGGTGCCGAATACCCTACCCGCTTCTGGCCGGGCCTTCCTGGAGGGGCTGGAGCGTCACGAAATCGTGTA
>CAUYUJ010009412.1:0-34435 GCA_963575745.1 Prorocentrum cordatum | reverse complement strand
GCACGGAAACCGAGAGGAGCACGGCAGACCAAGACGAGGAGCACGGCAGACCAGGCCCCAAGAGCGCCCTCAAGACGACGGAAAGGAGGACCAGGACGAGGAGCACGGCAGACCAAGACGAGGAGCACGGCAGACTATGCCCTAAGAGTGCCCTCGAGACGGCCGAACAAGCGGGACGTTCTGGCTGAATCCTTGAGTAAATATATCTTTTCTTTAACTATATGGGTTGAGCACGGCAGACACCACACGAGCACGGCAGATCCCAAATGAGCACGGCAGACACAGAAGCACTGCAGACCACACAAGAGCACCGCAGACTTCACAGGAGCACGGCAGACCCCACAGGAGCACGGCAGACCCCACAGGAGCACGGCAAACCACAAAGGAGCACGGCAGACCACAGAAGCACGGCAAACCACACAGGAGCACGGCAGACCACACAGGAGCACGGCAATCCCCACAGGAGCACGGCAGACCGCGCACAGGTACAACATAAACGCGCCTTTTCTTGTACCCCGAACGCCGCTGGCGTTTCCCCCACAGGAGCACGGCAGACCCCACAAGCTGGCGGGAAACCCCAAATGAGCACGGCAGACCACAGGAGCACAGCAGACCACACAGGAGCACGGCAGACGCCACAGGAGCACGGCAGACCGCGCAGGAGCACGGCAGACCACACATGAGCACGGCAGACCCCGCAGGAGCACGGCAGACCCCATAGGAGCACGGCAGACCACAGAAGAGCACGGCAGACCAACAGGAGCACGGCAGACCACACAAGAGCACGGCAGGCCACACAGTAGCACGGCAGACCACACAGGAGCACGGCAGACCACAAAGGAGCACGGCAGACCACACAAGAGCACGGCAGACCCCACAAGAGCACGGCAGACCCCACAGGAGCACGGCAGACCCCACAGGAGCACGGCAGAGCAGAACCAAAAGGAGCACGGCAGACCACACAGGAGCAAGGCAAACCACAGGAGCACGGCAGACCACACAGGAGCACGGCAGACCCCACAGTAGCAAGGCAGACCCCAAAGGAGCACGGCAGACCACCGGAGCACGGCAGACCACACACGGCAAATCCCAAATGAGCACGGCAGACCACAAGAGCACGGCAGACCACACAGGAGCACGGCAGACTCCACAGGAACACGGCAGACCACAAAGGAGCACGGCAGACCACACAGGAGCCCGGCAGGCCACACAGGAGCACGGCAGACGCCACAGGAGCACGGCGGAACCCACAGGAGCACGGCAGACCGCGCGCGGGTACAACATAAACGCGCCTTTTTGTTGTACCCCGAACGCCGCTGGCGTTTCCCCAACAGGAGCACGGCAGATTTCACAGGCGCGCGGCAGACCCCAAATGAGCACGGCCGACCACAGGAGCACGGCAGACCCCAAATGAGTACGGCAGACCCCAAAAGAGCACCGTAGACGCGTCAGGAGCACGGCTGACCACACAGGAGCACGGCAGACCACACAGGAGCGCGGCAAACCACAAAGGAGCAAGGCAGACCCCAAATGAGCACGGCAGTCCACCCGTTCGCACGGCAGACCGCACAGGAGCACGGCAGACCCCACATGAGCACGGCAGACCAAGAAGGAGCACGGCAGACCACACAGGAGCACGGCAGACCACACAGGAGCACGGCAGACCACACAGGACACGGCAGACCCCACGGGAGCACGGCAGACCACACAGGAGCACGGCAAACCACACACGAGCACGGCAGACCACACAGGAGCACGGCAGACCACACAGGAGCACGGCAGACCACACGTTCGCACGGCAAACTCCACAGGAGCACGGCAGACCCAAAAGGAGCACGGCAGTGGTACGTGGCACTGCTGTGGTATGCCGTACTAAAAACGTGGAATATCTCATAAGCCCAGGGGACAAAAGGACGCTTCCCGTTCTTGTCCGGTCAGGTTTCCCAAAATGGCCATTTCGCTCGAGACATCCTCCAAAAATCGAGGTGTGGTCTGCCGTGCTCCTGTGTGGTCTGCCGTGCTCCTGTGGTCTGCCGTGCTCCCCACAGGAGCACGGCGGACCGCGCGCAGGAACCGAGAGGAGCACGGCAGACCAAGACGAGGAGCACGGCAGACCAGGCTTAGGAACCGAGAGGAGCACGGCAGACCAAGACGAGGAGCACGGCAGACCAGGCACCAAGAGCGCCCTCAAGACGACGGAAAGGATGACCAAGACGAGGAGCACGGCAGACCAAGACGAGGAGCACGGCAGACAATGCCCTAAGAGTGCCCTCAAGACGGCCGAACAATCATCAAACAAACAATGAGTCTAACGTCGTCTTGGAATCGTTTTTGAGGGCATCAGTACGGCCCACCAAAAACAAAATCGGCCCAAAGATGACCCGCAGAGTGCCCTCAATACGGCCGACCATGACGATTTCGCTGGGGACGTGTTCAATAAATTAAGAGTGTATCTGCACCGTCTGCTGCAACAACGCTGTGCTGGTCTGCCGTTCTCCTGTGGTCAGCTGTGCTGCTCTGCCGTGCTCCTGCGGTCTGCCGTTCTGGTCTGCCGTTATGGTCTGCCGTGCTCCTGTGGTCTGCCTTCCTGGTCTGCCGTGCTGCTGCCGTCTGTCGTGTTGCTGCGCTGTGCCGTGTAAGCTGATAAACCGGTCAGACCGATGAAGAAAACGAGAGTCGGGTTACAACGGCTACGCAGATTTAAATTGCTAGTCCAAAGGCTCTCCAGAGGACCCCAACATCTCCCAAGCACACCCCGAGAAGTCCATCATCATCATCATCATCCTCATCATCATCATCATCATCATCATCATCATCATCACCATCATCACCATACTCATACTCATACTCATCATCATCATCCTCCTCCTCCTCATCATCATCATTATCATCATCGTACGCATCACCATCACCATCAGCAGCAACATGATCATCACCAACAACAGCAGCGTCAATGACATGATCTGGTCTGCTATGTTCCTATGGGCTGCCGTGCTGGTCTGCCGTGCTGGTCTGCCGTGCCGGACTGCCGTGCTCGTCTGCCGTGTCGGTGTGTTGTGCTGGTCTGCCGTGCGGGTCTGCTGTTCTGGTCTGCCGTGCTGAAGCTGAAGCTTTGGGGGCTTAATGCCAGAGAAAGAGAGAGACATAGAGAGATAGAGAGGGAGAGAGATTCTCTAACTAAGGGGTACGGGCTCCATCCCGAAACTCGTTGGCGGTTCTCTAACTAAGGGGTACGGGCTCCATCCCGAAACTCGTTGGCGGATGACGGGAAGCGTCTTCGAGGTACGACAAGCAAGCGGGACGTTTTGGCTGAATCCTTGAGTAAATATATCTTTTCTTTAACTATATGGGTTGCCGCGCTGCACGGGATTTTTCGTTAACGGATTCCCCAAAATGGTCTGGCGTGCTCCTGTATGGTCTGCCGTGCTCTTGTTTGGTTTGCCGTGCTCCTGTGTGGTCTGCCGTGCTCCCGTGGGGTCTGCCGTGTCCTGTGTGGTCTGCCGTGCTCCTGTGTGGTCTGCCGTGTTCCGGAAAATTGGCCGTTTCGCTCGGGACGTCCTCAACAAATCGGCTCCGGAGGGGACTCCGAAGCAGCATTATCTTGGAATCGCTCCTGGAGGGCCTCCAAACGGCCCAAGAAAGCCCCCGAAGGCCCCCCAGAGGACCCCCAGAGCGCCCCAAGAGACCCCCAAGAGGCCCCCAAGGGGCGGCCAGAGGCCCGCCAGAGCGCCCAAAACGCCCCAAGAGACCCCCAAGAAGCCCCCAGGGGCTCCAAAGAGGCGGCCAGAAGTCCCCCAGAACGCGCGAAAAGGCTCCAGGAGTTCCCTGAGAGCTTCATATCGCCCCATAGAGCCCCCGAAGGCCCCCCCCGGGACTCCCCCAAGAGGCCCCCGAGAGGCCAGAGGCTACGACAGCCCAAAGAGCGTCCAAGATACCTCCAAGACGGCGCCGAAGCCAGGAAACGCAACAGGGATGTTCTCTGACGTTCTCGCCAATACGGTCTCTGACGCACGTGGTGGATAAAAAACTGCGCTTCCCGTTCTTGTCCGGTCAGGTTCGTCGGCGGATCCACCAGATCTGTCCGGATCTGTCCGGAAACGGTGCCGGAAGCCGCTCTGGGCTCCTCTGGGCACCTCCCCCGGGGCCGGTTTTGTGAGGATGTCTCAAGCGAGGGCGCCGGTTTGGGATTCGTCGGCGGATCCACCGGATCTGTCCGGAACGGTGCGAGAGGCCGCTCTGGGCTTCCTCGGGCACCTCCCCGGGCGGTTTCTGTAAGGAGTCTCAAGCGAGGGTCGCGTTAGGGATTCGTCGGCGGATCCACCGGATCTGTCGGAAACGGTGCCGGAAGCCGCTCGGGGCTCCTCTGGGCACCTCCCCGGGGCCGGTTTTGTGAGATGTCTCAGCGATGGGCGCACCGGTTGGTGGATTCGTCGGCGGATCCCACCGGATCCACCGAATTTGTCTGGAAACGGTGAGGACCCGCCGTCTATTTTTTTTCTGGGACCCTTGTTGATCCCCCACGCCGGGGGTGAGGATGATGGTAGTTCCACAGAAACCCTTCAAACCTCGGCCAACAGCATCCACCACGACAGACCACCACCGACCACCAGCACTAAATACCGACCATCAACACCGACCACAGCACAAACACCGACCAGCAGCATTGACCATCAACAGGCACCACCGACCACAAACACGATCCTGAACCTTGCTTTCCGCATCTTCTGGTTGCCCCGGGTCGTTCACTCGTTCATCGACGCCTGCTGCTTGTGCCAGCTCGTGCATTATTTCGCCCCCTTTTCCTATATGTGCCACATTGTCTACTATTTCAGAATTTCCATCTACACCTTCTGTAGAAAGTCCTGCGAGCTTGGTATACCGTCTTTAGTTTGTCTTTAGCGTCGATTAGCGTCTGGGAGTGTATGAGGTAGCGCTGATTTAGCGTCGGCTAGCGTCGATTAGCGTCGATTTAGCGTCGATTAGCGTCGATTCGCAAGAGCCGACAAGATGGTATGGGAAGCCCCCAGGAGTTGCCACCGAATACACATGCCCGATCTGAGGCTACGGCCTTCTGCGCTCGGCCACGCGCAGAGGGGGGTAGGGGGAGGGGGAAGGCTTCTCAGAAGGGGGCTGCTTCGGCCTTGCATGTATAGAGAAGGCCCGCGCCTTCTGAGAAGGAGGAGGACGACGAGGAGGAGGAGGAGGAGGAGGAAGAGGAGGAGGAGAGGAGAGGAGGAGGAAGAGGAGGAGGAGGAGAACGAGCAAAGGGCCGGGCTCGCGGAGGTGGAGGAGGAGAGGGAGGAGGAGGAGGACGACGACGACGAGGAGGGGGCGCGTCCGCAGAACTCCAGCGTCGCGATTTTTTGCTTGTTCACCACGCAGGCCCCAGGATGTCTGGACCGCGTCCCCCGCCTGTGAATAGCTCCTCCTCCGCCATCCTTTCCCATCATAGTCGAGTGGGTGTGCCCAGCATCGTAGCCGAAGGAATCGTCCACCTCCTCCTGCTCGTCCTCCTCCTCCTCCTCCTCCCCTCCCCTCCTCCTCCTTCTTCTTCTCCCTCTCCCGACCTGTCAATCTGTGTGACCCTCCTTTTCCTCCTCCCTCCTTCCTCCTCTTCTCATCATCCTCCTTCTCCTCCTCCTACTCCTCCTCCTCCTCACTCCTCCCTCCCTCCTCCTCCCCTCCTCCTACTCCTTCCTAATCCTCTCTCCTCCTCCTCCTCTCCTCCCCCCTTCCACCCTCCCCTCCTCCTCCTCCTCCTATCATCCTCCTCCTCCTCCTCCCCTCCCTCCCTCCCTCCCTCCCCTCCCTCCCTCCCTCCCTCCTCCCTCCCTCCTGTCGGACAGGCATAGAACTACACTTTGGGCGAGTGGATTAGCTTTTTGCGCGGATCCCGAAATTCCAAATTTACTTTTGCGACATCGTCTTACGTATTGGTTCGCCCGCCATTCGAGGGGGCCGATCGCGCCTGTTGGATTTGCCGAGGCCTCGGCGTGTCTTGCAATTTTCATTCTGGAACCAAGGCTTGCACCTCACGAGTGGATTGGAGGATGAGCGCAAGGTGAGTCTTTCAGCTGCGGGGGGGCGCGGGCGTTTGCCACCACGCAGGGGCCAGGGGCAACTAGGAAACGCTCAGGGAAATGGAGGGCGACAGGTAGAGGAAAAACGGGGGAGGGGGAGGGCAAAGCAGCGGGCTGGAATGGTGAACATAGTGACCAGGCGAGATGCTCTGATTGGGGGAGCGATGTGGGCGGAGGCCGCAGTTGGAATTCCTTCTGATAGCCCGGGGACGTTCAAACACCTCCGCCCGGAGGCCAGCAGGAGGTTCAGCGGCCTTTGCCTTCCTGACTCTGCGGGCGGGACGCGACGACGTACCCGACGTGTACCCCGCCCCTTTCGCTAGGTGCCGGTCTGTGCGTGCTCGCCCCGCGCGAGACATCCAGCGCGTTCAGAACTGCACTCAGCCGGGCACTAGGCGTAGTTCAGTACGCGCTGGTTTCGCCGGAGACATCCCCACAAAACGGAGCACTTATAGAACTACACCTAGCCAGCGGGGCGGGGCGCATGTCGGGCGCCGCCACTCGCGCCCCCGACATGTACCGCGCCCCGGCCGCTAAGTGCCGTTCTGTACGTGTCCCCTTTTCGCGAAGCATCGGCTGCCCGCGCTGCCCATCGCCGAGGCCCCGCCCCCTGGGCCGCTCCCCACCGACATCCCACATCCCCTGGCTCAGCGAAGCCAGCCGTATGCCTGGGGGCCTCGACGTCGCGCAGCCCGCTTCCCTCCCCCGCCTGTGCCCCAGCAGCAAATTCGCGATCCGATCCCCCGCGCTTTCAAATTTTTCTTCGTGCCGGGTTCCCCGTCCGAGCGTGAGCGCTTTTTCGTGTTATGATTTTTCTTGCGGCTGCCGCCAAGCCTCGCCGCGCAACGTGGTGATCGCTTCCACGCTTGGCACGCAACGTCGTCGGCACGACCATCGCCTTCCATCGTGGGTCATGAGGCGATGTCCGTCCACCCAGACCGACCGACGCGCCAAATCGAATTATGATTGCCACCCCTGGCCCAAGCAACAAGGTGCAGTTTTGCTGTGTGTGGTTGTAGATGTGTTCGATCCTGGAACTCCGACGTCGCGATTTGTTGTCGGAGCGGACCCCCAGAGGTCTGGACCCCTTCCCCGGGACCAGTCTCTCGTCCCGGATAGCTGTTGCGGCCCCAGGGACCCGCGAGGGCCTTTGGAGCCTGAAAGGTTGCCAAAATGTCTTGCCACGCGGTTTCGAGACGCGATCCCGAAGATGACAACACCACTAACACCACCATCACCACCAACCACAACAACAGCAACAACAAAAACAGCAGCACCAACAACAACGACAAAACAACAGCAGCAACAGTTGGAAGACTGATCGGTCTGATCTGCTCGCGTGCCACTCAACATGTATATCCCAAATACTTGATACCAGCCTCTTCGTATTCGATCGTATCGTTTTGGGGGGATATGTCTTACTTGCAACGTGTATTTCATGCAGCCCCGAAGGCAGGGGAAGAGAGGACGGATGGAAGGAAAGGACAATGGGGAGGGAGGAGGATAGAGCACGAGAGAGAGTGGCAGGAGGGGGGGCTATGAGCAGAAAGCGCGTGGCAGAACCAGACGGGCAGATCGGGCGGGTAGACCCTAACGGGCGGGTCAAACTGTGTTGAAATCCACAGCGAGAGCGTGATTTCTGAGTGTCGAGGGCGCGGCGCCTGAAGAAATTGCATGGAAGTCCCACGCGAGAGCGCAATTCATGCATACATTGTGTGGACGTCCTGCGCGAGAGCGTAGTTTCGGAATGGATTGTGAGGAAGTATCCAGCGGGAGCCATTGTTGTTGTAATTAGCCGGGGGGCCAGTGGCACAGCTTCGTGACACTTCATTTCCCATTGTAAAAAAAGGGCGCAAGCCCCGGGATAAACAGATTGATTGAATAGCGCTATGGTTACCAGAACGGGGATCAGCAATACAAATCCCTTAGATAAAAGAATTCAACAAGAACAACAACAACAACAACTGCAACAACGACTACTACGGTACTAATGTTCAAGACTGCTCGTTCTTATCTGCTCGCATGCCAATCAACACGTAAATCCCAAGCCTTCGGTACCCGCCTTGTTCATATTCTATCATGTTCCCCCTCGGGGTATATCTTCCCTACCTGCCGCGCGTAGTTGGCGCAACCCCGAAGGAAGGGGAAGAGCGGGTTGCCGAAGCGTGAGCATGAATCGCGAGGAAGTATCGAGCGATATCGCGATTCCCAAGTGGATATGAGAAAGGCCCGAGCGACAGCGTAATTCCTGAGGGTTGGAGGCACGCGAGAGCGCGATTTCTGCATAATGTGTGTGGAAGTTCCGCGCGAGAACGCGATTTGGTAATACATGGTGAGGAAGAATCAGGCGGGAGTCGTTGTTGTCGTTGTCGTCGTCGTCGTCGTCGTCGTTGTTGTTGTTGTTGGTGGTGGTGTAACCCGGGGGGCCAACAACCCAATTTTGAGACCCAAGACTTCCCCTGCAAAAAAAAGGTGCGAGCTTGGGAAAGGCTCTTCCATCGAACAACGACAGCGACAACGACAACAACACCACCAACAACAGCACCACCAGCAACAACAGCAACAACAGCAGCAACAACAAGCATTTTATGACTGATCGGTTTTATCTGCTCGCATGCCATTCAACACGTATATCCCAAAAAAAACAAAAACAACGCCGAATCGATTTTCGTCGACCGTTACCCCGTGGGGGTACATATGAACGAGCGCTTTCTTTATTTGGTCGCCTTGGGGGGGGGGGGGGTGGAACCGGACCCCCCCCCCCCTGATGGAGGAGGGGGGTCGAACCACCCCCGCCCCCTCCCGTGACGGGGGGGGATTCACACCCCCCCTCTTCCCCCCCCCTGCTTCCCCTCTCCTCGGGCCGGCGCTTGCGTCGGCGGCGGCTGGCGACGGCGGCGGGGACGACGATTTCCATTTCTGGGCTGGCGCCGGCCGGCGCCTGCGGCGGCGGGCGGCGGTGGTGGGGAGCGTCGACGAGGACGACGGTGGTGGTGGTGGTGGTGGTGGTGGTGGTGGTGGTGGTGGTGGTGGTGGTGGTGGTGGTGGTGGTGGTGGGGTGGTGGTGGTGGGTGCAGTGGTTGAGGTGAAGCGTGGTTGGTGGTTGTTGTGGATGGGGTGGATGGTGGTGGTGTTGCGTGGTGGGGGTGGTCGGTGGTGTGGTTGTGGTGGTGGTGGTGGTGGTGGTGTTGGTGGTGGTGGTGGTGGCGGTGGTGGTGGTGGTTTTGTTGTGGTGTGGTGTGGTTTGTGGTTTGTGCGTTGTGGTGGTGGTGGTGGTGGTGGTGGTGTGGTTGTGTGGTGGTTGTGGTGGTGTGGTGGTGTGTGGTGGTGGTGGTGGGGGTTGTGGTGGTGGTGGTCTCCCCCCCCCTCCCGTAACGGAGGGGGGGGGTTCAAACCTCCGCCCGTCCCCCCCTTCTTGGGGTTCAAACCTCCCTGCCCCTGCTTGCCCTCTCCTCGGGCCGGCGCTTGCGTCGGCGGCGGCTGGCGACGGCGGCGGGGACGACGATTTCCATTTCTTGGCCGGCGCCGGCTGGCGCCTGCGGCGGCGGGCGGCGGTGGCGGGGAGCGCCGGCGAGGACGACGGTGGTGGTGGTGGTGGTGGGTTGTGGTGGTGGTGGTGGTAGCGGTGGTGGTGGTTGCGGTGGTGTGGTGTGGTGGTTTGTTGGTTTGTTGCGGTGGAGGAGGAAGAGAAGGAGAAGGATGAGAAGGAGAAGGAGGAGGAGAAGGAGGAGGAGAAGGAGGAGGAAGAAGAACAGACGGAGGAGGAGGAGGAGGAGAGGAGGAGGAGGAGAAGGAAGAGAAGGAGGAGGAGGAGGAGGAGGATGAGGAGGGGGAGGGGGAGGAGGAGGAGGAGAGAGGAGGAGGCGGAGGAGGAGGAGGAGGAGCAGCCGGAGGAGGAGGAGGAGCAGGAGGAGGAGGGGCAGGGGGGAGAAGGCAAGTCAGGTGCGTTCGCGTCAACATCTGACATCCTACCCCTCCCTCCCATCCCTTACCAGTGCGCTGATTTTCTCTATCCGCGAACGCGTGTCGTAGCGGACCTGTGGCTCCGCGCGCGTGTGCGTAGTGGGTGGCGGTGCGCGTGCGTGCGTGCGTGTGTGCGTGGTTGTGGTTGTTGCGGTGGTGGTGTGTATGTGTGTGTGTGTGTGCGTGTGTGCGCGTGTGCTGTGGTGTGACGTGGTGTGGCGTCTTGGTGGTTTGGTGGTGGGCCAGGTGCGTACGTGCGTGATGGCGGTGATGGTGGTGGCGGTGGTGGTGTGTGTGTGTGTGCGTGTGGGTGCGGTGTGTGCGAAGTGTCTGTGTCTGTGTCTGCGTCTGCATCTGAGTCTGAGTCTGTGTCTGTGTCTGTGTCTGTGTCTGTGCCTGTGCCTGTGCCTGTGCCTGTGCCTGTGCCTGTGCCTGTGCCTGTGCCTGTGCCTGTGCCTGTGCCTGTGCCTGTGTCTGTGTCTGTGTCTGTGCCTGTGCCTGCGTGTCTGTGTGTGTGTGTGTCTGTGTGTGTGTCTGTGTGTGTGCGTGTGTGTGTGTGTGCGTGTGTATGTGTGTGTGTGCGTGCGTGCGTGTGTGTCTGTGTGTGCACGCGTGTGATGTGGTGTGACGCGGTGTAGCGTGGTGGTGGTGGGTGGGATAGTGCGGTGGTGGTGGCGGTGCGCGGTGGTGGTGCGCGTGCGTGCGTGCGTGCGTTGGTGGGTGGAAGTGGCGGTGGGTGTGCGTGCGGCGGGGCGGGGCGTGGTGCGGCGCGGTGGTGGCGGGCGGATGGGCGCGCGAGAAAGAGCCCGCGCTGGGGCGAGAACGCCATCCTGAACGACGGAGGCAAAACACCGATCCGAAAATGAGGCCCACGCTGCAGCGGGAACACGATTCGGAACGATTCGGGAGCAGACATGAGGCCGGCGCCTCAGCGAGAGCAGCATTTTGAGAAAAAACGCAGGCGAAAACCCAACTCCCGGGAATCCTGTGTGTAAAAAACAATACGCGGGGGGGGTCTATTACTCCCAGGACGCCATCAGGGGAAGAGGGAGAGTAGTATTGAGTAATTGTAGAAGGAGGATCGACGACCGCAGCTGGCGCCCACGGGGGTGCTTCTTTATCGGAGGTGGGGGGGTGAGATCGAAGTGGAACGGAGAGCCCCCCTACCGGGAAATCGATTTCGGTTTCGTGTTCGTGCGTGCCGTGCGCGCGGGCGAGGCGAAGCTGCGTGGGCGGGCGAGAGGAAAGTCTCCTGTGGCTGAGTCGCGGCCGGACCAAATGATTCTCCGCCGGGCGGCCGGTGGCGCGCGGTGTCCCGCCAGTGTCCCGCCGGTGTCCCGTCGGTGTCCCTGTGGCTGAGGCGCGGCCGGACCAAATGTGTCTCTTCCGGGCGGCCGGTGGCGCGCGGTGTCCCGCCGGTGTCCCGCCGGTGTCCCGCGGTGTCCCGCGGTGTCCCGCGGTGCCCCGCGGTGTCCCGCCGGTGTCCCGCGGTGTCCCGCGATGATGATGATGATGATGATGATGATGATGATGATGATGATGATGATGATGATGATGATGATGATGATGATGATGATGATGATCTGTCAATGATATGATGATGATGATTATGATGATTATGATGGTGATGCTGATGATAATGATGCTGATGATGATGATGCTGATGACGGTGCTGATGATGATGATGATGGTGAAACTGATGATGATGATGATGAGGACGGTGATGATTATGCTGATGATATGATGATGGTGGTGTCCCGATGATGATGATGATGATGATGATGTCGATAATGATGACGATGATAATGATGATGATGATGATGATGACGATGATGATGATGATGCTGATGGTGTCCCGATGATGAGGATGAGGATGATCATGATGATTATGTTGATGATCATGATGATGACGATGATGGTGTCCCAATGATGATGAGTATGATGATGTTGATGTTGATGATGATGATGATGATGATGATTGTCCCTCTGATGATGATGTTGATGATGATGATGAGGTTAATGATGATTATGGCATCCCGATGATGATGATTATTATGATGGTGATGATGATGATGTTGATGATGATGGCGTCCCGATAGTGATGATCATGATGATGATGTTGATGCTGATGTTGGTAATGATAATGATGGTGCCCCGATGGTGACGATGCTGATGATGATGTTGATGATGCTGATGATGATGATGATGATGTCGATGATGAGGATGAGATGATGATGGTGTCCCGATGATGATGATGATGATGATGATGATGATAATGATGATGATGCTGATGATGATGATAACGATGGTGATCATGATGGTGTCCCGATGATGATGCTGCTGATGATGATGATGACGATGACTGTGTACCGATGCTGCTGATGATAATGATGTTGATGATGGTGATGATTGTGATGATGGTGACAATGATGATGATGATGATGATGATGATGATGGTGGTGTCCCGATGATGTTGATGACCGTGATGATGATGATGTTGGTATTGACGATGAGGACGGTGTCCCGAATATGATGATGTTGGTGATGATGATGTTGATGTTGATGTTGTTGATGATGATGATGACGTTGATTGTGATAGCGGTTGTGATATCGATAGTGGGATCGATAGTGAGACCGAATGTGATATCGATTGTGAGATCGATAGTCAGATCAATTGTGAGATAGATCGAGTGAGATCGATTGTGAGATCGATCGAGGGAGATCGATCGAGCGAGACCGATAATGAGATCGATAGTGAGATCGATAGTGAGACCGATCGAGTGAGACGTTGGTTCCTCCCCCCCCCGAACCTCCTTATCACCCGAAGGGTGGTCGTATAGGTATACTATATTGTGTTCCCCCCCAGCGGCGATGTCCGCTGGGGAGGAGGGGGGCAGCAACAGGAGTAGGAGCGAGGAGGAGGAGGAGGAGGACCCTGACCCCCTCGCGTCGTGCTCAAAATCATTACGGGAGGTTTCGGCTATTTTTTGACCTTTGGGGGCCCTCATTGGGTGCTGGAACTATCAAAAAGAAACCCGGGACGAAATAAATGTTCTCGGGAGGAGGAGGAGGAGGAGGAGGAGGAGGAGGAGGATTGGGAGGAGGATTGGGAGGAGGAGGAGGAGGAGGAGGAGGATTGGGAGGATTGGTAGGAGGAGGAGGAGGAGGAGGAGAATCGAGGAATAATACAATGCAAAAGTAAACATGTTCGAAGGTCCGCGCGCACTTTTTGGGTCCGCGCTGGGCCCTCTGGCGGCGCCTCCAGCGCCGCCCTTGGCGCGCTCCTCGCGCCAGGGAGGGGGGTCCACCGCGTATCCAAGAGCTCCGCGCGGACTTCCGAATATCGATGCTCATGGTTCATGCTGGTTCGTTCCTGCAGAGCAGGAGAACGCTCACGACGCGACATGTTGGCGCACATTGGGCCCTCTTGGGGCTTCTTGGGAAACCTCCCAGGGACAATCTATCACATTTGCGACGGCTTCTTGGCGAATCTTTTCGAGCCAGGCGAGCACCGCGGTGTAAGGGCCCGGGCTCCGCCCCGCCCCCCCCCCCCCGCGCTGACCAGCTCCTTCGGTTGCCCTCGCGCAGCTTCTCCTGATTCCAAGAGGCCAGGCCAGGTGAGGAGGAGGAGGAGGAGGAGGAGGAGGAGGAGGAGTGAGGAGGAGGAGGAGGAGGAGTGAGGAGGAGGAGGAGGAGTAGGAGGAGGAGGAGGAGGAGGAGTGAGGAGTGAGGAGGAGGGGGAGGAGGGGCGGGAAGGATAGAGTGAGGAAGAAAGACAGAGAGCAGCAGACACGAAGGACGGAGGAGGAAGGGGCGAGGAGGCGGAGGAGGAGGCTTTGGAGGGAGCTGACGCCACGAGCTTCCGCCCGGGGGCCATGCCGAGAAAGGGGGAGGCCGCCAGGCTCCCGGAGGTGGCCCGCGGAGGGGCCCGGGGGATCTCGCGACCGAGCTGACGGAGATCCGCGACATCTTCTCGGCCGAGGGCAGGCCGAGTAATCTCACCAGCCTCGAACTTGTCCCGATCCCTAAGATTGACCTTGGCATCGCTCGGACGTGTGCTTGTGTGTATTTTTTTCTCGGCGAGGACTATCGAGGAGCATCCTTGACCATTCGGCGAAAAAAACCACGCACGAAACCGAAAAAAGCACAGGGAATGGACGTCCGAGCGATGACGAGTGACACGCCGAAGGGCGATGACAATCTCAGGGATGCGCCCTCAAGAGCCGAGGGGGTCCCCAAGATTGACGCGCCGAAGGGCGACGACAATCTCAGGGATGCGCCCTCGAAAACCGAGGGGGGTCCCTAAGATTATGTCGGGCCTGTCCCCCAACAGGGGGATTTTCGACGAAAAATAAAAAGATACCCCAAAAATGCCCCGAAAAGATCAAATAATACTCAAGAAATAATCCCCAGACTATGTTTTGACTATTTTTGATTATTTTGGGGGTATCTTTATTTGTCGTCGAAAATACCCCTGTAGGGGGACAGGCCCGAGTTAACCCTAAGATGGACACGCCGAAAGGCGACGACAATCTCAGGGATGCGCCCTCGAAAGCCGAGGGGGGTCCCTAGGGTTGGCGTCGTGGTGGGGCGATGCCCAGCACAGGGATAGGGGCTCTGCTCCAGGCCGGTCACAATCTGAGTTTGGGGGCCTCCGCCTGGGTCTACAACCCATCGCGTGTGTCGCTGACTTTGAACGACTACGTCCAGATCCAGGCGGCGCGCGAGCCCAAAGTCGTGCCGCCGGGTCTCCGAGTGTCACCGCGAGCCTTCCCGTCGCTGCTTTCCCCACAGGGGCGCCCCAGCCGTCATCATCCGCATCTCGCCCTTCTCCGTCGATGTCCTTGTTCCTTCCCCCTTCCTCCTCCCCCTCCTCCTCCTCCTTCCCTTCTTTCCCGTCGTCCCTTCCCCTTCCTCACTTCCCCTTCCCTCCTTCCCTCCTCCTCCTCCTCCTCCTCCTCCTCCTCCTCCTCCTCCTCCTCCTCCTCCTCCTCCTCCTCCTCCCCCTCCCCCTCCCCCTTCCCCTTCCCCTTCCCCTACCCTTTCCTCTTCCACTCCGTCCCTTCCCCTTCGTTCCTCCCCTCCCCCTCCTTACTTCAAGACTCCTCCTCCTTCTTTTCTTGCTGCTCGCCCCCTCGCCGCCTCGCTCCTCCATGTCGTCGGCTCCCCTCCCCCCCCGCTCGGCCTCTCCCTCGTCGGCACACCTCACCACCTCCCCCATGCCTCCTCATCCTCCTCTCCCGCTCGCCCCCTCTCCCTTTCTCTCCCTCTCCCTTTCTCTTCCTCTGTGCCGCTCTCCCCCTCTCCATCTCGCCCTCTGTCCCTCTCTCCCTCGCCCTCTCCCTCTCTCCCCCTCCCTCCCCATGCCTTCCCCCTCCCCCCACGGCTGCTCAATATGAATGCTACTCTCCTCTCTCCCCCGAAGATGGCCGGGGAGTGGGCCGTTCCCCTCCGCGTATTGCTTTTACGCCGGATTTCAAATGTTGATTTCCCGATGTTATTCTATACTCCAGTCCTTGTCCGGTCCTTCAAAACAGTGCTGCCGCTGCAGCGTGGACCTGATTTTATGATCGGCGCTTTGTGCCCGTCGTTCAGACTGGCACCCTCGCCTAGCGCGAGCCGCTTCTTCTGTATCCGAGTCTTTCCTCATCGTTGTCGCCGCCCTCCTCCTCCTCCGCCGTCCCCGGATCCTCCTGCTCCTCCCGCTCCTTCTGCTCCAGCTCCTGGTGCTGCTGTTCGTCCTCGTCCTCCTCCTTTATCCTCCTCATTCCTCCTGTTCATCCGTTACCTTCTTGTTATGATGACTAGTCTTGTCATTGTTATTATTGTTGTCATGATTATTATTGTCATTAGTATTAATGTTAGCATGTTTAGTATCATTATTAGTATCCTTATTAATATTATTAGCATCCTGTTTATTACTCTTATCAGTATTACGATGAACAATCGTGATATTAGTCGTACTATTATTGGCACTATCAGTTTCATCATTATTATTATCCTCCTCCTCCTTCTCCTCCCTTCTCCTTCAATGTACGCAGCTCCCCATTTCCGATTGCGCATAGCACGATTGGGTCCTTTTTTGGAATTCCAGGTCCGCTATGACACGCGCCGGTGGATAGAGAAGGAGTCAGCGCCGTGGGAAGGGATGGGTGGGAGGGGTAGGGTGTCAGATGTGACGCGAGCGCACCCAGCTTGCCCCCCCCCCCCTCCCGAACCTTTCCCTCCTATCAGGCTGACCAGGTGGGGTGGGGGTCGACGCCTCCACTCAAGCCTGACTCGGGCCGGACGAAAGGGGGGGATTGGGAAAGGAGGGGTTACGAAATCTGCTGCGTGCAGCTGGTTTCGCGATACATGGCCGCCTCTGGCGCCGAGAGGCGCCGGGAAAATCAGCTACGCGAGCTGATTCTCAACCCCCCCCCCGACCCCCGACGTTGTGATTTTTTCACAACGTCGACCCCCAGAGGTCTGGCCCCTTCCCCGGAACCGGCTTTGCATCCTGAGTCCTCTTGTGGACGGTCCCGAGGCTTGGGGAGGGGGCCCCCGGAGGCCGAAAGCAGCGAGGGACCTCCCGTCGTGGTTTTGTCCACAGCGCGAGGGGAGAGCATGCTACGCGTGGAGTGAATTCCATGGAAATCAGTTGCAGTGGATCCGTGAGTGGATCAATCTAGACCCCAGACCTCCTCGCGTCGTGAAAAAATCACGACGGATGATTTTTCGCTATTTTCGGCCTCGGGGGGCCCTCACCGGGCCCCGGGACCGTCAAAAACCGACTCAGGATGAGAAACCGGTCCCGGGGAAGGGGTCCAGATCTTTGGGGTCGACGCAGGAGGACGACGACGAGAAAGTTGAGTTCAATGAACAAGTTGAGCGCGAAGGCCTGTGATGGTCCTGCTTCCCAAGACGAGCCTTGCTGATGGCCCCGAATTGGGTGCGAGGTGCCTATGATGGCCCCTGTGGTTGCCTATGATGGCGGCACCAGACGACCGGCAGGGGACTGGGTCCTGTTCACGGTCCTTTAGGGGAGAGCATGCTACGCGTGGAGTGAATTCCATGGAAATCAATTGCAGTGGATCCGTGAGTGGATCAATCTAGACTGATGAGGCTATGATGCCTCCTTTGCTTTTAAGCCGGCTATGATGCCCGCTCGTGCCCACCCCGTCCTGTCTTCAGGGACTCCGCATCCCCTTATGATGGCAAGATGGGAAGACGGGCCGCCGCCCCTGGCACTGCACATACGGTGCCAGGTTTGTAGGGATTTGGTTCGACCCCCGCAATTCCAATGATGGAAACTGCGAGGGGTGTGAGGCTTCATGGTGGTCTTCACTGGTAAGGCCTATGATGGTCCTCACAGGGGGGGGAGAGGGCAATGGCGGACGTACAACAACGTCCGTCGTGCTCATCCCCCGTGAAATGCACTGTGACCACATTCATGAATCAGGAGACCGTGACATTCACGAGAACGACCCGACTTATGATTGCGGGCTCCGTGAAACGCACCGTGGCCACGCTCATGACCACGAAAAACGTGAAATTCACAAGCACGACTCGACCTATGACTGCGGGCCCCGTGACATGCATTATGATCGCGCTCAGTATCACGAAGACCGTGAAACACACGAGCACGACCCGACCTATGATTGCGGACTCCGTGGAATGACCTGTGACCACATTCATGAACAAGAAGACCGTGACATTCACGAGCACGACCCGACCTACGATTGCGGACTCCTTGCACGCACCGTGAACACACCCATAATCACGGAAACCGTGAAATTCACGAGCATGACCCGATCGAGGCCGAGGTGATGCCCGCACTGCCTGTATCGCGGCTCGGATGGGGTGGAGACCGGGAGGAGGAGAAGGAGGAGGAGGAGGAGGACGATGACGACGAGAAAGTTGAGTTCAATGAACAAATTGAGCGCGAAGGCCTGTGATGGTCCTTCTTCCCAAAACGAGCCTTGCTGATGGCCCCGAATTGGGTGCGAGGTGCCTATGATGGCCCCTGTGGTTGCCTATGATGGCGGCACCAGACGACCGGCAGGGGACTGGGTCCTATTCACGGTCCGCTAGGGGAGAGCATGCTACGCGTGGAGTGAATTCCATGGAAATCAGTTGCAGTGGATCCGTGAGTGGATCAATCTAGACTGATGAGGTTATGATGTCTCTTTTGATTTTGAGCCGGCTATGATGCCCGCTCGTGCCCACCCCGTCCCGTATTCAGGGTTTTTGCATCCCCTTATGATGGTAAGATGGGAAGACGGGCCGCCGCCCGTGGCACTGCACGTACGGTGCCAGGTTTGTGGGGATCTGGTTCGACCCCCGCAATTCCAATGATGGAAATTGCGAGGGGTGTGAGGCCTCATGGTGGTCCTCACTGGTAAGGCCTATGATGGTCCTCACCGGGGGGGGAGAAGGCACGGGCGGACGTACACCAACAACGTCCGTCGTGCTCATCCTCCGTGAAATGCACTGTGACCACACTCATGAACAAAAAGACCGTGACATTCACGAGAAGGATCCGACCTATGATTGCGGACTCCGTGAAACGCACCGTGACCACGCTCATGACCATGAAAAACGTGAAATTCACAAGCACGACTCGACCTATGACTGCGGACCCCGTGACATGCATTGTGATCGTGCTCATTATCACGAAGATCGTGAAACACACGAGCACGACCCGACCTATGATTGCGGACTCCGTGACATGCCCTGTGACCACACTCATGAACAAGAAGACCGTGACATTCACGAGCACGACCCGACCTACGATTGCCCTGCAACGCACCGTGAACACACCCATGATCACGGAAGCCATGACATTCACGAGCACGACCCGATCGAGGCCGAGGTGATGCCCGCGCTGCCTGTATCGCGGCTCCGATGGGGTGGAGACCAGGAGGAGGAGGAGAAGGAGGAGGAGGAGGACGACGACGACGAGAAAGTTGAGTTCAATGAACAAATTGAGCGCGAAGGCCTGTGATGGTCCTTCTTCCCAAAACGAGCCTTGTTGATGGCCCCGAATTGGGTGCGAGGTGCATATGATGGCCCCTGTGTTTGCCTATGATGGCGGCACCAGACGACCAGCAGGGGACTGGGTCCCGTTCACGGTCCATTAGGGGAGAGCATGCTACGCATGGAATGAATTCCATGGAAATCAATCGTAGATCAATCTAGACTGATGAGGCTATGATACCTCTTTTGATTTTGAGCCGGCTATGATGCCCGCTAGGAGCCGGCTATGATGCCCGCTCGGGGCCTTGGCTATCCCCCCCTTCCGCCCGGTTTGGCTGACGCCTTTTGGCGCCGTCGCGACCGACCCGCCCCCCCCAGGAAAATCGTCGATTCCCAGGACTACCCGACCGACCGACTCGCCTTCTGGCACAATGAATCGTCGATTCCCAGGAACATGTAGGAAACTATGGGAAGTGGGGTGGGGTGGGGGGGGGCAAAACCAAAGAAAACATTTGAAAATACATGGGATCGTGTCATTTGTGTCTACGGAAGATAAGAAATACCCCAAAAATAAACAAATAATTATCCAAAAATAGTCTGGGGACTATTTTTTGAATATTGTTTTACCTTTTTGGGGTACTTTAGGGGTACTTGTTTTTTTTCTCGTCGAAAATCCCCCTGTAGGGGGACACGCCCGACTTCATTCTGGCGCCGTCGCGACCGACCCGCCCCTCCCGGCCTGGCAGAGCAGCCCTCGAGCAGTCCCGCCATCCATCCCTCCCTCCATTCCTCCCTCCCAGACCCCCTCGCGTTGTGAAAAAATCGCGGCGGGAGGTGTTTCCCCATTTTCGGCCTCCCGGGGGCGTTTTCCCGGGCCTCGGGACCGTCCAAAAACGACTCGGGATGAGAAACGGGTCCCGGGGAAAGGGTCCAAACCCCGCTGGGGGTCGACGTTGCGAAAAAATCGCGACGTCGGGGGTCTGGGCATCCATCCACCCATCCATCCCCTCCTCCGCCTCCTCCTCCTCCTCAGCCTCCATGGTACGGCTGGTGCGGGAAAGACGGCGTGCGAAGTGGCGCCGACGGCCCGCTTACTTCTGGGCCTCCCAGATGGGGTCGGAGCAGATGTGATCGGAGGATCGCGCCGCATCGCCGATGCGGCTCGAGGCGGAGCCCGATCTGCTTCACGCCGACGTCGCCGACGCACCGCCGACGTCGACGATGCATCTCCGGTGCAGCGCCGATGCATCGCCGATGCACTGGCGATGTATCGGCGATGCGGCGCGATCCTCCGAGCCCATCTATCCCGACCCCATCTAGGAGGCCTTTACTATTACGCGCCAGCCACCACCCTGTGGACAGCGTGCACCCAGGGAGGCCCTGGCGGGGGACAGCGTGCACAGATGCACAGAGCGGGGCCACTCACGGCGGGATCGCCTCGCAGGGATGACCGCTGGTCCCACGACTGCGGCGACGACGATAACGACGACGACGACGACGACGACGACGACGACGACGACGACGACGACGACGACGACGACGGCGACGGCGACAACGACGACGACGACGACGACGACGACGACGACCATCACGACGACGACGGCGACGACGACGACGACGATCACGACGACGACGACGGCGACGACGACGATCACGACGACCACCACCGCGCTGTTGCACGCTACCTTTCCAGCGCCAAGCGCGAGGTTTCGGGTTGCGCGCAGGCAGCGCCCCCCGGCGCTCCTGGCTGGCCTCGCCCATCCCCCCGAGTAGCCCGGGGCGGGCCTTGGGGCTCTCCGAGCCCCAGCCCAGAGATCCAGCGTATTGAAAAAATCGAGACGGACGTTTTTCGCAGCTCGCGGTCTCTGGGGGCCCTCGCTGGGTCTCGGGACCGTCAAAAAACGATTCAGGATGACAAACCGGTCCTGGGAAACGGGTCGAGACTGCCCGGGGGCCACGTATTGAAAAAATCACGACATCGGATCTCAGGGACCCCCGACCGGGCAGGAGCTCCGACGCTCCAAAAAAGTTGGAGGAGGGAGGAGGGAGGAGGAGGGAGGAGGAGGAGGAGGAGGAGGAGGAGGAGGAGGAGGAGGAGGGTGGAGGACGGAGGAGGAGGAGGAGGCAGGGTTGAGGTCTCGAGGGGCTGCCCGGGGGGTGCTGTCTGGTTGTCCGTGCGCGGTCAGAGGCCCTGCCATCTTTCGGGGCCCTTCCAGGGCCTCGTTTTTGTAATCCTCAACTCCCCTACACGCCGGTCGTTGAAAGTAGGTATGATGAGCATGTCTTCCACCACCTCCACCATAAGTTGGAGGGAGGAAGGGGGAGGACGAGGAAGGGGAGGACGTAGAGGAGGAGAAGGAGGAGGAAAAGGAGGAGGAGGACGTAGAGGAGGAGGAGGAGGAGGAGCAGGAGGTGGAGCAGGAGGAGGAGGAGGAGGAGGACCTCCTCCCCCTCCAACTTATGGTGGTGGTGGTGGAAAACAAGCCCATCATTTTTGGATTTCCAGATCCCAATCTACTTCAAGCGCCTTCCTACCTCAAGAATCGGCACGCTTTTGCTGTGTTTTGTTCTTCCCTGGGTGGGCCTGGACCCCATCAACTTAATCCGGCTTCCTCCTTCATGTTTCTACCTACTTCTTCCGACCGACGTGTACGTGTATTGCCCCCCCTTGCCGTCCGCTGGAAAACAGTCAGTCCTCAAACAATCAGCCCGTCAACAATCCCTCCAACAATCAGTCCCTCGTCGTCTTCGGGGCCTCTTGGGCCGTCTTGGGCGTATCTTGGGCTGCCTTGGGGAACTCTTGGGCCGTTTTGGGGCGCTCTTGGCGGCCTCCTGGGTCGTCTTGGGGTGATCTCTCTGGGAGCGTCGGGAGGACGAAAAGGGGGAGAGTGCCAAAATCCGAAAATCAAAACAATGAATTTGACCTCTTGGGGCCCTCTGGGGAGTGCCCTTCGGACACCTTGGAGGCCTCTTGGGCCGTCAGGGGGCTATCTTGAGCGTCTTGGAGCGAGCGTTCGGCGACTCGGGGCCAGCTTGGACTGTCTTCGGGGCCTCTTGGGGCTTTTTGGGTGGGGTGGTCGTGGGGCGATCTTGGGCGGTGACTGCAAGCCCCTGGAAAAGTAATGCAACTTTTGTAGGTCGTGTCGAAGAATCGCTCGGGGGACTTCCCTGGGGGTGCTTGTTTATCCTGGGTCCATTTCTGACGGCCCAGGGGCCGAAAAATCGGCCCCTGGAGGCCAAGGGCGACGAACTTAGCGAAGGCGACGAAGCCAGACAAGTCGACGACTAAGGCTGCACTACTTTTCCAGGGCGGTATGAGCTCCACCGCGACTCCGCCGCGAGGATGATGAGGAGGAGGAGGAGGAGGAGGAGGAGGACCAGTGGAAACCCAAGAGTCATCAACGATGTTGGAATGAACCCTCCCTCCACGCTCCCTCTTCATAGGCCCCTACAACGGTCATTTCCATTGAGGGAGCGGCCTCGTTGGAAGACGATAGTTTGAAGATCCGGAAGCGTGCCAAAACATTGTTCTTGGGATTTCAACGCCACGTATGAACTTGATTGCTGCGTCTTGACGATCCAGAATCGTGCCAGAACGCCATTTGTGGGACTTCAACACAGCGAATCAACGTAACTGTTGCGCCCGCATAATCCTGAACCCTTCCAAAACACGATTTCTGGTACGTTGATCGTGGGAATCCGTGAAGCGCTTGCAAATTTTGAAAACGAATGTGCGCGGCGCTAAGGCGAGAGCCACATTTCGAAAAGGAACCGGCCTCAATCCGTCAAACTCTTGCAAATGTTTAAAACGAGTGCGCACGGCGCTAAGGCGAGAGCCACATGTTCAAAACGACCCGCCCTCAATCCGTGAAATTCTTACAATTTTTTTAAACGAATATGCGCGGCGCTAAGGCGAGAGCCACATTCTGTGAACGACCCGCCCTCAATCCGCGAAACTCTTGCAAATGTTTACAACGAATATGCGTGGCGCTAAGGCGAGAGCCACATTTTGAAAACGACCCGCCCGCAATCCGTGAAACTCTTGCAAGCTTTTAAAGACGAATGTGCGCGGCGCTGAGGCGAGAGCCACATTTTGAAAACCACCCGCCCTCAATCCGTGAAGCTCTTGCATTTTTTAATAATAATAATAATAATAATAATAATAATAATAATAATAATATATATAAAGAAAAAATATGTGCGCGGCGCTAAGGCGAGAGCCACATTTTGATAGCGTCCCGCTCTCCATCTGTGAAACTGCTGCCACTCGTTAAGCTTCAGAGTCGTACATGGTGAGGAAGAAGTCTCAGTCGAAACGCCAGGCCCGCCCTGAAAACTGGCCTCGGGGTGCGACAGGGAGGAGGTACCTAGAAGGAGAAGGAATGGAGGAGCAGGAGGAGGAGGAGGAGGAGGAGGAGGAGGTGGAGTCCAGGGCAGTGTCAGCTCCACCGCGCCTCCGCCGCGCCGTCCGCCCAGGTGGTGTACAGGCTCGGGGGCAGGGACTTCCAGGTCGGGCTGCTGCGCACCGCGGGCATGACCGTCGCCCCGGGCGGCAACCTGGTGCGCACCGCGTTCGACGTGCTGCAGGACGGCGGAAACCGGGAGGCCGTTGAGGCGATGATGGAGGCTCGCGCTTGTGGTGAGGAGGGCAAGGAGGAGGAGGGCAAGTAGGAGGACGAGGAGGAGGAGGAGGAGGAGGAGGAGGAGGAGGAGGAGGAGGGGGAGGGGGAGGAGGAGGGCAAGGAGGAGGAGGAGGAGGAGGGGAGGAGGAGAGGGAGGAGGAGTCGCCTTTTCGTTGTTCCCCTTTTCCCCCCCTGGGGTGGTCGGGGGGCATAGTTACCACCCCCCCTCGGGGTCCTCCTTGCCCATCGTGGTTCCTACTGGTTGCAGCAACAGGCTCTATTTTGATCACCTCCCCCCAAGGGCAACGGCCCCTGAGGGGGGGTGGGATGGCAGCATCCAGCACGGATCCACATGCCGACAGCGCCAGCGCCAGGAGGAGGAAGAGGAGGAGGAGGAGGAGGAGGAGGAGGAGAAGAGGGAAGAGGGCCGTGAGATCTGGGCGTTGAATGTTTTCACCCTGGGCGTTTTCGCCTGGCTTCGGGCGCCAGGACCATGACAGATCAATATGGCTTGAAAAACGCAGCAGAAAAGTGGAGTCTAGGATTCGGGTCGTGATTTTGTGCCACGCTGGATCCCAAGGTAGGAGGGTGACGAGTCGAGGATCGACGTCTTCGGAGGCTGGGCTGCCTCTCTTAAGCCTCCAGGAGACTTCTGGCCGCAACGGCTTGACTCGCCTCGGAGTTCTGGTCGGAAGGCGCCCGAGGATTGAGGAGGAGGAGGAGGAAGAGGAGGAGGAGGAGGAGGAGGAGGAGGAGGAGGAGGGGGAGGAGGAGGAGGAGGGTGAGGGGGAGGAGGAGGAGGAAGAGGAGAGGAGGAGGAGGAGGAGGAGGAGGAGGAGCAGGGGAAGAGAGGTTAGGAGGAGGAAGGAGGGGGGAGAAGAGAAGGAGAAGGAGGAGGAGGAGGAGGAGGGGAGGAGGTGGAGGAGGAGGCGGAGGAGGAGGAGGAGGAAACGGAGACGGAGACGGAGACTGAGACGGAGGAGGAGGAGGAGGTGGAGGAGGAGTGGAGGGAGGAGGCGGGGGAGGGGGGGGGAGGGGGAGGAGTGGTGGAGGAGAGGAGGAGGAGGAGGTGGAGGAGGAGGGAGAAGGAGGAAGGAGGAGGAGGAGGGGGGAGGGGGGAGGGTAGGAGGAGGAGGAGGAGGAGGAGGAGGTGGAGGAGTATGGTATATACATACATGCATATAAGCATTCATACATACATGAATGCATGCATGCATGCATGCATTATATGTATGTATATATATATATATATATATATATATATGTGTGTGCGTGTACGTATATACATATATATGCACGTGCCTATATATATACGTGTGTATATATATACGTATACGTATACAACCTAACTATACGCACATTAATGCATACGTACATGTATGCTGCATGTATACTCACATCCATACTTACATACACACATGCATACATGCATGCATGCACACATACATGAGTGCATACACAAATGCATACATGCATACATGCCTGCATGCATAAAAACATACATATAAAGATGCACACATACGTATGCATATGCAACTGCACATGCATACATGCATACATGCATACATACATGCATGCATGTATGTATGCATACACACGCAAACAAGCATGTATACATGCATATATGCATACATGCAGACACGCATACATTCATGCATGCACGCAAACATATGTCCAGACAGGCAGGCAGACAGACAGACAGGCAGACGCACGTGCGTGCGTACAAACATACAGACACGCATGTACAGATCGATAGATGGATGTCTGTTGAATATGTTTGTATACACCGGTAAATATGAGTATGAAAGCGTGGATTGCATCCACGGACGTACGTCTGTCGAAGTTTGCCAACGCGCGTTCCTGCTTATGGCGCGGAAGATCAACGCCTTCGACCTCTCGAGGCCTTGTTGGGGGCCCTCCTGGGGTCATCCCGTGGCGTCTTGGGAGCTTCTGGGGTTGTCGTCAGAACATTCGGGGTCGCCTTGGGGCCCTCTTGGGCAGACTTGGAGCGCTCTGGACCCGCGTTCGGGCCTCAGAGGTCCAGGGATCTCTTCGGGGGCTGAATTGGGCATTATTGTGAAAGCCTGACGGCCGATGCCGCCGACCTTGGAGGAAGACCCCCACGATGAAGGTGACAGCCGGAGGTGCTCGGGAAGGTTGGGGCCAGGCGCCCCGAAGAGTTCCTTTGCAGCCCCGTGAGATTCCCAAGAAGCGCACGACGAGGAGCACAACTTGGCCAAGCCATCTGCCCATGTGCTCTCGCAGCGGAGGAGGGGGGGAATCAGGAGAGGGAAAAGGAGGAGGCGGAGGAGGAGGAGGAGGAGGGGGAAGGACAGAAGGACGAGGAGGAGGAGGAGGAGGAGGACGGGGAGGATAACAAGGAAAAGGAGGAGGAGACATATTGGGAGACTTTTCGGGGCTCCGGGAGCTTCTTCAGTCTACATGGCGGACTCTTGTCGCCATCGGGGACCGTCTTGAAGGTATACCGGGGCCACCTTAGCTGGGGTCATCTTCGCCGTCTTCGAGGGCATCTTGCACCGTCTGGGCGGCAATGCAGCGGTTTCCCATCAGCAGCTCCGCCCCTAAACCTCGGGCGGATCGCGGCTCTTGGGCCTCGCGATGCCTGGACCGCTCAGGCCGCCTTCCATCTCCTCCTCCTCCTCCTCCTCCTCCTCCTCCTTCTCAGGCGCCACCTTTTCCAGCGGCCTGTGGCGCCTCAGTCGAGGCGCGAGCTCTGGCCCTAGCGTGCGCGGCACCCTGCCGGGCGCGCTGGCCGTCGGCCCCCCTTGGCGCACTGTAGCATGCCAGGGGGGGAGAAAAGAATCCCCCACACGGTGCGGGGGCCGACGCGTGCGCCGACCGCAAAGCGGCAAGCGCACACCGAGCGAACTCGGCGGGAGGACCCCCCCACCGCTTTAACATGGTGTGGGCGGGTGGGACCTCCAAAAGGAGATGCTGGGGCCGCTCTCAGAGCGGCCTTAAGCCAAGAAGCGACGGAGGAGGAGCACAAGCAAGGAGGCAGAGGCAGGACAGGAGAGAGGGGGGCTGCGCCAGGCTGGGAAACCCTATGTTCTAACGAACGTTCATACATCCGGACTATCCGGAAGGCGCTCCTCTCGTCCGTTGGTCTACGGAGATTCGGATCTCGCCTCACAGGCTGCGCAGCTGTTCGGCCCCGTGGCCCGAGCTGCGGGAGGCCTGGGGGGCTGGACTCCGGGGCGAAGCTGGCACGTGGAGATCGGTGGGTGGCCCCGTGGGGGGCATTCAGGAGGAGGAGGAGGAGATCAAGATCAAGATCAGCTCGGGGGGTCCCTGCAATCCTCTCTCTACTGCACTGCTGCGTGCTGTACTCTGAGGATGCTGTACCCTGAGAGGGAGCCTCGCATAAACACATCTGCCTGCAAACTCCATGCGAAACTGTGCAGCGACTGTCGCACACTGCACAGGACAGCACTGGCCGATCGGGACCCCTGAGGAGGCACGCAGCCCCATACGGGGCCCGACACCGAAGCACAAGGGATCACGTTTCCTGCCTCCCACGACGACTCCCACGACGACCAGTCCCCCCGCCACGTCCGTTCCCTTGGCCTCGGCCTCGGCTACGCTGCAACTCAAAAACTGGTACGTCTGGCAAAAGTGCGCTCGCGTGCCCAATCGAGTGCCTCTCGCGACTCTGCTCAAGCACATCCGCTGGCACAATGCCCTGCGCAATTAGTGATGCAAGTCTGGCGCTACTCTGCAACTGCTCTCTGCTACTGCTGCTCAAGCCTCCTCCTCTAAGGATCGCCACAAGTCCCGCTCCAGTGGTCCCCTCGGGGCGGCTCCCATGAGCGGAACTCCTCCCTCCGACAGGATCAGCTGCTCCAACATCGGGCCAAGCGCGGCTCCGAGGCTGACCCCGCTGTCGTACTTCAGGACGACCGTGGCCTTCTGGCTCTCCCCCTCCTTCTTCTTCTGGAGTCGCACCTTGAAGAAGCTGATCGCCCTGTTGAGGTCCGCTTGCGAAATGTTGTGGAGCTTGGACTGCCAGATCTCGTGCATGTGCTCCTTCAGTACCGTCAGCTCCTTCTTCTTCGTCTCCGTGTCGCACTCGGGGATCGTTTTCGTCGCCCCGTAGGAGGAGGAGGAGGAGGAGGAGGAGGAGTGCCCCCTCGTTCCTGTCGTCGTGCTGCCTCTGGTGCGAGACGAGCCCAAAGCCAAAACGGCCCACGGGATCGCCCGCGTATCTCCTGGCTGATGGATTCGTTCGCGGCTCTTACCACGGATCAGGGTGACAGGATTTGTCTGGCGGAGTTTCCCCCTGCCCTTCTCAAGGCCCTCCTGCAACGCGTTGTGTTGAGCGGGTTGGAGTGGGACTTAGGGGCTAAACTGAACATCGATGGGAGGGGGTGTGCCGACGGCATTTTGCAGCTGCTCAGGAGCTCTCGCTTCACTGCCTTCGAGAAGGGCTGCGTTCGTGCATTGTTTTGTGATGCGATCTGCACACGGCAGCGAGCGGTCAACTTACGCTACCAGATTGACGTGATGCGCCCCTTGTGCCTTAGCTGTCCTGACACTTTAAGGCACCACCTCTGGCTTTGCGAGGCGGTCTCGGAGGAGAGGGAGGTGCTGTTGAAGGATGGGGTATCCAAGTTTGCTGAAGATGCGGATGACGCTTGATTTGGTGACGGGGCCTGAGGATGGGGTCTCTCTCGACAACGTGTTCGTCGGCGACGTTTTCGGGGATGGTTCTTGTTCGAGGAGAGTGGTGAAAGAGCTCAACCGTGCCGACTGGGCCTTTTCGCTCTGGAATCCTTCTTCGGGTCTCGAGATCGCCCGCGTTCGCGGGCTTGCGTGGGCCCCATATGCCTTCCTTGTCCTCCTCCTCCTCCTCCTCCTCCTCGTCGTCCTCCTCATCCTCGTCCTCCTCATCCTCGTCCTCCTCATCCTCGTCCTCCTCGCCCCAGGCAGCCGATTTTTGTAGTTGTTCAACCGCTTCGCTCACTCCGCCAGCCCATGTGGCATGATCGCCACTGCTTCGCCGCGGGCCCAAGGGCCACTGCGGCGCCGCCGAGGAGGAAGAATACGACGTAACGAGGGTGGGGAAGGGGGGGGGGAGGAGGAGGAGAGGATGAGAAGGAAGGGAGGAGGATGAAGATAAGTAGGAGGAGCAGGAGGAGGAGGAGGAGGAGGAGGAAGAGGAATGGGCGGAGGAGGAAGCCTCTCGTTGGCATCTCGCGTTGCTCTTGGGGCCAAACAGGGTCGTCGTCAAGATGCTTCGTTGGGGGGCCTCTTGGGGTCTTTTGAGAAGCCGTTCGGGGGCGCCTGGGAGGCATTTTTGAAGCCTTCTGGGGGTCCTCCTGGGTGTCTCCTGGGGCCTCTTGGGGGCCTCTTGGCGGCATCTTGGGGCCTCTTGGGGGCCTCTCGGGGCCTCCTGGGGCCCTCTTGGGGCGGAAGGCTCGAGGTTTCAGTTCGTGGTCCCCCTCTTGGGCCCCTCTTGGGGCCGTCTTGGGCCGTCTTGGGCGCCTCTCGGGCCGTCTCGGGGTCCTCTTGGGCCCTCTTGGGGCCCTCTTGGAAGCCTCTTGGTCCGTCTTGGGGCGCTCTCGGGGGCCTCTTGGGCCGTCTTGGAGCATCGGATGGCCGAAAAGGGGACGAGGCCCAAATCCTTCCAAAACCATCGTAAAATTTATGATTTGGGCGTCTCGGGGCCCTCTTGTGAGGCCTCTCGGAGGCCACTTGGAGGCCTCTTGGGCCGTCTTGGGGTCATCATCGGCGTCTTGGAGCGCTCTTTGGGCGTCTCGAGGACCCTTTGGGCAGTCTAGTGGGCCTCTTGGGGCACTCTTGGCGCGCTCTGGGGGGCCTGAGAAGCCACACCCAGGAGGAAAACCATCTCTGGGTAGCAGTGGTCGGGCTGCGATCGGGGCACTTTTCGCCGGGGGGGCCCCAGGGGCCGCCCTGCGCGCGCGAACTAGAAATATTGCTAACCAGTTACCGGAGATCTTAGCACGCCTCTGGCCCGCTGGGCCGGCGAATTATATTTCCCAGCAGTGGTCCAGCGGAGAGCGCGACACTTTCTGGACTGCCTGAATTGCGTTGGTTTTCACTCCTTGCCGTGGACCGAACAAATTTCGCCTCAGAGAGCCCATGCTGGAGTTGCCCAGTTCTGCCACCCTTTCTCGGGGCACCGTTCTGTGCACAAGGTGCGGGCCCACCAGGCTGCCGGCGAGTGCGAGGATATTTGGTCGGCCCACCTTCGATCTGGCAACGATTCGTTCGACGCGACGGCCAAAGCTGCTGCTGCAATGCACCCCTCGCCTGGCCCTGACGACGCGGGACAATTCGAGCAGTCTTTGCGCGTTGCCAAGACGGTCGGGATTTTAGCTGCCAAATTGGTGCCCTTATGGCCAAAGCTCGCCATGGGCTCCGATGCGCGGAGAATCCCTGTTCACCCTCCGCCTCCTGCTGCTGTGGACAGACATGGTCACGCCTGGTCGTGGACGGGCAGTTGTTGGCAGTGCTTTTCTTGTTTTCGCGGGTCCAGGTCCTCCGACAAACCTCCCAGGGGCTCCTGCCGCGGTGGTCCTGGGGTCGGGATCCGTGGGTTCGATGCTCCGACGCTGTCTGCGCCGGGGCACGCGATGCTCTGTCTCGATTCTAGTGACGGCAGTTTTGTGTTTATGTTTTCCAGTGTAAGTGCCGCACTCTCGGCGGCCAAATCCGTGGCCTCAGACTGCGGCGCCAGCCTCTGCCCGAGGAGGGCGCTCAAGGCCGTCGAGCGGCCTGGAAGCGCGTCGCCCAAGGGCCCCACCCTAAGCGGGTCGGGGTCACGGTCGACATCGGACCTCGGCGTGACACTAAGGGGGGGAGGGCCCTGCCCACTCGCGCGAGCCCCCCCCCCCTGCCCTCTCGGAAAAGGAGGATGCGGCTCGAGAGCTGCGCGTGGACGCCGTCGCTTGGCGTCCCCTCGCTGCAGCCTCGGGTGGGCCTCGGGCTTCTGGAGACGGCGGTTCGCCCCGCCTCGAGGCCTCTGCGCCCCCGCGGGCTGTTGGCCTCGCCTCTCGCAGTGCTGCGGAGCTTCGCGAGCGGCTCGGCCCTGTCTTTCCCCCCCCGCCCGACCTCCTCGCCCCCCGAGGCAATGCGGGCGGCAACCTGGACGAAAGGCTCCGACCCGCGGTCGGCGCCGAGTGTCTGGAGGACGGTGCCACGGGAGCCCCGGGTGCCATGTCGAGCGTTGCCAGCCATGAGGCTGGCGACTACTGCGTTGAAGACCGACAGCTGGGCTCCCGCGGCTCTTTCTGGCATGGCCTGGACGGCCAGTCGTCGCACTCGCTGTCGTCTGTCTTTTCCGACGATGGTGGCGGGGGGCTGGAGGGGGGGGGTGCTGTCCGACTCTGACTAGAGCCCCCTTCGCGAGCTCACCTCATTTGCGCGCCCTTTTGCGGTCACTGGGCCAGCGTAGCGGGTTCGATCCGGGGCTCTTGCGTCGTTCTCTCTGGCGGCGCTGGCGGCGCGCAGCCAGCCCTGGAACTCGGGCCGCGGGGTTCCGCCAGGCAGGCGATGCTGGCCGCCCTTTTCACCGCCACGTTTGTGGCCACCTCCTGCGCGCGGCCGGGGGGGCGGGGGCCTGCCCCCCCCTGTGGTGACAGCAGCGCAGGAGGGTCGCTCATTTTTCCTGCGGTAGATGGGCGCACGCGGCGGGTTCGATCCGGGGTCTCGCGTCGTCTTGTTTGGCGGTGCTGGTTACGCAGCCAGCCCTGGAACTCGGGCCTTGGAGTTCCATCAGGCAGGCGTTGCTGGCTGTCCTTTTCACTGTCTCGCGCTGTCTTCGCCCCCCTGTTGCACGTCCGTGGGGCGATTTCTCCCCCGCGGCGACCGCTGCTCAGGGGGGCCGCCCCCTTTTGTTTTCGAGTGCGCGCCGGGGCACGGGGGAGGCCGCCCAGTCCTCCCCGACCGTGCGCCCTGCCGTTGCGCTAAGGACTCTCTTCGGGCACTGTCTTGTACAGCCGACGCTGCCCTGTGGTCCCGCGGCACGGGAGTCTCTCGCTCCGTGCGCCCTGCCTCTTGGCTTGGTGGCCTTGGCTCTGCGTTGGCTGAGCCGTACCGCCTGCGCCAGAGTGACAGTTGCCGCCTGTTGAGGAGGACGAGGAGCCGCTTGTTGCAGTGCGCGCCGTCTCGTCTGTCGAGTCGGACTACTACTTGAACTCTCTCGGGTTTCAACATTCCCTGCTGTCTCGTGCGGTTTTCGTGCGGACGCAGTTGGATTGTGCGTTTTAACTCGTTTCCATTGTCCCCTTGAGGGGTTCGCCCAGCCTCTTGGGAGTACGTTGGGTTGCGTGGTGCCGTGCAGGGGAAAAATCCCCCTCCTCCTCCATTCCTGTTCATCATACATAATTTCTCCCTGTCGCACCCCGAAACCAGTTTTTAGGGCGTTCCGGGCGTTTCGCTTGAGATTTCCTCACCATTTATGAATCTGAGGTTTGAAAATTGACAGCAGTTTCACAGATGGAGGGCGGGTGGTTTTCTAACATGCGGCTCTCTTTTGAGCGCTGCGCACATTCGATTTAGGTATTTACGAGAGCTTCACGGATTGAGGGCGGGCCGTTGTGGCTCTCGCCTTAGCGCGGCGCGCATTTGTTGTAGAACATTGCAAGAGTTTCGCGGATTGAAGGCGGGTGTTTTTCAAAATGTGGCTCTCGCCGTAGCGCCGCACGCATTATTTTCAAACATGTGCAAGAGCTTCACGGATTGAAGGCGGCTCTTTTTCAAAATGTGGTTTTCGCTTTCAAAATTGCCAAACGTTTCGCTGACTTCCATTAGCAACGTATCAGAAATTGTGTTTTGGAGGGATTCAGGAGCTTGCGGGTGCAACAGTTACATTGGTTCGTTGTGTTGAAGTCCTAGGAATGGCGTTCTGTATGATTCTGGATCGTCAACACGCAACAGTCCGGTTGATCCGTGGCGTTGGAATCCCGAGAACAATGTTTGGGCATGCTTCCAGGTTTTCAAACGGGTGTCCTCCAACGAGGCAGTTCCATCAATGGAATGAACCTCGGAGGGAAAGTTTATTCCAACATCGTTTATGATTCTTGGGTTTACATTGGTCCTCCTCCTCCTCCTCCTCCTCTTCCTTCGTCCTCCTCTTCCTCCTCGTCCCCCTCATCTTCCTCGTCCTTAGCTATCCTCCTCCTCCGGCCTCTTCCTCCCCCTCCCTCCTCCTCCTCCTCCTCCTCCTCCTCCTCCTCCTCCTCCTCCTCCTCCTCCTCTGTGCGAGGCGCTGCGCCCGCTCCTCCCCCCCTCCTCCGTCCTCCCCGTCCTCTCCCCGCCGCCCTGCCCAGTGGAGGCCTACCTGGGCGGCGTGCAGGACGGCTATGGCCCGTCGGGGACGAAGCCGCTCGCGGTCCGCCTGCGCGGCGACGGCGGCGAGACCTCCGCCTCCGAGCTGGTGCGCGCGGCCCTCTCGGGGCTGAACGCCTCGGTCCCCGGCCGGGAGGAGGAGGAGGAGGAGGAGGAGGAGGAGGAGGAGGAGGAGGAAAAGGAAAAGGAAAAGGAGGAGGAGGAGGAGGAGGAGGAGGAGGAAAAGGAGGAGGAGGACGAGGAAGAAGAGGAGGAGGAGGAGGAGGAGGGGGAAGAGGAGGACGAGGAGGAGGAAAAGGAGGAGAAGGAGGAGGAGGAGGAGCAGGGAGAATCAGGGCGTTCGCTCCGCAGACCAGCCGCGACGCGCGGCGCTTCGTCGATCCCGACGGCACGGAGGCAGAGCACGATCGTGATAGCGGGCAGGCGTGCGCGCGGACGCATCATGGTGCCATGAACTACTTGCGCCCCCGAGGTGTCGTGCAATGCAGGACGACGACGACGAAGGCAAAGAAGACGAAGGGGAACATAGTGAGCAGCGTCAGGAACGGGGGGTGGAGGCGAAGAGCAGGATGATCCGATGTGGTCAAAAGCGCGTCGCCGTGCCCCTTCCCATGAGGACGGCCGGTGAGTGGCACGACCCAATTCCGCGTACTGGCGCCATCTCCACAACGCGGGCTGCGCTTTCGGATCCGAGCGCACGTTCGTCCTTGTCGCGTCGCCCCTTCCCCATCCCCCGTGCCCCTTCCCATGAGGACGGCCGGTGAGTGGCACGACCCAATTCCGCGTACTGGCGCCATCTCCACAACGCGGGCTGCGCTTTCGGATCCGAGCGCACGTTCGTCCTTGTCGCGTCGCCCCTTCCCCATCCCCCGCCCCCCAGTGGTCATCCTGTTATTCCTGATGTTCCGATTCCAGAGGCCACAAACCGCCGCTTCACTTGCGAGGCCAGATTTGCATGCTCGGCCTAACGTGGCTCTACAATCAGAGGCAAGACATAATTGCCAGGTGAGGCTTCAACGCGTCAGCCCTGTCCGCTTCCCGTCTATGTTCGAATTCATTCCGATGCATAATTTTTGGTGCAGCATGTCGACACACGTGTCAGCGAGAATAAACAAGAACCGGAGAAAGACGTCAGGCACGAAACGTCGGTTCGGCTAGGGCAAACAAGCGGCGTGGTCATGGCCCCCATCTCGGCGCTGGTTCGGTCGTCGCCGACGAACTCGGGGGAGTTCGCAGATCTGACAAGCGCCTGTTTCACTGAACGGTTCGCTTCCATCTCAACGCCCGCAACACAAGTCGCGAAAACTCTGGGTGAAACTTGCCCCGAGGCCCCAAACATACACAGTCGGACCTCCCTGGCCGCGTTTCCATCGGGGCCCGCTTCCCCCACGGCGAGGCTAAAGGCCGAGGGGGGGGGGGAGGAGGAGGAGGAGGAGGAGGAGGAGGAGGAGGAGGAGGAGGAGGAGGAGGGAGGAGGGG
>CAUYUJ010009411.1:32500-34436 GCA_963575745.1 Prorocentrum cordatum | reverse complement strand
CCTCATCCTCCCGCTCCCTGACCCTCTGGTCGGCCTCGGCCCGCCGGCCGCCTGCCCTCGCCGGGCGCCCTCGCCTCCCGCCCCTCCTCGCCTCCCGGCTGCTGCCTGGCGCCGCTCGGCCCGCCCCCGCTCAGGCTCGGCTCCCCGGACCTCTCCAAAGGTTGGACGCCCGAAATGGGCACGGAGACGGGGATGAGTACCGCTTAACGGAGATCCCCATCCCCACCGGACGGGCAAAATGATCCCCAAACTATTTTGGGATAATTCTTTAATTTTATGTTCTTAGGGCCCAGAAGGGTTCTGAGAGCACGAGCAAGGTTCTCGGAGCGTTCGCCCGAGACGTGCTAGAACAAGACGGCCTCGGCCAGACGTGTTCTGAGAACACTCCGTGCAAACGACGAAAGGTTCTTAGAATATTCCGTGGTTGGCCTATAGGCGAACCAGGACGCTTCGCCACTGCTTGAAAATCGGTTCCCCAGACCTCTCCAAGTGGTTCATCCTGACATGTCTGCGAATTCGAAGTCTTCGCGAGGAAAACAGCCTTATCAACAAAGAGTATCCAACGCCTGCTGGCAGGCTAAGCAAATACATGGCACTCGATTGTTTATCGACGCGGATCTGGCCATGGCGACGAGAGGCGCCTCCGGGAGGCCCGAAGCGGAGGAAGAAGGCCGGCCTGAGCGCCGCCGTTGTCTCGACTGGCTCGCCCTGCCCCCCAGAGGAGCAAGCACCTACATATAGACACGAACTGTCGGAGCTCCGCGCGGATTCCCGGTGGCGCTGGAGGCGACGCCGGCGGTGCCTGGCGCCGGTCCACGGAATCCGGAGCTCCGAAAATTTCTGTGTGTGTGTGCCGTCGTGTCTCCCTCGACTCCCGGTGTTTCGGGTCGGGCGAAAGGGGGGGATAGCAAAGGGGGGGTTTGAGAATCAGCTTACGCAGCTGATTTTCCCTGCGCCTCCCGGCGCCGGAGGCGGCCATGTATCGAGGAATGGGCCCCTCGGTGAGGCCGAATCCAGCTGCATGCAGCAGACCTCGTAACCCCCCCTTTCCCAATCCCCCCCTTTCGCCCGGCCCGATTGTTGCGCCCGTCGCTTCCCGCAGCTTCGCGAGCTCTGCCTCCGCGCGCGCGTCCGCGCCGGCGCCACGCGGCTCCGCCGCGGCCGGCGCCTGCGCCGCCTGCGGCGCCTGCCTGCAATGGGGGGCGGCGGGGCCCCGTCGCCGAGGGTGCTCTCCTGCGGCCCCGTGCGCACCGAGCATCACACACGCCGTGGGCGGACGTGCCGTGGGGTGCGCCGCGGGACGTGTCGGGGGGCGCGCTGCAGACGTGCCGCGGGGGCGCGCAAGCCACGGGGCGTGCCAGGGGGCGCGCCAGGGGACGGGCCACCACCACGCCCGGCCAGGGCCATCCTGGATCCTGGCATGGTGTGTGTGTGTGAGTGTGTTGTGTGTGTGTGTGTGTGTATGTGTGTGTGTGTTTTGTGTGTGTGTGTGTGTGTGTTTGTGTGTGAGTGTGTGTGTGTGTGTGTCTGTGTGTCTGTGTGTCTGTGTGTCTGTGTGTGTGTGTGCGCTGGGTGTGGATCCTCGAGGTCGGCGCTGTTCGCTCTGGCGAGAGCAGGGAGCACGAAGGCTTGGGGCCCGTCCAGGGCCGCGGATCGGGCCGAAACAGGTGCGTTCCCCCAAAACGCGGACCACGGCATCCTCTGTGATTTCGGTCGGCCGGAGTTTCTACCAGCCCCAATGTGATCGACGATCAACAACGGGTCTCACGCGAGATGGCATAGCGACCTTACGCGGCGGTTTACGCGGGCCGCCAGCGCGGCACGCTGCGTTGGAGACGAGGGCGCTTGCGCGCGACCTTGCGCGGGCAGCTTATACGCGCCAATGTCGGCACAGACGACCCAACTTTTTGACGTCGCTCGTACGCGTCCCTGGCCG
>CAUYUJ010009411.1:25000-27500 GCA_963575745.1 Prorocentrum cordatum | reverse complement strand
GAGGAGGAGAGGCGGGGCCGAGGAGGAGGAGGAGGAGGAGGAGGAGGAGGAGGAGGAAGGGGAGGAGGAGGAGGAGGAAATAGGAGGAGGAATAGGAAGTGGCGGAGGAGGAGGAGGAGGAGTAGGAGTAGGAGGAGGAGGAGGAGGAGGCGGAGGGAGAGGAGGAGGAGGAGGAGAGGAGCGGAGCAGGAGCAGGAGGAGGAGGAGGAGGAGGAGAGGAGGAGCAGGAGGAGGAGGAGGAGGAGGAGGAGGAGGAGGAGGAGGGGGGGGGGCGAGGGGGACGAGGGGAGCGGGAGGATGATGAGGAGAGAGGGAGGAGGAGGGAGTAAGAGAAGTTACAAGGAGAAGGAGGAGGAGGAGGAGGAGGAGGAGCCGAGGGGGAGGAGGAGGAGGAGAGGAGGCCGAGGGGAGGAGGAGGAGGAGGAGGAGGAGGATGAGGAGGAGGAGCCGAGGTTAGGAGGGAAGGAAAGGAGAGGAGGAGGAGGAGGAGGAGGAGGAGGAGGAGGAGGAGGGGAAGGAGGAGGGGGAGAGGAGGATAAGGAGGATGAGGACAAGGAGGAGGAGGAGGAGGAGAGGAGGAGGAGGAGGAGGAGGAGGAGGAGGAGGAGGAGGTCGCCATCCCCTCGTGCCCGCCGCCGGGTGCCAGGCAAAGGGCGCCGGGGGCCTGGCGGCTCTCCTCGCCTCGCGCTCGGCTCTGCGGGCCTCGCCGGCGGCCCTGTCCGCCGCGGCCAACTGCTCCCGCAGCTCCCGGTTGCACTCTTGTTCCTTCGGGGAAGAAAAGGGGTCCTGTCGAGGAACCCCGAATTCCGAAGTCCTCCTCCTCCTCCTCCTGCTCCGCTCTCTCCTCCTCCGTCTCCTCCCTCTCCTCCTCCCTACTCCTCCTACTCCCCCCCTCCTCCTACTCCTCCTCGCAATCCTCCTCCTCCTTCCTCCCCTCCCTCCTCCTCCTCCTCCTCCTCATACTCCCCGCCTCTCTTTTCCCCCCCCCCCCTCCCCTTCCCCCCTTCGCCCCGACCCCGGCTCCTGCTCCTGCTCCTGCTCCGCTCAGCTCCTCCTCCTACTCCTCCTTCCTCCTACTCCCTCATCCCTCCTATCTTACTCCTATTCCTTCTCCTCCTCCTCCTCCTCTTCCTCCTCCTCCTCCTCCACAATTACTCAATATGAAAAACTACTCTCCCTCTTCCCCTGATGGCGTCCTGGGAATATTCGACCCCCCCCCCCCGCGTACTGTTTTTTACACACAGGATTCCCGGGAGTTGGGTTTCGCCTGCGTTTTTTTCAAAATGCTGCTCTCGCTGAGGCGCCGGCCTCATTTCTGCTCCCGAATCGTTCCGAATCGTGCTCCCGCTGCAGCGTGGGCCTCATTTTCGGATCGGTGTTTTGCCTCCGTCGTTCAGGATGGCGTTCTCGCCCCAGCGCGGGCCTCTTTCTCGCGCGCCCATCCGCCCGCCACCACCGCGCCGCACCACGCCCCGCCCCGCCGCACGCACACCCACCGCCACTTCCACCCACCAACGCACGCACGCACGCACGCGCACCACCACCGCGCACCGCCACCACCACCGCACTACCCCACCCACCACCACCACGCTACACCGCGTCACACCACATCACACGCGCGCACACACAGACACACACGCACGCACGCACACACGCAACACACACACAAACGCACACACACACACACACACACACACACACACACACACACACACACACACACACACACACACACACACACACGCGCACGCGCACGCGCACGCGCACGCGCACGCACACACGCACGCACAGACACAGACACAGACACAGACACAGACACAGACACAGACACAGACACAGACACAGACACAGACACAGACACAGACACAGACACAGACACAGACACACACACAGACAGACACACACACACACCACCACCACCACCGCCACCACCACCACCGCCATCACGCACGTACGCACCTGGCCCACCACCAAACCACCAAGACGCCACACCACGTCACACCACAACACACGCGCACACACGCGCACACACACGCACACACACATACACACCACCACCACAACAACCACAACCACGCACACACGCACGCACGCACGCGCACCACCACCCACTACGCACACGCGCGCGGAGCCACAGGTCCGCTACGACACGCGTCCGCGGATAGAGAAAATCAGCGCCATGGTAAGGGATGGGAGGGAGGGGTAGGATGTCAGATTGTTGACCGCGAGCGCCACCTAACTGTCCCTCCCCCCCCTCCCCCCTCCCCTCCTCCTCCTCCTCCCCTCCTCCTCCCTCCTCCTCCTCCTCCTCCCTCCTCCTCCTCCTCCTCCTCCCTGTTCTCTCTGCTGGCTGTGCCAGCTCGGCCCGAGCCCTTCGCTCGCCCCGCCGAGCCCGCGCCGCGGGGCTCCCCGCTCCGCCGCCTCCGCCGCCGCCCCGTCCCCAGCAGGCCGTGGCGTCTGGGATCGGGCCCCCCGTTGCTCCGTGGCGTGCGCGGCCCAA
>CAUYUJ010009411.1:0-22500 GCA_963575745.1 Prorocentrum cordatum | reverse complement strand
CACTCCAGCTGTCCTACCATTGAATGGCACACGTGTACGTTGTCGGAAAATGCCCTAAACATGTTTTACATGTTTAACACATGTTTAACACATGTTTTAGGCAGCTGGATATTATTTGGCAGCACGTTCCCTCTCCACCCATCGACCTCCATAACAATAGCGCTGACGTCTCCCCCATGGTAGGGGGAGCTAGCGACAGAAGGCGAAACCCCTATGACCATGATCCAGAAAAAGGATGCCCTGCGCTGGGGCGAGAGCGCCATGCACGACGAAGGGGAAAACGCCGATCCTGAAATGAGGTCGCCGCTGCAGCGGGGTCACCATTGGAACAAGTGCTACGACAGTTCTACGTGAAGACATGCATGACACGCATATAAGACATTAATCCAAGTAAACATCAATCCATGGAATACTAGGGGCCACGACGGGACAGGTTCAGGGAGGGAGGGCCGTATTCATATTGAGTACTTGTCAATAGACGAGCGCGATCCACTACTCGCAAAGTGACTACTCGCAAATGGCCTGGATCCGCAAAGGGGGGTGACGAGAAATTGCATTGACGTCAACAAGCAAACATACGTTGTTCCTGAAGTTTGCGATTCGGCACTTTGCGGGTAGTGGAACGCACTCAGTGAGTCAGGAGGAAGGAGGAAAATAAAGGAGGATAAGGAGGGATATCGACCGTCGCTCCGACACGGTCTGTCCTCAGGAGCAGCGCGCCACTCGAAACTATTGGGCAAAATATGATGCAGTAGCTGCACCAGGTGGGATACGGCAGGCCACAGGTATGGCGTGCATTGGAAGACTGGCTTGAGAGGCCCTGGCGTACCAAACGACGCCTTGCATCGCCAAGCCTCGCCTTCACCTGCCCGGATTCATCGATACATTGCAACGGCTGTCGCACTACCGTGCCGCGCGACGCTCTGTTGCACCTGTCATTCACATTTCTTAGCGCGCCGAAAGTGATGCTACAAGTGTCATGCAAGCGAGGTGGCACTCCTGTAGACAGATGCCATGCTGTTACTGGCCCAATCGTTCTTATGCACTCGTGTGTTCTGTGGCGTTTGCAACGCCACTGCAACGCGCCAGGATGGCTAAGGCATTCTCTGCATTCTTTGTTGGGGCGCTCGACTGTCGTCTGGCGGTGCGTACGGGCAGCGCTGCTACGGCGCAAACAGACTACACGATGACTCGCGATACGATCTGCTACAGACGGGTGCTCTGGAGTGAGGAGGCCCAGGCGAGCGCGCGTCGAAAGAACCCCCCCAAGAGTAAAGCCGGGAGTGGCACGGCGCTCGCACGGCCGCAGCCCCGCCGCGGGACAGCCCCCCCGAAGCGAGAGAGGACCCCGAAGACAGCAGCCTCGCGGAGACGGGCAGCGGCGCAGCGGCGGCTGATATTGCACGGGCGTTGCCGCTTCAACGTCCGCCCGCCGCCGTGCCTGCGGCCCGCCGGGGCGCGTCGCCGCCACGTTCGAAGCCGACCTCCCGAGAGTTTGCTTTCGCCGAGGCACTTCCCTGCATCCGGCGCAGTCAGCCCGTATGATGAGGACGCGCGAGAGGGACGCAAAGGCCTGGGGTGCCCGTTTCGAGGCTTTTGGAGCAGGGCGCGGCCAAGAAACCGGCCAACGATGGACCGATGAGGCGTGGATGCAAGGCTACCCTGGGGAAGGTTGCCCATCCTTACCATGCGGGTCGACTGCAGGCTCCCCCCAGGACGGCTGCAGGACGCCCCCAGGCCGGCCGCCAGGGCGGCTCAGAGATGCACCCGATTGGGGCCGGGAGGGAGACACAAGAGCGGCGCATAAGAAGCCTCCAGCGAGGCCGCCGTAGGCCGATGAGGAGGAGGAGGAGGAGGAGGAGGAGGAGGAGGAGGAGGAGGACGAGGAGGGGGAGGAAAAGGAGGAGGAGGAGGCGAAGGACGAGGAGGAGAAGGAGGAGGAGGAAAGCAATGATGATGATGATGAGGAGGAGGAGGAGGAGGAGGAGGAGGAGGAGGAGGAGGAGGAAGAGGAGGGGTCATGAACAGCAACTTGAAATCAGTGCTCCTTTGCGTCCTCAGCTTCTCAGCTCGAGATTGTATCGGGAAAGCTTCCCGGAATCCCATGAAGTCAAGAAGCCCGAAAGACGGCCCACGACGGCCCAGCGAGGGCCCCAAGACAGCCCCATGGCCCGCGCGGGCGTCCCCAAGATGACCCGACCGAGTCTATTCGGGAGAGCTCGAGAGAATCATCGCGCTCAACGTGGCCCCGACACCCCTGATCGGGTCCAACGCGACCCTCACAAGGAGACCCCGAGAGGCCTGAGAGAGCAAGGTGAAAATGCTGTCGGCGTCTTTTGGCCTTGCCGCATGCTCCCCCGGCCTTTGGCCGGGGCGCGCGTGGTCAGCCGGCTCAGAGGCCGCCGCGGCAGTTTTGCACTGGCTGCCAGCGCCTTAGCTGAGCCTCAGTCACCCCGCCCCCCCCCTTGAGAAAGGAAGGGCGTCGACCGGGCCGCCGCCTGCGCCGCCGCCGCCGGAGCAAGGGGGAGGGATAAGGGACGGGGTGGGACAAGTCCGCCCGCCGCCGCTGCCGTCGCGGCGTGGGCCGCGGTCTCCGGCTCCACGCCGTCCGCCCGAGGGGCGCCACTGATTCTTCTCGGCGGGGGGGCGGGCCCCCCCCCCACACAAGACACCGCAATGGCACCGCGCCGCGACGCACGCGCGGCCCACATAGGGCCACGCACCCCGCCAGCCAGGGGACGACGGATGCGCCGCATCCGAGGACGCACTGGCACTGCCAGCCGCCGCAGCCTCGGACTTCCGCGTCGCTTCACGGGAAGCCTTCCGCCAACCATTGCCCACGGGGGACCGCTTCCGCCGTTTCCCACGCGGGCGCTTCCGCCAGCCACGCACCGCCGCGGAGCGCCCGGGCCCCCCGCCCCGCTGCGTTGCAAAGCCTCCATGACCTGAAGGGCCATCTGCGCCGCGGCGAGTTGCAACTGGACTCGCCGACGCGGGCTCGGGTGCGCCTGGTATGTTACCCGGGCGGACTTGGCCGTGCCCCCCACCACCCCTGGGGCACCGCCAGGGGGCCCTCCTAAAGTGCCCTCCTGGCCTGGAGGGGCCTCGGGCAGTTCTCCCAGACATGGCGACCAGAAGCCCAATCAAACCCGCGCTAAGGACACGCCTGTAATCGACCCTGCCCAGCCCAACGACGGGTCTGCGTCCACGCGGCCCTGGCCCGCCACACGGAAAGGCAGAACCGTTTCCGCGGGGGTAGCCGGCGACGCCAGCTGGACCAATGTGGGTGGCTCGAAGCTTCGATATCCACTGGGCCCAACACTTCCTCGTCGTGCCGCGCCCCAGCCCTGCGCTCCACCAGCAGGGAAGCCCGCGCGCAGACGCGAAGGACATGCTGGCCCTGGGGGCTCGACGCGTCGAACGCACCTCCGAGGTGAGGCACCCCCGTCCCTTCCGCCGCAAGCCAGGCACGGCGATCCAGGCCCACCCCTGGTACCACCCAGATGCCCTCGGGGAGGGGACCTGGCAAGTCCGCCATGCGTAGCCCCAGCTTGCTGCAGCGCGTGTCCAGCGCCACCTCGAGCATGCGCGACCACGGGAGGCCGCGCGCCGCCTGCAACGCCAGCGCGCCAACGCCAGGCTGGGGTGGGTCAGGACTCCGTCCGCCCAGAAGCGGCGGGCGCACCACCACGACGATCTCTGCGCCGATGTGGCTTTCATGTGCTCCTTCTCCAAGGCGGCAGGCGGGTGCTCCACGAAGGGGGCCGCCCACACGTATTCGTCCAGCGCCCACTTCACGACCTGCTCCCGCAGCTCGGCGCCGCCTGGGACACACCGAGCGCGCCTGGCTGCGTCCGCCACGGGATCCCAGCCGTCCCTCAAGGGAGGTGTGCGCCGTCGGAGGCCTGAGGCTGGTCGAGCTCTCACGCCCAGGTGCTCCGCGGCGCCGTGCCCCGCCCTCAGCCGCCGCTCGCTCTCGCTTTCCGTCAGCCCGACGGCGGTGTCGAGCTGCTGAGTGACCTCCAGCTGGGGCTGGAGGTCCTCCAACGTGCTCATCTTCAGCGACCGGTCGTCCACGTAGCTCCAGGGGCCCGCCCCGCAGGCCCCCACAAGCTGGTGCCACGGGGCCAACACTAAGGAGAGCACTCGACCGCAGACTGGGCGCCCCGCGGGGATTCCCCTCGTGGAGAAGAGCGGGCCAGCCATCTCCCCGGCCACGTCGCAAACACGAGGCGCGGTCCAGCCAGCGACGAGAGCATGAACCACGGGAGGGGGCGCCCCCGCGCCCTCCAGGGCTCTCCTGGCCACCTCGTGAGGGACCCCCCCGAGAGGCCTCACAGAAGCCCCCCCACCAGGAGTTGTCAGATCAAAGCGGGGGGGGTGGAAAAAGGAGGGGAGAAGGAGGAGGAATGCGGGAGGAAAAAAGAAGGATGAGAATGAGAACGGTGCTAAAGACAAGGAGGAAAGAGAGCTTCATACCCTCGCCCAGTTAGACAGGGCACTGAGCTTGAGCGGGTATTCCACTCAACCTCATCTCTGCTGCGCTGCTGTGCTGACACGGTGGCGAAGTTTGCAGCATGCAGCCGGATAATGTCCTTGTGTGTGTGTGTGTTCCAGGCCACCATCATCGCCACTTGCACGCGTGGTCCATGCCGAACGCAGACTATGCCACCGAAGCAGAACAATTGCACAACGGCCATGGACTTTGTAGTCGATCCTGACGCCGTGCATGTATGCACTGTGGTGCTGGCCACTGCGCACGTACTCCCGCAGCGGGCCTCGATGCTCTCTGCACGAGTGACTGGAAGACTAGCCATGTCATGGACCTGTGCAATGTGTGAACACATGTGTAGTGCTTGACGGGAGCTCGGTAATACCATTAGAGGCAGCCCAGTGAGCACCTCTGATCATATCGATGCATATTTATGGTGCCCAACTCTATGTGGGCGTGACTCGGTCGCAGCCATGCGCGGCTGTCCAGCGCAAGTCGACTGCTGCACGACATTCGCACTCAACCACGGCTGCGCAAGAAATGGATTGTCAGTGTGCTGACGGCTGTTTCGTGAGTTTCACTGTGCAGACGGTCCGTTGCTGATAGTTCATGAAAAGCCAAAATCTGTTATCAGTAGCTTGGCATCTGAAAGATATTCAAACAACGTGCTGCACCTGAGGTCGTACCACCGTTTCCTCGAACTGAATGTACCTCGAACGACCCACTCATCAAGGAGGAGAGCGAGGAAGAGGAGGAGGTCAAGGAGGCCGCCATCTGGAAATCCCATCGCTTGCCACTTGCGGACATTACGTGCACTTGATGCCGTGAATGATCATTGAGCGAAGAACGGTATAAACATATTTGTTTTTCGCTGTCGGGGGCGCCTGGCAGCGAAAAAGTTTATGTTATACCGTTATTCGCCCGTTAAAATAAAACGATGCCACAAGGACAGACTGCCCGCTTTCAACTCATAATCGTGGTGCGTCCTCTGCCGCCACGCCGCGTGAGCGGCCGAGCAGAGGAGACGGGCTCCTCAATCACCATCCTGCGCCAGGTGTCGGTCTCCCGCTTGGCAGCCTGCACTGCACCCTCCAGCGCGGGCGGGCCCAAACTCCGCTCGCGCTCTCCCGCGCCCACATTCCGCGCCTCTGGCCCTCTCTTCGGCTCCGCCTGCCCTCCCCGCCTCCTGGCCCGAGCCGGATCGAACCGCGAAATCGGTCTGGATCGGATCTTCTGGGATCGCGGATTGGGCTTGGCCCCTGCAGTCTGGAGAGCAGAGATTCGCGTCGAATCGGAACATATCGAGATTGGAATCGAAGTGTGCGGGTCTCGGATCGGACCGTGAGCCGACCTGCCCTCCCACCCCCTCCCGCCCCAAGCCGCTCCCTACAGAGCCCAAACTCTGCCACCAGGGGCCCTAGACACCGCACGGGGCCCCTCCCGACCTCGGCGGCGCAGGGTCCACGAGGAGTGCCACAGGCGAACACGATCGAGGGAACACCGGCCCGAGCCCCCCCTGGACACCACCAGGGGCCTCATTCGAAGGGCTCCGACGCTCTCGTGCCCTCGCCTCGCGCAGGCACGTCTCATGTCCTTTCCTTGTGCGCTCGCGCCCTCCTCCTCCTCCTCCTCCTCCACCTCCTCCTCCTCCTCCTCCTCCTCCACCTCCCTCCTCCTCCTCCTCCTCCTCCTCCTCCTCCTCGTCCTCCTCCTCCTCCTCCTCCTCCGCCTCTACTCTGACACTCTTCCTCCGGCGGCGGGGTAACAACCCCAAGGCTTGAGAAGCACCAGCGGCGTCGATCATACGCCGCCGTGGGGAGCCCATCGGAGGGCTGCTGCCAGGAAAGCACGATTTTCCATACAAGAGCGAAGGAGTCATAATAACGACGGGAATGTATCGCAGTCTGCCACTAATGCTTACTACTCTTTCTTCCCCCGAGCAATCAGCATCCCAGGCTCTTTGATTGACGCGCGCAAGGAAGGAACCAAGCAGGGCAGGACCTTATGAGTAAAAACCCAGGGATGCTTACTTAGCAAACGCCAGTTGTGGGGGGCGGGGGTTGTTCTCCTTCGATGTGAGCGCCAACTGCATAGCCAACAACTGTCGGGACGCGCCGACGTGTACCGCCAAAACCAGCCAGGACGCGGACATGGTTGTTGTCAACATGTGTGTCCGCCCCCCAAAACAACGCCCTCGTCCGCCACCCGTTTGGAACAAAAAAACTGCGCGCCCGTTGCGCATGGCGGTGGGCAACCCTCCACCCCCTCCTCCACCTCCCCCTCCACCTCCCCACCTCCTCCGCCACCTCCAGTTCATCCTCCTCTCCGTCCTCGTCCTCCCCGGCCCTCCGCCCCCATACTGCTACAGTTCCCGAATCCCCCCCCCCGCCCCTGCCCGTTTCGGTGATCCTCAGAATGTGCGCTACCGCCAAAGTGCGCTCGTCCACCGGAGCCTTTCGGTACGACGAAAAAAGAGGAGAACGAGGAGGAGCAGGAGGAAGAGGAGGAGGAGGAGAGGAAGAGGAGGAGGAGGGCCGACCAATGCTGCATGTTGTCAACGCACCTGGGCGGGGTCAGCGCACACTGGGCTACAACACGTCCTGAAGACCATCGGCCCTAACCCTTGACCCCGTGACGCTGCGGGCGTGCCTGTTCGGCGAAGGGGAACCCCTGCGTTCTTCCACCTCCTCTTCATCCTCATCATCCGCCTCCCCATCCCCCTCCGTCCTCCCCCTCATCATCATCCTCATTATCCTCCTCCTCCTCCTCCTCCTCCTCCTCCTCCTCCTCCTCCTCCTTATCCTCCTCCTCCTAACAAGCCCCTGGCTTCTGACCCCCCCCCCCATTCCGTAATAGAACGCTGCCCCTGTCGCGACGCCCTGTCTGCTCACCTCAGAAAAGGGGAGGTACCTTCGAATGGCCTTAAGCAGCGTGCGATGGTGTTACAAGACGGGGTGGCGTTGATATGTTTGTATAAAAACGGGTGGCGGAGACGGGAACCCTGTTGCGCTGGACCCGAACCACTCCCAGGAACTTGATGCCCCAGGGTAGCGTTTTCTGTGTTATACCTATAAATCTATTATTAATATGTTGCTTCTTTGTTACAAAAAATCAAAGTCGGCAGAACACCCGAACCCAAATGGCCACAGGCATCGGGCACAGTGAGAGGATACACATTCGTGTTGTCACCAGGGGGCGTATCCTCGAATGGCCCTCTCAGCGGTGCGATAGCGCGGGGTGGGCGGGGCGGTGGTACCTTTTTGTTGAGCGGGTGGCGGAGACGGGGGTCCTGTTGCGCAGGGGCCCGAGCCACTCCCAGGAACTTGATGCCCTCCAGCGCTCGGGGCGACGTCGAGGATCTCTCGCTGGACGTGGCCCGCTGGCGGTGTGGAAATAGGAGAGAAGGAAAAGGAGGGGGGTGGAGAAGGAGGTTAGATGAAGAAGAGGAGGGCGGAAGCGTAGCGAGACGAAGCACACGAGGGATGGAGGGGGAGGGGGAGGGGGAGGCGGAGCAGCAGCAGCAGCCCTCCCCCTCCTCCTCCTGCTCCTCTTCCTCCTCCTCCTCCGCCTCCTCCTCCTCCTCTTCCTCCTCCTCCTCTTCCTCCTCCTCCTCCTCTTCCTCCTTCTCCTCCTCCTCCTCTGGTGGTCACTCTCCGGATGGTGAGACGGGCAGGCTGCACTGCATGTTTGATGTTTGCACATCTCTTTCACATCCTCTCCAAGCCAGCTGCCGATGCTCCGTGTTGCAGCCGCCTTCCGCCGCCTGCCGCCCTCCCGTTTCTGGTCGTTGGGCTCAGGGCTGGGCCTCCCTTCTCTGGGGAGGGTGCTGGACGAAACCTGAGTACCCCCCTTAGCTCTAGGGGTGAGAGCCTTCAGCAAGACGGCGCGAAGGCTGATGCAATGCCAAGTCCGACCTCCCTCCTCTTCCTCCTCCTCTTCCTCCTCCTCTTCCTCCTCTCAGTCCTCCTCTTCCTCCTCTCAGTCCTCCTCTTCCTCCTCCTCATCCTCCTCCACCTCCTTCTCCTCTTCTTCTTCCTCCTCCTCATCCTCGTCCTCCTCGTCCTCCTCTCCTCTGTCCTCAGTCCTCAGTCCTCTTCCTCCTCCTTCTCCTCATCCTCCTCCTCCTCCTCCTCCTCGTGCTCCTCTCATCACTCCCCAGTCCTCCTCCTCCTCCTCCTCCTCCTCCTCCTCCTCCTCCTCCCCACCTCACTCCTCTTCCTCCTCCCACTCCCCCTCCCCCACCTCCTCCCCCTCCTCCTCCTCCGCAGCTCCTCCTCCCCCCGACACTTCCCCTTCCCCGCTCCCTCCGACCCTGCGGGGCGCCGCAAGAGCAGGCCTGCCTGCACTGCCGCATCGGCCGCGCCGGCCGCCTCTCGGGAAGGCCGTGGCACGGGCGGCTTCTTAGAGGGAGGCTGCCTCTCAGAAGGCGCGGGCCCTGCATTTGTTTTTGTTTGTGTTGGTTTCTCTCTCTCTCCCTCTTTTTCTCTCTCTCTCTCTCTCCCTCTCTCTGTTTTTCTCTCTCTCTCTCTCTCTCCTTCTCTCTCTCTTTCTCTCTCTCTCTCTCTCTCTCTTCCTCTACATTTCTGTATATATATATATACAAGTCTGCATTGGTGCTTCGCGCCATGCACTTTGGCCCGTCAGGCTTGGCATGCAGGCAAGAAGGCAATAAGGTAAAGCTGAACATTTGGCGACAACTCTTTGTTATTAGTTTCTGGCATCGTCGTTGTAACAATGTTGTTCGTTGTCCTTCCCTCATGCTTCCTCTTCCTCTTCCTCATTCTCGCCCTCCCCTGCGAATTCGCCACCATCCTCAGCTATTTTTGTGGAGTCTCATCCTGGGAGAGCCTACTGTAAGACTCACGAATGTTTTTAAGGGCGTGTTGGGGCCTTCTGGAAACCTCCTGGGTTCCTTCTGGGGGCCACTGGGGGCTTCCCCGGGCCACCCTGCTTCCAACCGCGGTCTCCCTGAACGACCGGACCACGATTAGGAATGATTCGGGAGGCGTCTTGGGGCCATCTTTGGCCGTCATGGGGCCCTCTTTGGGTCATCTTGGAGCCCTGTTGGACCGTCTTGGAGCTCCCCTTGGACTGCCTAGAAGCCCTTTTGGTTAAATTTTGGGCGGTGCTCTGGCCTCCTGGGCAGTCTCGGGCGCCCAGGAGACCGAAGAATTGAGCATTCCTAAAATCATGCAGAAACCATCGGAACTCGATGTGTTTTGCGTTTTGAATGCCTCTCGGGGGTCATTCTCAGGGTCGTTCTTGGGCGTCTGGTGGGTGTCTGGGGCCCCTGTGGGCTCTCGCGGGGCTGTCTGGCCGCCCTCCTGACCGACTTGGGCCTGTTGCCTAGGCCCAGCAGGGGCTTCAAGAGCCCCGGAAAGCAGAGGGGACCCGTCTGCAAGGGCGTCCAGGGTACCCCCGGGGTTAAGGCTGGATGGGGTCCACTTTAGGGGGTGGTCGTAGGGTCCATGATTCTAGAAATATAAGACAGGGGCAATATACTTATGTATGTACATAAAAAATCTATAACTTATATTTAAACAGACAGAGAGAGAGAGAGACAGACACAAGACTGCAGTGGCGCTTCGCGCCGTGCACCTTGTATGCAGGCGGAATAGCAGGAAGGTCAAGCCGACAATTTAGCGATAATTCCTTGATGCCTTTTCCGGCATCGCCGTTATAATCATGCTATTCGTTATTCTTCCTCCGTGCTTATTGTTCTTCATTTTCGCCATACCCAGGCTCTTCCTTGGAGAGCCTCTGGGGGCCTCACAAAAGCTGTTTCAAGCTTTCTTACCGCCTTCTGGAGGCCTCCTGGGCGTATTCTGGGGGCCTCTGGCGGCTTCCTCAGGCCACCCTGCCTCCAACCGCGGTCTCCCTGAACGACCGGGTCACGATTTGGAATGCTTCGGAGGGTGTATTGGGGATCTTGGGCCGCCATGGGGCTCTCTGAGGGCCATCTTGGAGTTGTGTTGTGCCGTTTTGGGGCTCGCTTGGCCTGCCTGGAAGCCCTTTCGGATGGTTGTGGGGCGATTTTGGAGCCTCCCAGGCGGCTTCGGGCGCCCAGAAGACCGCCGTCTTGGAGCGTTGGGAAGCCGAACAGAGGAGACCCCCAAAATCCACCAAAAACCATAAGGAAACCATTGATTTTTGCCTCTGGGGGCCTTCTTGGGAGTGCTCTTGGAGGCCTCTTTAGGGCCGTCCTGGAGGCCTCTTGGGCCATCTTGCGGTCACGTCGGTCACTCTTGGAGCGCTCTTGTGCTGTCTTGGGGGTCTCTGGGACGTCTCCGATGAGCCCCCTGGTCGCCCTAGGTGTGTTGGGAAGGCTTGGCAAAACGCCCTGCGAGGCCCGGGGGGCCGCTTCGAGGCCCGTCCGGAGGGTCCCAAAGCCCCAGATCCCGGGAGTCTGGTGTGGGGGGGGGGGTCCCGCCGCCTGGGCTTGCAAAAATATAGGAAGAGGAATATTCCTCTTCCTATATTTTGTAAGCCTGGGCGGGGGGACCCCCCCCCAGAAACCTCAGGATGGCCCAAGAGGCCTCCAGGACGGCCCCAAAGAGGCCTCCAAGAGCACTCCCAAGAAGGCCCCCAGAGGCAAAAATCAGTGGTTTTCTTATGGTTTTTGGTGAATTTTGGGGTTCTCCTCTGTTCGGCTTCCCGACGCTCCTAGACGGCGGTCTTCTGGGCGCCCGAAGCCGCCTGGGAGGCTCCAAAATCGCCCCACAACCATCCAAAAGGGCTTCCAGGCAGACCAAGAGAGCCCCAAAACGGCACAACACAACTCCAAGATGGCCCTCAGAGAGTCCCATGGCGGCCCAAGATGGCCCCAATACACCCTCCGAAGCATTCCAAATCGTGACCCCGTCGTTCAGGGAGACCGCGGTTGAAGGCAAGGTGGCCCGAGGAAACCGCCAGAGGCTTCCAGAATACGCCCAGGAAGCCTCCAGAAGGCCTTAAGAAAGCCTGAAACAACTTTTGTGAGGCCCCCAGAGGCTCTCCAAGGAGGAGCCTCCGCAAAAAAGAGCTGAGGAGGATGGTGAGAATGCGCAAGGGTATGGCGAACATGAAGAAAAAAAGCATGGAGGACGGATAACGAATAACATGATTATAGCGGCGTTGCCGGAAAAGGCATCAAGGAATTATCGCTAAATTGTCGGCTTGACCTTCCTGCTATTCCGCCTGCATGCCAATGTTCAAGGACCAAGGTGCATGGCGCGAAGCGCCACTGCAGTCTTGTGTGTATCTATATATATAGAGAGAGATAGAACAAAAAAGGAGAGTGTACAGAGAGAGGGAGAGAGAAAGTGAAAGAGAGAGAGAGAGAGAGACAGGGACAGAGAGAGAGAGGGATAAGGCCCGCGCCTTCTCAGAGGCATGGGTGATCCTGAGAAGCCCTCGCCCCTTCCCCCCCCCCCTCGGCGCGTGGCCGAACGTGCGGCCAGGGACACCCTTGGCAACACCTGACAGACCTGGACGGACGATCGCTCCGCCTTGCCGCGGCATCGGCGACGCCGGCGCGGTCCCCGGACCCCACCTGCTCGGACCCCTCTTGGGATGCCTGGATTTAAGTCGGACGTGTCCCCCATACAGGGGGATTTTCGACGAAAAATTGAAGATACTCCGAAAATACTCCACCATGGCCAAAAATTCCTCAAACAGAAATCCCGAGGCAATTTGTTCACTATTTCTGAATATTCCCCCTGTGGAGGGACAGGCCCGACGTAAGCCTGGATGCTTCCTCCCCCTCCTCTCGCGTGCGACCCTCTCCTGGGGAGGTCGCCGGCCATCCGCCCCTCCTCTGCGCGTGGCTGCTCGACCCGCCCTCAGGTCTGCAGGTGCTCGGGTGCTCTCGTCGGCCCTCGGCGGTGGACCCCACCTCTGGCTGGAGCACCGCCGAGGGCTGCCGAGGCGCAGCCGCCAGCACATGTCTCGGGATGCGCTCCAGCAAAAAAGGGGGACGAACAGTGACGTAGACATAAAAACTCGGAGGTCCGCGCGGATTTCTCGGAGCCGCGCTGGACCCCCTCCCTGTCGCGAGGAGCGCCCCAGGGGCGGCGCTGGGCCGCCAGGGGGCCCCAGCGCGGATCCGAGAAATCCGAGCGGACCTCCGAGTATTTGTATTTATGTCATTGTTCGTTCCCCTCTTTGGGGGATGCCTGGGTCGTCTCGAGCGGCCGCCGGAGACTCGAGCTCTGGCCCAGCGGGACCCGACCCAAAGCTCCCCGACGGTCTGAGTATCGCAAGGCCGGCGCTGTGCCTCGGTCTTGGCTTCCGGGGCCCGTCACCAGGCCCGGGGGGGCCACCGAGGACGGATCCTCCTCCTCCTTCCCCCTCCCCCTCCTCCTCCTCCTCCTCCTCCTCCTCCTCCTCCTCCTCCTCCAATCTCCAACCTCCTCCAACCTCTCATCTCCTCCTCCTCCTCCTCCTCCTCCTCCTCCTCCTCCTCCTCCTCCTGCGCACACATCGTCGGACGCCTGCGCCCAGGCCCCAGAAAATAGCAAGCGCCACCGGCGCCGAGGCGAGACAGGCAGTCCTTATCAGATCCACCCGGGACCATGGCAGCGGGATGGGTTCGTCAATATCCACTGCCAGTGGCAGATCGTGTTGCGAAGACGACGTGCGCTCTTCACACCCGCCTCGGTCGGGGGCCCGCGTGGACGGCCCAGGCGCTCCTGCCGCGGCCGAGGTCCATGCCCATCATGGTCACGCGCTGCTCCGGCGTTCCGGAGCCAGGATCGGAGCGAAACAGCTGCGCAATCACAGCTTGAGAGGTCTTTGACACCACCGACCAGGCCAAGCAGGTGCACCAGACAAAGAGGTGAAGTGGAACGAGAGCTCTGGACGGCCCCCACGGCCGTCCCACAGGAGACGCCCCGTCGGGGAATGAACCAGCGCGAGCAACACAACTGAGCGACGTATCGTTCCGCCTTCTCCTCCTTCCTCCTCCTCCCTTCCTCCTCCTCCTCCTCCTCCTCCTCCTCCTCCTCCTGCTCAACCTCCTCCTCCTCCTCCTCCTCCTCCTCCTCCTCCTCCCGCCAAGCTTCCCAAGGAGTCTCGCGCACTCCTCTTCTTTCTCCTCATCTTCCTCCTCCTCCTCATCCTCCTCCGTCTCTGCTCATGCTCCTTTATCAGCCGCAGAGCGGGGGACTGGTGTGCTGGTGCGGCACGCACGCGGACCCCAGTGTTACTGAAGCCAGCGCTCCTCCGTCTCCTGCTCTGGTATCCCCTCCCTTCTCCTCGCACGTTTTGCACGTCAACCCTTTTTCCCCCACGGCCAGGGTGCCACGCTCTGGCGTGCGTGGGGGTGGGCGGGTCGCCTGCAGGCGGCTCATTGGGAAGCCCCGCCCGTTCTTCACACGGCCAGGGTTTCCCGACCTGTCGTGCATGGGGATGGGCTGTCTCGCGTAGGAGAAGTGTCCCACGGAGGCTGCCTGGGGCGTAACAGCCAAGGGGGCATGTCGTGACCTGAGGACTTAGTTCGAAAATTGTCAAAGCGCGCGGCTCGCACAGGTGCGAGTTAAGTGTCGCCACTTAGGGATGACGGCTGTGAGCCAGTAAGAGTTTAGGTGGCCCGCTTGTTTCCGATGCTTCCCTGGATGCATCCCTGAGTGGTTGTGTCCTTGCAGAGCTGTCGTTGGAAGGCCGCGCTTGCACGTTTGCTTCTAGTAGGTACTTAGTGTTGAGTACATTGCTTCTTGGAAAGAAGAGCGCCTGCCAACAGCGGCTGATTGAGACGATGGCGCATTCTGTTGGGCACAGATTGTAAGCTGGAGTGCTTGCTTGCCTGCCGTACGACTGGCACTTATCAGTTATTCCACTGGTGATCCTGCTCCTTGTCGAGCTTCTCATCCTCCTCCCATTATCCTGCCCCTCCTCCTGCTTAACTCTCATCCTACGTATCCTGTTCCTGTTCTTACTCCTCCTCCTCCTGATCTTTCTCCTCCTCCTACTTCTCCGGATCCTCCTCCTCCTCCTCCTCCTCCTTTCCTTTCCTCCTCCTGGCCCTCCTCCTCCTCCTGCTGCTCCTCCTCCTCCTCTTCATCTTCCTCTTCTTCCTCCTCCTCCTCCTTCTCCTCCTCCTCTCACCGCCTCAAGGAAGGCGGCCGCGAGTGGGCCAGGCGACTTGCCCTTGTCCCGTTCCGTCGCATTTATTGGCCCAAGTGCTCCCTTCGGGGATGCGACTTCTGTTGCCGCTCATGCACAGTTCCTACAGTTCCTCCTCCTCCTCCTCCTCCTCCTCCTCCTCCTCCTCGACTCTGATGGCAATGATCCATGCAAGGATGCCACCACGCCCCCCCCCCTGGCGGCGTTCTGCAACCAGGGAGGGCGTAGAACTGATCCTGTTGTTGGGGGAAGGGGGTTTCCGGGGAGGGAGACGGGAAGGAGAGGCGGAGGAGGAGGAGGAGGAGGAGGAGGAGGAGGAGGAGGAGGAGGGGGAGGAGGAGGAGGAGGAGGAGGAGGAGGAGAAGGAGGACCAGGAGGAGGAGGAGGAGGAGGAGGAGGAGGAGAAGGAGGAGTAGGAGGAGGAGGAGGAGGAGGAGGAGGAGGAGGAGGACGGGGAGGAGGAGGAGGAACGGCAGGGGGAGGAGGCGGAGGAGGAGGAGGAACATAAGGAGGAGAAGGAGTAGGAGTAAGAGCAGGAGTAGGAGCAGGAGTACATAGGAGCAGCAGGAGGATGAGGAGAACGAGAAGGAGCAGGAGCAGAGGAGGGGGTGGCGGGAGGAGGCCTCCGGAGTAGCGCCTCCCTGGCGCCCCACCCCATTGGAACCCTTCCCCGCACAGGCAGTGAATTCCGCCGTTTCCCCGCCGCCTCGGAGCTCGACGGCCTCCTGCCCCTGCGGCCACCGTCCCAGCGGCGCAGCCATCGTGCAACCATGAGGAGCGCCAAGTAGGAAACGAAGGGGCTTCGCTGTCCACGGCGGGCCTCGGCGAACCCCAGCCCAGCCTGAACCCAGGTTGGCCCGTGTGTCAGCTTCTTGGCTGCACCGCGAACAACCGAACACAACGCTGGTCCACGAAGGCTTCTGTGTGAAGTCGCCCATGCTGCAACCTTTTTTTGTTTGATGCTAGTTGGCGAAGCAGCACGAGTCACAGCAAGTCAGAAGTCAAGCGAGACAGTTCGGACTGATCAAGCTGCCTGTAAACATTTGGCGAGACGCCGTGAGACTCACAAGGGCTCACTAGGCCTCCGTTGAACTTCAATGGACTCGATTGGACGCCACAACACTCTATAGGACTCCGTTCAGCTCCATCCCTTCCATACGACTCCAATGTTGTACTTGAAACGTTGTGCTCGAAAATGCTGCGCCAGATCCGCGACCGCCCGCCCCGGACACACCTCCAGGGCGAGCGACGGCTGACGTCATCAACCGAGACAGACAAACTCACGCCACAGCGGTGCTGACTGATGTGCGCCCGGAGAGCAGGGCGCGCGAAGCGGGCCAGCACGCAAAATCCAGCGAAAGCTCCTCGCCGATTCTTTGGCTACCAACGGCTCTCACGGTCCTGCTGTATTATCTTCTTTCGGGGGGGAAGGGAGGGAGGGAGGGAGGGAGGGGGGGAAGGGAGGCAAGGGGAGGGGAGGGGGAACGCCCCGATCGACCGCTGCGTTGACGCCATCGCCCTCCAGGCGGGCTCGAATTGTGGAACATGCTTGTTGTTCGCTCGACGAGCCGAGCCGGCCACTTGACGAGCAACGCATCGTCGATCGCGACCGTCTGCTGCTACAGGCAGCGCTGGCCTCCTCTGGAGGCGTGCAAACTCACGACTCCGCGCCCACGGCGCGGCGTCAATTCGAGATCGCCCTTGCGAACTCGCAGAAGTTCACCAGTCCTCAAGATGCAGTGGCAGCCGAGAGCGATCGCTGCCGCAACCCAGACATCTGGCTGCCCCAATTCTTCAGATTGTGTCTGTGTGTTTCTTTCCCTCCTGAGGCACGGGGCGCGGACGAGCGGGGACAAGGAGGGGGGGGGAATAGCCTCAGGGGTCGCCCGCAGAAGGGCGGCAGCCGGCGGAGGGAACGCGTCGCACCGACTTTGCCTCCTATACCACTCGAGCTCGCGGCTGGAGCGGTGAAGCGACGCCCAGGGGGGGAGAGGGAGAGGAAAGGGAGGCGGACGAGGAGGAGGGGGGAGGACGGGGAGGGAGGGAGGGATAATGAGGCACTGCGGGTCCGTGTGGGGTAGTTGGCTCTTCTGGTCAGCCCCATGTGAAGGCAACCCCAATGGTGGCATCGGCGGCGCGGGCACAAGCGGAACAAGAGCCGAACGCTGACGAACACTGCACTGGGAGCGCGAGTGACTTCCCTTCCATCAAACGGCAACGAACACAGGTCATGTCGGCTTCAGCCTTAGTCCGACACCATGTAGCTGGAAGCCCAAATCAGCCCAAACCACTGCGGGTCCGAAACCCTGCAAGGACGATAAGCCGCTACGTTAGATGACGAGCCACTCGTTCCACGTTGAACCTCAGTCGTGCGATGGAGAGAGCGAGACTAACACATTCAGCACAATTGGCTCGCCATCTACCGTATTCGAACAATGGGGCATCACCTGACGTGCCGACCTGGGGACGTAGACGTACGTGCAATATCGTCTGCTTTCATACCTCCAACGTGTCCGACGAGTGGCCGAGCGTGATCGACGGGACCTTGCTCTGCCTCCCGGAGACGCGGCGCCACATCGCGCTACGCTGGAGGAGCGACATGCTGAGTGGCACATCCCGGATCGTGCTGTTGAAAGCCTGCATGCCTCCCCGCTGGGAGTCGATCGTGGCGAGGATCTTACCCTTGTCCTCGGGGCGATAACAACTCACATCTTGGACGTCGAAGTCGCCCAACTCGGATCCGAGACGGGTGGTGCCGTGGCCCTGAACGGACCAGAACAAAACGTTGTCTAGCTTCGGGTCGGACACTGTCATCACGTAGAGCTCCCACATGCACCACAACCTGCTGAAGTACGAAGGCCCGTGCAACACGAGTCGCTGCTTCGCGGCGTTGACGAAGACTGGCAAGTACCTGAGTGCCTGCTGTATGCGCTTCTGGTCTATGCAATACTTGTCGATCCACAGAATGGGCTCCCGCCCGTGTTGCACCTTGAACGCGGTGCACACTTGCCGCAGCGCCTCGTATTTCTCCTGTGGACTGTCCCGCCAGCTGTGGCTTACGAAGAAATCCGGGCTCTGGCACTGGATGATCTCGGGCCCCGCACTGGTCGCCTCAACTGCTCCAGAGAACTCTGCACTCGTGTCGCCAGGCACGAACGCGTCTGGCCCGATCTGACTCAGCAGGACTCCGTTGCATTCGGCGAGCCCTTTGCGGAGCAGCTCCTTCGCCGCCTCGCTCGCATCCTTGCCCTGGCCGCCGTCTTCGAGCAGTGCGGCCAACTCTGCCGAGCCATGCAGCAAGACGTACTGCCTCAACCCAGCGACAGAATCACGCATTGCCGTGGTGCAGATCGAGCGGACGAAGCACAGACGCTTCAAGCTGAGTGTTGTCCAGATCGTAAAACAGAAGATGCAATTCACGATCTGGTCTTCGTCCCTGTCGAGGAACTGCTGCGCCACCAATGCCGCGACTGCGCATGTCCATCCCACGACCTCGGACAGCAGGGGCACCCAGGCGACCCTCACCACCGCTCTTGTGTTTGAGACCACGTTCGAAGTGTCTGAGTCGCTCGGGATCAAATTATTCAGCTTCCGAATCAAACGGAACAACATGATCCAGATGACAAAGCGCAAGTTGTTTGCGGCAAGCACGCCGAAGTACAATAGTTGGCCCAACGAATGGCGGTCGCGCTCCTCAGACGTGAACGGGTAGTCTTCGGGGGTGAGAGCGTAGCCCATGAGGTCGAAGTTCATGTTCAAGCGCTTCTCGCAGAGAAAATACGTCCCGGCAAACGCGAATCCCACGATGTTGAACATCATAATTGCGGCCGTGATCAGCACCACCTTCCACGTGTTGGCTCTCTTGAGACGCCGCAAGCTGTCGTAGGTCGTCTCGCGCTTGCCCGCTGCGAGCTGCTCGACAACAAGAGTGTACAAAAAACCCGCAGCAGCGAACTCGAACAGAGGTGTCTCGAAGCCGTAGGCCACCACGATGCTGAGGTCAAAGAGGGGGATGCCTGCGACGCAGTGTCCCTGGAACGCGGGCGCGATCACCATCGTGTTGCTTGCTGTGGAGTTGTACACAATGGGAGGCACACCTGTCTCGCCGAGCACGCGGTTCTTCGGGAAGTCCGCCAGCAACTCGAGAATGACGTGCACCAGCCCGATTACGGTGCTGAGCAATGTCAACACGACGGGGCGGCGGAATTTGCCCAGCCCCTCGCCACACGCGTGGGGCCAGATGAGCCGCACCTCCCATACTGCCTCCACGCTGAAGACTGCGAGCACTGCGGCCATGTACTCGTACGCAACCATCGTTGGAAAAGCGCAGACACTCTGAGCTCGGAGTGGCGCGGGAGATGATCGTCTGTACAAGAACGAGCCTCCTTGAGCCAAAATGGCTACGGAAGTCGCCCATGCTGCAACCTGGGAGACGACGGTGTGGATGATTGCGGCAAGTCAGCGTCTAGACGACGTCGGCATTCGTTTCACGACACCACCTAGATCGCTCAACTTTGAACGATCGCAACTTTCCTGTAGCGCAGATCGTTCGATGCAAGATCTGGACGACCGGCAGCGTTCACCTTTAAGCGCCCACATGTGGATAGCCACCGACTCAATGCGGCATAAAAAACTGCTGCAAAACTGCGGCATAAAAAACTGTATCATCAAACCCCAAGGCTGCTTGGCAGAAGCCCACGGGGTCCCCGGCTCTCCCTGCTCGTCGATCGACCTGGTCCGTCACCCGCAAGAGGAAGAACAACTCCGACCGAACTCGATACGCAGAAGGCGCCTTCACGAGACCACCGTGCCAGGGCCCAGGACGGCCTTGGCTTGGCCACGAAAGGAAGATTCGTAAATCAGCGTGGAGGGGGGGAGCGGGGGAGGGGGTGGGGAGGGCGGCACCGCCGACAACTCCAAGCAGACCCCCGTCGAAAGGGTACCCGGACGTCGCTCGGGTCTCACCCCCCCGCTCATCCTTTTGGACTTTCCCACTTCTCCGTCGCCCCCATATTTATCGCTGCGCGATTGCAGAATCCCTAGAACCCCTCTTTCGCCCCCTCATTATCACACTCCTCCACCTCCTCCTGCCTCTCCTTCGGCCTTCCCCTCTCCTCCTGTTCCGTCACTCGTAGACCATCACTCTCCTCCTCTTCAATCACAGGAGCAAAGCTTGGACACAGAGAGCCAAACCTCAAACATCGTCATCCTCCTCCTCCTCGACCTCCCCCTGCTCTTCCCTCCTCTTCCCGCGCATCCACTCCTACTTCTTCCCATTATCCTCCTCCACCTCATCCATCGCTCTCTCCTCCTCTTCATCCTCTTCATCCTCTTCATCCTCCATCGCTCGGTCCACCGAATTATTGCTCTCTCCTCTTCCTTCTCCACCTCATCATCATCTGCATCATCACCATCCTTCTCCTCCTCTTACATCCCATCCTCCTACCACTCCTCCCCCTTCTCCTGTTCCTCCTTACGCTCCTTCTCCTGCTCCTCATCCTCTTCCTCCTCCTCCTCCTACTCCTCCTCCAGCTCCTCCTTCAGCTCTTCCTCATTCTCCTCCTCCTCCTCCTCACCCTCCTCCTCATCCTCATCATAATCCTTATCCTCATCCTGATATTCATCCTCATCCTCATCATCATCCTCATCATGATCAACATCAGCATGATCATGATCATGATCGTCAACATCATCATCATCATCATCATCATCACCATCATCATCATCATCATCATCATCATCATCATCATCATCATCATCATGATCATCATCATCATCATCATCATCATCAACACTGTGCTTCTCCTTCTGTTCCTTCACCCCTGTTCTTGACAAGCAACTCCTCCCCGCCGCACCCCAAACCGTGTCGGCAGGGCGGGCTAGGCGCTCCTCCCGAGACCTCCTCACCGTCCGTGGCCCTGAAAGCCTGAACGTTGGAGCAGCTTCGAGGACGGGGGGCGGTGCGTTTTCGAGATGGCGCTCGCGCATCAGAGCCCCCCCCACACTCGTTTCAGCGTTGGCAGCAGCCTCGAGGATTGAAGATGGGTCGTTCTCAACACATGTCTGCCGTCTCGGCGTCGCGCACACTCGTCGTAGACTTTTGCAGCAAGTTTGAAGGACTCCTGCGGCTGCAATCACAAGAACAGTGTCCTGAAACGGCTCAAAATTCCTGGAACGCAGCGGTCACGTTGATTCGTGGTGCTGAGGTCCCAGGCATGGTGTCCTTGCACGAATGTCTGATTAATTACCAGGATGCAGCAAACACGTGCGTTCGCGGGATCGAAACCCCACGAATGGTGTTTTGCTACGATTGAGGGCTCTCAGACGGTTGTCCTCCAATAAGGCCCTTCCCGGGAACCTGGAGGGAAAACATCTTTGAGTCGCTTTGGATTTAAACTAGTCGTCCTCCTTCTCTTCCTCCTCCATCGCTATCTCTTCCTCCTCTGCGGGTCCCAAGAACAGCTCCATCCACCCCTCCCTCTTCCACCCTTCTCTTCACCTCCCCATTGCTCGGACACGGAGGGGGTGAGGGAGGTGGTGGTGGTGGTGGTGGTGGTGGTGGTGGTGGTGGTGGTGGTGGTGGTGGTGGTGGTGGTGGTGGTGGTGGTGGTGGTGGTGGTGGTGGTGGTTGTTGTTGGGTGGTGGTGGTGGTGTGGGTGGTGGTGGTGTGGTGGTGGTGTGGTGGTGGTGGGTTGGTGGTGGTGGTGGTGGTGGTGGTGGTGGTGTCGGTGGCGGTGGTGGTGGTAGTGGTGGTGGTGGTGTATATTTCTGGGCCCCCTATCCTCAGCATCCTCCATCGCCCTCTCCTCCTCCCCCCACCTCCCCCTTCCCCCCCACAGCCAGAAATAAAGTCAAGACAACTATCTTTTCAAGACATCTGGGCCAACCTCCCGCAAATGGCTTCAAACAAACCTGGGCAGCTTTCCGTCGTTAGCGCTGGAGGGACGGAGGCGCTCAGGAGGCTGGGCCAGCCTCCGGCAAACTGGTTAAGCAACGCTGGCCCAACTTTTTGAGGGAGGAGGTTTCTCAACCAGAGTCTCGACTGTTTTCTTTCTCCTCTCGCAAAATTACCTACCCACGACATCCGTGCATCAGTGCGATGTTTGGTCCCCCTCTTCCGGGCCAGCATACCACCGAAGAAAGAACACCCAGATGGCGAATGATACGATTTCCTTTTAAACGTATCGGCCCCGCGGGTGCACAGAGGTTGCGTTCTAACCCCTACTAGGTGGCCCAAACGGCCACACGAATAAATCTGGCACAACATTACGCTAGGATTAAGTCGGGCGTGTCGCCCTACAGTGGGATTTTGGGCCAAAAATGCAAATACTCAAAAAATACCCTCCAAATACTCCAAAATAGTCAAAAATCGTCCCCAAACTATTTTTTACTATTTTTGAAGATCCCCCCTGTAGAGGGACAGGCCCGACTTAACGCTAGGAGAAAAAGGAGGAGGGCCCGACTTAACGCTAGTTGATTGGGACCGGGGCCCCCCCAGGGAATAACAAGACACAGCAGAAGCGTGCCGATTCTTGAAGTAGGAAGGCGCTTGAAGTAGCTTGGGATCTGGGAATCCAACGACCGGCGTGCACGCTAGGAGGAGGAGCAGGGCGAGTCCAGGGGGGAGGGCGAGGAGAAGGAGGACGAGGAGGAGGAGATGGAGGACGAGGAGAGGACGAGGAGGAGGACGAGGAGGAGGACGAGGAGGAGGAGGAGGAGGAGGAGGAGGAGGAGGAGGAGGAGGGCCTGGCTGTATCCCCCCTCCCCCCTCCCGCAGGAGGAGCAGGGCCGGAGGCGCACGGGCGCAGGGCGCGAGGCCCGGGTGGTGCATGGGGCGCTCCTGAGACCTCCGTGGGCCGTCTCTGTCTCTCTCTCTCTCTCTCTCTTTCTCTCTCCTATTATCTCCT